>CM054122.1:61951744-62501744 GCA_028751855.1 Ambrosia trifida
TTGGGTCAACAAAAGTTGGTGAGAATTACATAGGTTTTTGATAATAAAATGAATAAAAATGTTGTGCAATTCATGTGTCATGTCAATCTAGTCCATATGTGAGAACATACTAGAAATAAATCGAGTGCATAATCAACCCTAATGACTGTTATAATATGATACATACCATACGCTCATGGTCCACTTGAATATGTTATGCGATAACAAACACCCACGCAACCTTTGTAGGAGGTACGTATCCGGGTGGGATTGTCAGTCCAATAGATCTATCAATGTATACCGTCGGCTTGTACAGAGTTAATGATTATGCTAGAATGGTGCTTACTCTAATCATGCTCAAGACATAATGCAACATAGAAAACACATAGACACATTGATGATTGAATTGCAATAATGATGTTATAACATGTTTCACCCCAAAAATGGTGATAAATAAAAGGGGCTATGTAAAACTCACCTTAGCAAATGTTAAACTTCTTGAAAAGATGAAATAATAGTGTTGCCCAAAATAATGCCAAATATCACCCTATAATAAGGTAATAAATAATAAGTCTAAGTCTAATTAGTTTGTAAGTGTATCCTAGGGTTTCGATTTGGGGATATCCAATTGTTGAATTTAAAATGTTAATTAAATAAAGGGAAATTTGATAATTAAATAAAAGAAAGTCTTTTTATAAAGTTTGAATTTAGAAATGTACACAATAAAGTGTTTGAAGTATAAAAATAATTTTTATAAAATTATTTCATTTAAAATAGATTTTTAAATCTATTTATTACAAATTGCCAATATTTAACTTTAATATTCAAAAATACTAAAATTAAAGAATTTCTATTTTAAAAATCATATTTCTATTCTAAATATTTAAAAATAAATTGTATAAAATTTTGGTGCAAAAATAATGAAAATTGAATTTATTATGATTTAATTATGATTAAATCTAACAAAAATTGATTAAAAATATAAAATAAATGATTTTTCTGAATTAAAAATTATTTCAGTAAAGTTTAGCTTTATACAAACTCAGGATAATTTTTGGAGAATTTAATAAAATTGTTTTGATATTTTAATGGATTTTTATAAATATAATAGTATAAAATTGATTTAATTATTATAAATATTAAATAAATGAATTTTAGAAAAATAAAAATTGTAAATAAAACTTTTATCTCAGATTTAATAAATATAATTTTTTTAGAATTTATAAAATAGTTTTAATATTTAAAAACGAATTTATAAGATTAAAATGTTTAATATATATATTATTAGTTTGTTGTTTAAAAAAAATAAAAAGAAACAGAAAGGAGGCCGTAGCCGGGACTCAAACCCGGGAGCCTTGGGTTATATAGCCCATGGTCACAACCACTTGGCCTAGGCCAGTGGTTGTGATGAATCCTGTATAATAATAATTATATACACGATATGAAATCAAGTTTATCCCCATTTCAAAACCCACGAACCCTAAATCTGTAATCGTTTGATTAACTCATCAATAGCCCAATTAATCATGGGGCTATTGATGAGTGATCGCCGATGATCATAACCCACAAAAAACATCATACTTACAGTGTTGAATTGTGTTCGTTTGCCCGGTCAAAGCCAAAAGTCAAACGACGAGCAGAAAGCTAATTATCAGAGTGTTTCAGAATAATTGGAGGTTAAGAGAGATATGTGAGCGAGTTGTGAAGGTTCGTAGCACATCAATTTATAGTGGGGATCGACGGGTTGGGTTAATTGGAAAGTTGACCCACGATTAATTGTCAAACGCGTAATAAATCAAATTGGTCAACGATTGATGGTTGTTAGCGTGTAATCAAAGCTGGATGAGGCCGGTCATCGAGCATCGTTGCTAATTTTGGATCAATCATAATTTAATTGTGATTGATTGAGCAAACGCGTCACAGTTGACTTTCCATAGTCAGCTGTGAAGGTTTTTAAAAACAAGTATAAAGTAAATTCGCGTCTGGGTTTAATCAGATTGATGGCTTAGCCCAGTTGGTTTATGTGTTGTGTTTAATTGGGCCGGTCTTGGCGCGGGTTCGAATCCCGGCCAAGACATATTATTTTTTGATAATATTTACATGTTACCACATATATAATATATATATATATATATATATATATATATATATATATATATATATATATAGTATTAGGGTTCCAATAACGCGACAAAAATAATTAATTGAGAATACTAATGATAAAACTTGACGTTTTTATTAAATATAGTCGTGTAACGTACAAGTTTGAATGCGAAATGTTACAAAAACCAAGTTTAATGTTTAACCAAACAAATATAAGTATAGCGGAAGCGAACGAAAAACAGTTAAAATCTGCGCAAAACACCGCGCCCAAAACCAAAAGAAAATAGTTAAATGTTTAAAAGATAGTTTAATGTTTGAGACCCATGAAATGATGCATGCCCTAACCGTGCTCCTTTCCTAGTTACCTGCAAAAGCATGCTATCGTGTGTCAACATAAAGCTGGTGAGTTCACAAAGTAAAGTAGTTGAGTATGAAAATGCGCTGGTTTCCAAAACCACGTAAATAAGTAAAATGAGTTGGTTCCTAGAACCGTGTAACTACTAGTTCGTCGCATGTCAAGGGTAGCTAGCCCATTCATGATAACTAACACCGAATATACCGAACTGCTACGTACGTGTAGCCACAAAAGTGCGCCGCATGCCTGACATCATTGTCTATCCACAATGATAAAGTTTCGTTAAGTTATAGTTCACCCCCGCGCTCCCCGAGCCGGTGTGAGGTTTGTAAGACCTAATAGCGCTATCAACTAATAACCCGCTTGCCAATCCCGGCAACTCATTCGGTACGTGAGGACTTACAGATGATAGAGTTGGTTTAGTTCATCAAGGACACAGTTTACGAACTAGCAAAGTAAACGACCCACACAAGGATCCATCAAAGTAAACGACCCGCACAAGGATCCATAACATCCCAACCAGGGATACGTAAGTAGTCCCAAACCGGACTAGAAAATGTTAAGTAAGTTGTCTCATACCTAAGACGCATGCTTTTGAGAAAAAGAGTAGTGAAACTTGTAACATCGCAAAATTTTTCCCCCAAATTTTTATACACAAAGCCCTCGTTTTATACATCTTTTTATACAATATACCTAACACACAACTTATATATATATATAAATGTACATATATAATAATAATAATAATAATAATAATAATATTTCATATTTTATTTAATGGTAAAAATATATATATATATATATATAATTATGTATTATTTGGACACACTTACTTGAGCCTAACCGAACCTAACCCTAACCCAAACCAAATCAGCCCCAATGCCCCCCCTCTGAGCCCATTTCAAAGCCGGCCCAAGCCTAATACCCGGCCCAACCACCTCTCCACTCTATTCATCTTATAAAAATAAGTCTGGACCGGGAATCGAACCCGCGTCCAGACCGGCCCAACTCCTTACACGAACAACACTAGCCACTGGTCCAAGATACCTGTTGTGTTTGACTTCTGAAGCATTAAGTTTATAACACGAATTAAAAGCTGGTCTGTTCCTCTTTCTGCTCCTGCTCGTTGCCGAACACAATCCAACATCAATTCTTTGACTTTCGATTGAAGCTAAACATGGTAATTACCAACTAAATTACTCGTATTATTGAATTACGCGTATTATACACATTAAAACATGGTCAAACATTCCAATTGTTGCACGAATTGACGCGTCACCTTGTGTTATACGGTCAACATACCAATTCGATCATCCTAGCCCTATTCCTATAAATTGGACATCACAAACCCTTCACCACACGCCGAATACACCCTCTCAACCTCCAATTTCTGTTACTGAATCATCATTCAAAGCAATCGTGCACGTGTTGACTTTTCTGTTGACTGGGCAATACATACGATTTCGTGTTTGTAAGTTCTATTTTATCAGTGGGTTTTGTTCTTCGGCAATCACACAACAATAACCCTATGATTAATTGGGTTATTGTTGTGTGAATCATTCAATTGTAAATCCTTGGGCTCGAAAGTTATAATTGGGGAAGAACACGATTTAATACTTGTTTTATATTTTAAATAAACAGGAATCAAACACAATCACTGATCTAGATCAGGTGGTTGTGTCTGATGATGTTAAACAAGACCACGCGGGTTCGAGTCCCATGTGAAACAGTTTTTGAACTTTTCTTTTTAAACAATTATAAATCAATTTCTCTTATAGTATATAATTAATTTAATCAGAAATCAATCGTTCTCAGGGTCCAGCCCAGTTGGTCTGGGCTTGTGATTTAAAACACACGAACCGGCCTAGGGCCCGGGTTAAAACCACGGCATCAACAAACATTCTTTTTATTTAAACTTACATATATATATTCTTTTATATTTTTTAAAATTCATTTTAAAATACTAAAACTCTTTTAAAAATTCTACAAAAATTATTTTATGTTAATCTAGTGAAAAAGTTTAACATACAATTTTTAGTTTTCAAAAAATTTATTTATTTAATATATATAATAAATAATTCAAGTTTATTCTATTTTATTTATAAAATTCTATAAAAATATCAAAACAATTTTATAAATTTCCCCAAAAATTATTCTGAGTTTTTATAACAATAAACTTTTCTAAAATGATTTTTATTTCTGAAAAATCATTTATTTAATATTTTTAATCAAATTTTGTTAGTTTTAATCATATATAAATCATAATAAATTCATTTTTCAATATTTTTGCACCAAAATTTTATATAAACTATTTCTATTTATTTGGAACAGAAATACAATTTTTAATTAAATAAATTTTTAATTTTAGTATTTTTAAATATTAAAGTTACATTTTGACAATTTGTAATAAATAGATTTAATATTCTATTTTTAAGAAAATAATTTATTAAAAATTATTTTCATACTTAAAACTTTATATTGTGACCACCTTTAATTTAAAATTTACAAAAAGACTTTTGTTTATTTAATTATCAAATTTCTCTTATTTATTAAAACATTTTATTATTAATCCAACAAATGTTTATCCCCAAATCGAAACCCTAGAATATACTTGTAGACTAGATAGACTTAGACTTATTTGTTACCTTATACATAGGGTAATACTTGGCAATCTTTGGGGCTACACTTATACTTTTTCTCGAGACTTAATACTATACTAAGGTGAGTTTACGTAACCATGTTTATGCAATTCTTCATACTTGCAACATTATACTTAAGCAATTCTACATGCATGTCTAGTTGTAAACTGTAATGCCTCATGATTTAGACAACAACAGTTTCAACGAGTTTCAACATTACATAATCATTAGCTATGGCCAAGCCGGCGATACTCAATAATAGATCTATTGGATTGACAATCCCACCCGGATACGTGTACCTCCTACATAGGTAGCGTGGGTGATTGTTATCGTTCCAACATATTATTAAGGTGAACCGTGGATGACGGGATGGACCTAAACTAGTCGGAGGTTTGATTATGTCGATTCAACATATCATGTTTATTCATGTAGACTTAAACTTACGATAGACATATGAATTGCTAAACTTTTATACTTAAACTATTTGCTTGACATGACTTATGTATTCTCACCAACTTCTAGTTGACCCCCCCCCCCCATTTTTACAACTCAACAGGAAATAATGATGCATGAAGATTAGAGTATTTACATGAGAAGGCAAACTGAAGTCTATGCTTGTTTGGTTTTTGTGATGTATTAGATTTCCACTTAAAACTCAATATGTATTTTCATTTTTGGATATTTGCACTTTAAATTAATTTCAATTAAAATTTGATTACCATGTGCTATTGTATACTCATTCTTACGTGACACCTCGATGTTTCCGCCATCGGTTGGGGTGTTACAAAACTCACCATAGTGTGCAAGCAAAAGAAATCCAAACCGCAAGTAAAGTATGCTACCGACACCCTAATATAAGTGTCACTAAGTAAGTATAGGTGTAATATCATTACACCATATAACTCGTTTGTCCAAGGCGTTTAAACGTTCAAAAGTGTGTAGGTGACACCTAGTGACTCTACATGCAATAGTAAACCCTACGAACTCGTTGGTGAATATGTTAGTTATAATTAGCTTTCACATTCCATATGCGTCTCATACAAGTGCCCGTTCAGTTACATATCAATTACATAACACCTATGACTTCCATTAATCACATAAGCACACAATACACAATATGTGTTTTTAGGACAGATTGTGCGTCATCAAAACTAATTTATTTAAAATAGTTACTCAGTGAATTTATCTCCCAAATTTTTACTGAATATTCTTTGGGATTCACTTAACAACCATTATTTTTTCTTTGTCTTAATTCCAAACACAAAAATAATTAAAATTCGTTTAACACAGCGATGTTCAGAAAACTTTCATAACAGACCAGTTTGGTAGAAAAATTCCCAAAAATTATGTATTCATCCAAACGGGATGAATCCACTTGGAAAACCCAAATTACTTCAATGTTAACCTTCTGTAAAAATTTCATAACCCAACTCTTTACAAAACTCGAGTTATGATGACTCAAAGTCGACTCAGTTTATTAACCCGAAATTCTGATATGACCTATTTTCAAAGAAAATTCCAAAAACAACTCAACCGACATCCAAATCACTTGATTTTACCCATTATGAAAAGCTAAGACCAGGTGTGATTTAACCATGCAAAGAAAATACCAAAATCATCATGTTAAAGTCATGTTACAGCCCCTACAAATTCATCTAATCATTCTGTCCAGATTTTTGTTACGCCTAAATCTTTCTTTAACGACTACCGTGTGCATACAAACAACCAACAATCATCAATAATCATTACCAAACATTCTTAATACCTATTTTGATCAGATTCTATCATTATTCATGCAAAGATTATAACTTTAATGATCAAAACTTCAACAACTTGCGCAACAAGTAACCTATGATATTACTAATCGCCTATCATCATGTTTAATTCGTTTAATCTTCAAAAACCTCAAGTTTTAATGATTATCAAAAGCTTTCAGACCCGGAAAAACCTTGTTATATGATTTTTATAACATAAAAATAAGATTAAAGCGTTAAGGATTAAAGATTATTCCCCTAGCTCTTCGATACAATCAACCGAACGCCTTAGGAGCTTCCCAATCGATGATCTTGAGCCTTTGCAGGTTGTTAGGGGTTAATAATTCGTAAGAGGGCAGTAGGAGGCGATTAGGGTTGAGTTTAGAGGTTACATGGGGCTTAAGAGTGTTTAAATAGGAGATTGAGGCAGTTTAGAGTCGTCAGACCCCGGCGAGCGGCCGCTCGGGCTCTGTGAGCGGCCGCTCACAGGCCCTCGGCGCGCGCCGGTGGTCCGTTTTGTCTCCCGACGTGTTTTCCTTCGACGTTTTCGTTATTTCGGACCGTAATAAGTGCAACCCCATGCGTTAAGACCCTAATCAACCTAATGATCCACCTTTAGTGATTTGATTAACGTATTCGATTTAGGTTCACACAATCACGTATGACTTTCACATAAGTTCATCGAATATCACAGAGACACATAATCGCAATCAATCCAAATTAGTTCAATATTCACCAACGTCCGAGGTTCACTAATCATGTATTCAGTTATTAACTCACAATAATGCAACGTGTGTCCCGTCTAGCTAACCCTAGTTAAGTATAATGCAAGGAATGTAACTAGAGTTTAGTTAAAGTGAGAACCTAAAAATTTGCGGGGTATCACACATGCGCCTAGTAGTCCGAATGACGCCACCCCCACTAGTAAGATGTTTTATCTCAACAAAGATATATAACACACCAAGAAGACAAGAACGGAAAAATAAGAAACCCGCTGAGTCTTCAAGAAAAGAACTCCTTAGTTGGCGAATTTGGGTTGTACCGGATGATGAAAAAAGATAAGCTGAGCAAGTGGGTGAAAATACAAACTAAACAAAGAGAAAAATGTAAAGCCTTTTTGGAGGAATAACAGTGAATTGTTGAGGCAAAGACAATATAACCACAACTTGAACATGTATTTGAAACCGCACTAAAACCTCAAGGGTAAAAGGTTGAATTGATTTTACAATGAAAATGTGAAATAACAACAAAATATGGTTGGGAGTACTATCGGGAGGAAGACATCGATGAGTAGTTTACTTTTATTTGTATGTGTTTTTTTTTTTAAATTTATGTTTCTTGTTTTTCTATAATTTCTAGTTTACCTTGATGTACTTTTATTTTATTTAATATAATGTTATTTTTAATCAAGATCTTTATTTAAAAAACCATAAAAAAACATTTTAGGGTAGTTCATGGTATTGCCTTCAAATTTATATTTCAGGGTAGTGAATTAGTGGAGTGATGTGTCAGTGCAAGATTGATGAAAATCAGGGTAGTTCAATGGAGTTTGGGGTGACGTCCCTCCCAAAGTGTCACACCCCGCCAAGGCGGAAACACGGGATGCGACTTCGAATGATTTCCAAGCATAAAGGTCACACGAGCATTAATTAAAATAAAATAGGAACTTCCATTAGACAACCAAGTTTCACAAACATAACGTTAATTGTCTTAAACTAAAAACCATTGTATGAAAATGTTTAGATTAAAACGACACAACAACGGTTCAAAAGGTAGTATCCCATAATACTCGCACGCGACCTTCCCAAGTTCCATGCTCCATGCTAATTTCCTGAAAAACATGCATGTAAAAGTATAGGTCAACATAAAGTTGGTGTGTTCACGGGTTTGTATATGATGGACATGTAATCCAAAACCGACTAAATTACTACGTAGCTAGGACAAAAATTAATATGTGATCTGACATGAGCCCATAGCCAAACCTTGACATGTTGTGCCTTGCCCATTGTACACTAAAGACAATGAAATAAGAGAAATACTAGTGTCACACCCTCAAATCCACTTGCGGAGTTTTACCGCGAGGCGCATGACAAACCAGGATCCAAGTCAACGATCACAATAAACAAGTCTAAATGAACATATGCAATTTCAAAAACATAGTTTAAAATTCCCAAATACAGCGGAAGATTATTCTCAAAACATAATCCAAACGTAAACCAATTTATTCAATGTTTGAAAACCATGCAATCCTAACTAGACGCCGTGCAGACGCGTGCGCCCTAGTCCCATTGTGCTACCTTAGCGACCTGAGAAAACATGTAAGAGTTTACGTCAGCACAAAAATGCTGGTGAGTTTACAGGTTTTGTAATCATAGTACCAAGTTCAACCTGTCCATACTATAACAATTTGCAAACCAAAGTACGCTAGCTAGGCATATGCTTTATTACTACAACGATTGGAAAACCATTACTAACTCGTAAACCAGATGTCGTGCCCGAATAGTAAACCTGTTCCTGTTTGAGACAATATGCACTTGCCCGGCCCTCCAAGCCGACGAGCGGGGTTGGTCATTCCCAATAGATCTATTCACATTTCCCCGTTGTGCTAACCCGCACATTCATGGTTTCCCCCGGGACTTCCAAAGATCGTATAGTAAACCATAGAAAACCCATAGTATGACAGTTGTTACCAAAACATCAGTTTAACACATGTTTTCTCCCCCAAAAAGTGAAACCAGTTAAAAGAGGGGCCGTAAACTCACCTTAGGTTGCGTTACTTCGAAACACGAATAATATCAGCAAGCTATGCTAGCCCCGTAAAGCGGCGACCTAACATATGACAGTTACAAGTACTTAGACTAATAACCCGTAGGTTAGTTAGTCCATAGATCTCCAGACCATAACCAAGTTCGTTTGAAAACACCGTGACTGTTAAATTAACCCAAAGTACAAGACTCGACATCCCATTGGTGACCCGAGACTCCCCGTGTTATACTTGTACTCACAAACATACAATCATGCAATACACACTTAACATACGTTAAAGTCCAACAAGTTATAGCACGTAGTTCAAGTATCACATAAATAAGTCCGAACACATGTTACCAAGTTATTAGATATGTTACGGGGTTCCTAGCATGTTCCTAGGTGTCAAATCGGGTCCCGATATGTCAAAATATACTTACAGCAGCAGTACAGGCGATTAGGAAAAGTCAACTAGCGATTATGAAAGTCAACAGGCATTTAGGAATGCTAATTGCCTATACTATAGGCAATTAGGGTCATAAGACATGCAAATCATGAGTCTATAGGCGATTAGGTCATAAGACATGCATTTCAGGACTTAACTAGCAATTAGGATCACAATTGCATGCAACGAAGGCAATTAGCCCCCAATTGCCTATACTATAGGCGATTAGGGTGTCATATCAGGCGATTAGCCTCCTAATCGCCTATAGCATAGGCGATTAGGGTTGCTAATCGCCTACAGCATTGCTGTTCCGGTTTTTCGCGCGTTTAACACTCCAAATCAATCCCAGAACGTGTCTAAACATCAAATATCAACCAAACAACTATATCAAACATATTTCCATCAAAATCCTTTGTTTAACCTCGATCTATCAGCCCTGAATGCAATCATGTATCTTAAAGACAATACACATAACATGAAACATCACATTAGCATGCAAAACCGTAACCCTAATTAACAATAACTCAGATTTCATCATCATGCCATCATCATCAACTGTAACTACCTTAATAACATGTTAATCATCCTTCTTGAATCATAAAAACCCTATCTTTTAATCCTAAACACACATACAACATGCATGATAGTTAGAATCCGATTAACAATGTTTATTAATGATTTTCAGAAGGCTTATTTGTTTTAAAACAGGTCTGGACCATTAGGGATTCAATAAAAACGTTAATAAAGGTTGCATGAATGAAAACCACACATTAGATTTGTGATAGATTGATGTAATAGGCTTGAAATCTTGTGTTTTGATCCAAAATCGTGTTCCAGAGGTTGTGTGTGTGTTTGGGCGAGTTGTGGGACGACTAGGGTTGTTATAATGAAGTTTAGGAGGTCAAGTATTGTATTTATAGTCGTTTTTAGTCGTCCAGCACGTTTCAGGCGATTATGCAGCACTTATAGGCGATTAAGGTTGCTAATCGCCTACCCTATAGGCATTTAGCATGCTAATCGCCTACCACATAGGCATTTATCATGCCAATCGCCTATAGGAAGCCCCAATCGCCTCCCCTATAGGCGATTAGCCTCCCCTAATCGCCTATAGGGGTTGGTTCCGTGTATTATGCGCGTTAAACCCCGTTTTAACATATGTTAAAACATTTTCACATACCGACAAGTCACATAATGATTGTAAACACATAACACTTGCAAACACACATATTCACACTCGTTCATTAATTCCCGGGACTCGAGACTTGTATGTTCCCTATGCTCTGACGATTCTACGAATCGTCACCACTTGTACACTTGGTTAAGGACCGACATCTAATGAGCCTCTAGACTAACATCTAATGATCCTCTATACCAAACTAACAGTTCCCGAACCGTAACACGACTCAACTATCCCAGTTAAGTATATTATACGCGTGACTCGCTAAGGTAGACTTTAATCTAGACAGCGTTGTTAACCAGAATTTGCCGGGTGTCACAACTAGCACTCTTTTGATATCTGTCATCCAGTCAGAGCGAATGACCAAAAGTGGGGGTGTCAACCCAATAGATCAATTCTGGTGTTTCATGGCTAAGTCCATAGCTAATAGTCACGGTATGTGTATGATACGAGGGCTTAATGGATCCTGAACCTTAATGTCTCATGTTTACATAATAGTCATATTTGTAACTGAAAACTGTACGCATGCCCCCCCCAGGAAATGTAAAAACTGTAAAAAGTGGTGTGTAAAACTCACCTGATGTCTGAATGCTAGACTGGACTGAACCTGACGTGGAATGTCTGGTCTGGGATGCCCTAAATTCAATTTAAAGGCTACTTAGGTTTATGTTTTGTTCTATCTACCATGCATTTGTTCACCCGATCTGAACACCTATGGACCGTGTGGTTCTGTACCACTTATCCATTTAGGTCACACACTGTACGTGTTGGGAAATGTTCGTTTTTGTCGTTATTGAGGCTATGTCTAACCTTTTGTGGTAAAACAAATGCCTTAACTTACTTAATGTTACCAAGTGACACTTATCTCTCAGTTATGTATGTTTAGAGTGGGACATGGACATACATTTCGATGGTTTTTGTATAAAGATGACATGTTTATGGATTTTGTTTTGTTAACACACCCATTTTTGGTGTTTAACCCAGTTTCCACAAAATCTCTTGTGTTAAGCTTATTAACACATGTTTTTAGTGACCTTAACACATGTATATAAATCTAGCAATGGTGTATGTTATAAAATTAGGTCAAATTTACTTAGCTTGGGCCGGGTCTTGACCCTATACATACACGCATACATCCCTGTGTATGTGTGTCTGTACGTATATGTCCATATACATGTTCTAGGGTGTATGTATCTACATACGTATGTGTGTGTATACATAAGTTTATATATTGAACTTTTAACATAAAACTTGAGTGTTTAAGTTAGTTTTATTCGACATACTTGATGTATAGTGTTGTGTTCGAGTGTGTGGTGTTTGGGTGGACTATACATGTAATCAAAATGTAGTGAAAAGAAGAGATATGGCTCGGTTCATGTACCTTGTGTGTGTAGCCGAAAGAAACAAAGAAAACAAGCTAGTTCTCCCCACAATGTGACTCCTAGGTGTCGTTGGTGACTTGTGGCTCTTCAATGGTCGATGGTTTTTGATCGGCTAAGGTTTCCTTGGCTTGCTTGTTCTCGGCCGATGGTTATACAAAGGATGGGAGAGATTTCCATGTGTAAGTGAGTATTGTGAGTGTTAAGGTGTGTTTCCTTTGGCTCTTGGGTCTCCTTATATAGCTGATAGGTAGGGAGGTGATTATGGTTGATTGGTTCACAATTGAGGTAAGTCAATGTTTTGCTTTCATGGAGTGAAAAGGTTCTATGTCCATCTATGTGAAACTAGTTGACTTTGGTGTCTTGTTTGTTTGTGTAGGGAGCTCTTAGCCGAAATACATGGGGAATGGGCAATATTATTTTGGCAAGTCAACAAGGTGTGGATAATTCATGTGTTTTATGTTGTTACTATGTTGGTGTAAGGGCCTAGGATTTAGAAATGGATGGATAAGAATAGTGAGGTGGTGGTGAGTGTATGCATGCAAGGTAGGTTGACAGTGAGTTCAAAACAGTACACTTGGTTTCCTTGGGAACATATGGGCCGAAACTTTTGGCCTAAGGAAGGGACATGGAGAGCTTTTGGAAGTCAAGCATCATGAATCCTAGTGATCATAAAGTGGCTTGCCAAATTGGGAAGTAGTCTTGGTGTTTGTAAGCATGACATGGGGTGTTCCATGGTAGTTTGTGTAGGAGTTGACTTGGCCGATTTCTAAGGAGAGAAAGAAGCTAGTTTTGGTTGTCCAAACATGGTGAAAGGATTGACATAGTGAGATTGTTTCCATTTAGGTGTAAGTCTTGGGAAATAGGGTGTTATGGTGTGAAGTTTGAGAGGTGTGTGGACATGTGTGTGTATGCGATCACTTGTGTGTGTGTGTGTAGATGATAGTTAGTCAATTTCCAAACATATGTTGATGTGTGTGTATGTCCGTGTATATATATACATGTATAGGTCTTGTGTGTGTCTTGTGTGTCGATGTGTATACATATGTTCACATAGGACATTAGTTTATTAAAATATAATCACATACGTGTGTATACATAGTCGTATGTGTGCATGTGTGAATGGTGATGTATTTGTTTGGTGCTACTACTCACACAAGTCTCTATGGATCGAATTTTAGAGATACATGTGGGCACGTTGTTTGTGGTTTTTACTAGTTTTCCATGGATAATACGTCGGGTGATCTATCGTTTCTGAACATTGTTTGTTTTTGTTCTTATCGGGGCAAAAATTTGGAACCTGGTGTTCAATTGCATGGATTCCCACAACTAAGGTTTTGCATGGATTTCCTATAATCTAGTATGAATTATTTGACTAGTTGTGACTTTGTATTAATTAGTGTGTCTACTGCTAGATTGCATGTCTCGGGATTGACTTGTTGGAACCCTGTATGGCCCAATTGTGATGCAACGGATGAAATGTAATACCATGCACAATGTATACGTGTAAGTGAGTGTATGGTCATGACCTGTGATTTCGACGGGTGTCACACAAAGTCTCAATCATGTATGTTGAACGATGCTTCTTCGACCGGTATGGAGATTACGACCCAAGTGAAAGCTTCTAAAATAAACATGAGGAACATTGACTTTCTTACGAAGGAATTTAGCAACCTCCCCATTAATCGTCGAACGATAATAGAATGAGAACAGAAGCGTATCACAAAGGAATTTGAAGACGGGCAAAACAATAACTAGTAGTTTTAGTAGTTTTTTTTATTAATGATTTGTAGCGTTTTTTTTTAATTAATTTTAATATTTTATGTCTTATTTTTTAATTTGTCTTTTAATTATAACAAGAGGAGTAAATTTTATTGGGAGTGTCACTTTTCAATTCTCTATATTTTATGCCCTCTCTCTCTCTCTCTCTTTTTTTTATGGTTCTTCGCAAGAATGAAGAATGTGAGACAAAGAAACTGAAACACGTTTGTCTTCCATTTTTTTCCTCTACGAACTCAAATCTGATTCTTCATAGCTTGCGTCAATCGGAGGTTCGACCGGAAAACCCACCGAACTTGGATGAGAAGATGGCGTCGGATGACGCTCTTTGTCTGGCCATCGGTTAGATGAATCCGTGGCAGATCTGGAACATGCATTGTCGAGGTTCACCTGTTGTCGCTGTTAGGGTTGAGAGTGCCTCTTTTTCAGATTACCGGAGGGCTAACGCAGTCGAAAAAACACAACCTCGACGATGGAGGATGCAGTTTTGATAAGGCTGGGGGTTGACCAGATCGGGACGGGCGACCAATCGAGGACTAAACCGTGGCAGGTAATGTTCCCGGACGTCGTCACCGTTGTGTAACTGTTCGCCATGATCTTAGGCTGGAGGAGACGATGGCGGTGGAGAGAAGGGAATACTTTGAAAATCACGCCGGAAGAAGACAAACTGAAAAGGCCAAAGAAGTTACTATTGCGCAGACTGTTATGGTTTAATATATATAGTAATTTTAATAACATTTTAAATAATAAAATTTAAAAAAATAGATAAAGCCACCGCTCACCTTGAGCCACAATAGGGTCAAGTGAGTGAGCTGCAACTTTATCACAGTGCCACATCAGCACCCAATTAACATAATATTAAAGGATAATGTGTGTGCTCAAAGTGAGCTACTAACACACGATCTATGCTCTAGCCTAAATTAATACCGGTTGGACTTACCTTCAACTTAAGTTTTGAAGATGGGATGAGATGCTTTTCACACTCTAAAAAAGTAGTTAACTTCCATAACGATGTTCAAATCGCTCGTCGCTTGTTCAGAAAATGTTCAAAAAATGCTCACTCGATCGTCTGCTCAGTTGTAAATGAACCGACCAGCTCGACTCGATTTGTAAACGAGCCAAGCATGAACAAAGATCCGCTCGGCTCGGTTCAGCTCGAATAAGTTATTATTTATTTATTATATATATACCCACAAATCATAGTAATATTTATAGCCTTATATATAACATTTGGCATAATATATGCAAATAAAATATGACTAGCCGCTTTATCAAATAAAAATTTAACACTAAGTTTAATAGTAAAACCCTAAGTCGTAACGTCACAGCCTTGACTTCTTTATGTTATCAGTCGTCTGTCGCTAATCATCGCTTGATATCACCCTAGGCCACAATGCGACAATTGTTCTCTATAGTATGTTCATTGCCTCACCAGCCTCAACCTAAGCCTCATTCTCTGACATTCGACCTCAATATTAGTGTCTTCATCGAATAGTTCGACCTTAGTTGTCACTCGACAACGAAAACATTGAAGAAAACATCCCATTTCATTGGTCCAAATTTCTCTCCGCTCGTTTCTCACTCGAAAAAATTTGCGCTCGAAAAATGCTCGCTCGCTTTTCCGCTCAGTTGTAAATGAGCCACTTAGCTCAGTTCGGTTTGTAAATGAACTAAGCATGAGCAAAAGTCCTTTCGGTTCGGCTTGGCTCGCAAACAACACTAGTTTTGCACGTCAGTTAGTATTTTGAAAGCAACAATTTTGTACTTACATCACACTCACATACCATTTCTTATTGCCTTTCATATTATTAAAATCTTATGTAGTACAAATTAATATGATGTAGTAATCAAGTAGCATACTAAAAACACTCATGCATTATCATCATGCCCGATTATTAGAGGTCCCATTTATATTTTATATGCCCCAATTCATGGCCACTATTAAAAGTAGGCAACAAATTATCAAGTTTATGTTGTTTTTGCACACACGCATGTGAAGATAAACTTGGGTTTACCATTGGATCTTTTAGGCTTTGAAAACGATGTCTTTGTCCCACCATTATTTTTTCCCCAATAATGCTGATTAATCTCACCCAAAAAAGGAAAAAAATAATAAAAAAAACCATAAAAAAAACTCTTCATTTAGTTGATGGGCCAAATACAACAAAAGGTCTTTTCTTTTTGGTCCTAGTTATTTCAAGTGGATCTGTTTGACTTTGTCTTTTTTTTTTTTCATTGAAAAAGTCCTTTATTTTCAAATAAAAACCATTACAAATTACATCAGGATAGCGGGAAGGCGGGCAATAAGCTGCGCCGTCATCCCTTTCTGAATGACAAACCCTAACCGACTAAAAACGTAACCTTACCCACCCGGAGCCGAGACATTACTATGAATAACTCGCTGGACCCTGGTTAGAAAACGCGTAGCCTTCGGTGCCAATGAGCCTAATGTATCAAAAGCTAGGGGGTACGAAAACAAGGTAGTGTTATGGTGCTTGAGGTATGACTATCTTGAGTCTTGAAGTTATCATATAGGTTGTTAATAAGTTAATGCCTCTAGCGTAAGAGTAAGACGATAAATATGCTACTAATAAAACGGCTATGGAATGGGCTAAAGATTGGGTGATGATGATGCCAAAAAAACATAAATTTGTTGCTTTGTCATGGCAATTGTTTAATCTACGACGCCACTTTTGTGTTTCTTACTTTTAAAAGAAATTTCATGTTTGACGCGCTTACATCTTTATAGCGTATTCTCTTTTGTTTGTTATAACGTATGTCAATATCGTACCGGTACCATAATAAATCAACCAAAATTGCCGCGCTCCAGCCGCAATGCGCGGGTTGCATACCACTAGTTATTTTAAAGTAACAACCAAATCCATAACACAGATATATACCAAAATAACATTAGAACATGTATTGTTGAATCATTCTTACTAAATAAAAGCTAAGGGGTTGTTTGGTAGCCTCTTAATGAGGCTCTTAACCATTCAGTGCTGAATGAATCAACATTCAGCGCGTTTGTTTCGCCTATGAATGGAATGGTTAAGGCTGAATCATTAAGATTTGGTATGTTGCTGAACCATTAAGCACTGAACTAGGCTGAACCTTAATGAAACTCTCATACCAATGTGGGACAAGAAAACTAACCATACAGACCTCTTAACCATTCAGACCTCTTAATGATTCAACACTTAATCAACCAAACAGCCCCTAAATCTTGATATTAGACAGATGCATTCTTTTCCCAAGAAAATCAATCTTATAACTCAATCAATACACAAAGATTTAAACTTCTGGATACATATACAAAGATGTTATAATAGCACATCAAGAACCACCTGACAAGGTAGTTTGACTCGATTTATTGTTTGAGAAGAGGGGTGTTTTCAGTTGACGATTCGAGTCTTGAAACATCGTCCGTCAAATTATTGTCTTTGGATTGCCCATATAAAACTGTATAAACTCCTAGAGCAATGACCACAGATCCAATCACACTGCAAGACATTCAAGATCGAATCTTGGTCAACGTCGCATTCAGTCGAAGCATCTAATGACTGACAATCTTGAAAAATGAAATTTGATATATTTACCTGCCTAAATGAAGAACATCACCAAGAAAAAGGATGCCCATGATTACTGCAATCACCATTGATATGGGTTTGAACATGGAGACGAAAATCGGGCCCTTTTTGCGCAAACACCATGTTATAAGAGTGTTGCGGACTGCTGTGCCAAATACTGCCTACAGTGTATATGAATATCGAATGATTTTTGAGAATAAATATAAACTTTTTAACCATCTCAAACTTTAATCAAATTGTTTTCTGAATAATTTAATTCAGATTTTATTATTTTTTTTTTTGCAATGAAATCTTGTATCCAAACGCTCTGCAAATGCATGGTTCACTTACCGCAAAAACAATTGATACCCACTCAGTGCTATTATCCAATATCCAAACATCCGTATTTCGTTTGTAAAGGAGAGTAAAAAGTGCACATTGAAGTGTCCCAAAGCAACAAAACAGGAAAACTACTGTAACTTCATCCGGATACTCCTTAACGGTTGCGGTCTGGTTGACAGAAAAAAATAAGGTTCAAAATTTATAAGAAGATGAGTGATCACGAATATAAACAATCATTGTAATATAAATATTTTACCTGAAAAACATTCCATGATGAAGAGCAAACGCAAGTGATTGTAATAAGTAAACCCCCGAGTACCCAATTTGACTGTTGTGACGAAAGTAGATTCTTGTTTAAATCATGATCAAGAATCCTATTGAATAGAGCTGGACCTTGATAAAGGGTCATCACGAATGCTCCTGTTATAGCTACAATTGTACCTAATGCTTTTGCTTGACTTGTTGACTTTCTTATGTCAAACTTCTCAATCCTAAATGTGTAAAATCAGTCAAATAATAACAAACGCAAGCTGTAGAAATGGCGATTTTAACTCGGGTTATGTTTTACCTCAAACGGGTCAATTTTTTTTTTATTTTTATTTTTTAACATTATAATGTTTTTTTTTAATGTATACAAGTATAGAACCTCCTATGTCATTTTATTTAAAATTCAGATTACTTCTGTAATCAAAGTTGATGCATTAATTATCTATAAACGAGGGGATTGGCATTCCATTGCTGTAATTTTATATGTATATGGTTACAATTATCTCCGCTCCCAATGTGCCTATGATGTAGCACTAGGCGGACTATTAGCCAGTGTGCATCATCTTACTAGAATAGAGTATGGCGTGGATCAACCAGAAGAGGTATGCATAAAAGTATTTGTCCCGAGGAGGGGTCCTAGAATAAAGCTGTATGCATCATATGAACACTAAGCAACTCATCTCATTATTCTTTAATAGAATAATAAAATTTGGCTTTATTTAGAATTTAGTTCATTTTTAGTAGTCTTTTTAGGAAGAAAAGATTACAGGCCAGGTAGCCAACCCGACGTAATCCATTTTCAGCTATTGTTTTTATGTATTTTATTCCATCTAATATGTTAATTGTGCAAAACCAGAGATATCCTTCGACCTTCTAGCACAAATTAGATTAGATGACAATTTTCAACATTTTCAGAAATATATTAATATTCCCCTAAATTATCTAGCAAGCTTTGGTCCTAGAACAAGCGTGTACATACAGTGTACAAACCAATACTTACCTAAAGATGATAGCAAACACAAACGTAAAAGCTGGAATCAAGTTTCCCAATGCAGCAGCTAGTGTTGGAGAGCTATAGTTGATACCAGCATATGCGCTCACCTGCAAAAGACAAATCCTGCACCCCTAATGTATGAATATAAACTGCATATCCAACATTTCAACTAGGATATGCATTATCAAAATAAAAAAAAGTTTTAAGGCCGAATAGGATGCACCGATGCAGCATAATGGCATTTTTTACATGTTTTGAATTCCTTTTTTTTTTTTTTTTTTTTTTTGCGCACATACCCCCGGTTTCAATGAGGTGTATAATGAAAAAACTAGTCGGAATTAACAAAATTCATAAAGGATAGCGGGATTTAGAGGTAGTAAAATGGTTGCATTGGGTAGGGTCTAAAAAACTTGTCCAGTTTTTAACTTTTTAATATTGATTATCAGTGTGTCAATACAAGTCTAAAAACACATTATTTCAATAATATGACTTTTTAAATACAATGCTTTAGGAGGATTTATGTATTAAATTACACTTTGGATACCTTTTGACCCATTTGACCCATTCTGATCTGATTCCTTTAGACTATTTTTTAAAACTTGTTTGACCCATTGTCTTCTCTATATCTCTACCAAAAGAAGTAGTTACTTACCCTAAAAGGCCCAGGCCAAAGAGTTTCGTAAGAACAGAAAAAGTGAGAGGGGGTCGATTACTTCTGCGAAAACCAATAATGACAAAGTTAATACATTGCATGCACGGACTAAACACGCATCAAAGTATATGGTAAATTGTAAATTATAACAATGATTATAGATCACGAACCTGCAGCTGTGGACGATGAAATTAGGAAGGAGAAGAATAGTGCCAAGGCCATTATAGTAAACTACGTAAACAAGATTGCTTAGCCCGTTGTTCATCGCTGCTTTCCCTAATGTAATCATCCCAACTTCACCACATTCTACCACCATCATAGCAGCAAAAGGCAAAACTCTTTCCAGAAAAGACTTCATCCCCCCTCCCATATTCCAACTTAAACTGTTACAAGATAAATACAAATGTAAAACAATTAAATTTGTTAAAAAACATATGTTGAAAACCAAAGATAAATGATCCTTCATCCTTCCATGTAACCATGAGAAACCGTTACCAGAAAGCTCATGGTACCCACCAATACCCTTCTAACCAATGGGATCATGTATATTGTAGCTTGCGCTAGGCAGACAGTCTTTAAGAGGTTATGGGTAAGAAACCAATGGAAGCCCGCCAATAGCCTACTAGCCAACGGGATCAGGTAAATCTTAGCTTGCGCTAGGCAGGGGGTCTTTAAGAGGTTATGGGTAAGAAACGAGTGGAAGCGTATATGGACATGGGACCTCTGCTAGACGGAGTTACGTGCTTACCACTACACCACCCCTTCAAGATGTTTTTGCCCATATTATGCAAGTTTGAGGGGGTGTTTGGATATATACTTTTTAATGCTCTTGAGGATTTATAAACAATGCTTTTTAACATGATATTTTGCAATCCAAACACCAGTGGCGTAGCTTTCTTGGGGCGGGGAGGGGCGGCCGACCTCCCGAATTTTCGTTCAGAAGTTCCGATTATATAGTAGTTGTATAGAATTTTTTTGGTATATACGGTTTCGACCCCCCGTTTATTTTATAAAAAAATTAGTTATATACTTCCGCCCCCGTCCGGATTTTCAAGCTGCGCCACTGCTAAACACCACCTTTAACCTAGTCATTATAAATCTAAGTCAGGGACTCATGGTTTGCCAAATAATCTTAAATCACAATGGGGGCTAATAATAACTTTTTTTTTAACAGCCAACTAAATATCACCTGCACTGCCAGTGCCCAAGTCCACCAAACCATCAATTCGGGAAAAACCCCGCCGCCCGAAGGCCAATGCGGTAAAACCCCTCTCGATTGGATTCGAACATAAAACCAAATGGCCTCGGGCTCTTATCTTCGTTTCCCTATACCACTCTACCAAATGGTGGGTGGTGGCTAATAATAGCTAATCTAAAAAAGAATGCCAAAGGTAATTAACTAATGGTATCATTTAAGGAATTAATAATAACAAACTTCACAATAATTACATGATCCCAAAAAGATTGCTGATTGGAACTGTTGTTTCTTTTCAAGATTCTGGTAACCAGTCACTAAATCCAACTTTCCAAGATCCAAACTTTATCATCAAATCAACACAAAATCAAGAAACAAAAATTACCCATCAAATAAATTACTCATTCTTGCAAAAACTATATATAAAAAACAGAGAGTTGGATAGAAAAGATACCTGCAGAAGAATCCAGTATCTGTGATCTACAAGAATTTAAATGGGTATCTATGAAGTGGAAATTTTGTTGACTTTTAAGGTTTTAAACCTTAAATTTGGAAAGAATCAGACAAAGTTATTTATAAACATGTGATGACATAACCACATGTTTTGAGCGGTGGAGTGAACTCCAGTTCTAGAGATAATAATATGTACTATCTTAACCATGTGCCATGTGCCATTGCAGCATATTACACTTTCATAGACCTTCAACTTAACTACTTTTACAATTTAATACCTCAACTAATAATGTGACCTTCTTAGAGCTAGGGGTGTTTAAAACTGGATTATCCGGTTTTCGGATATCCGAAAATTGGATATCTGAAAATTTCGGATAGTGAATATTGATATCTGAATCCGTATTCGAAATTTCGAATATCCAATATTTCGGATTCAGATTCGGATTATCCAACGGATATCCAAATCTAAAAAAACAAAAAAAAAAAATATATATGATTTCCTACTTATATTAAAACCACACCAAACCTGTTTAGTTCAAAGATTCAAACTAGCATAAACATTCAAAACAATTCAAAGTATCAAATTCAAAACAAATACAAAGATATTTTTTGATGGTTGATGGTCAGAAACAGATGAAAACATACTTATGATTTTATATTCGGATGGTCGATGGTTGAAACAAAAAAAAATAACTTAAAGATCTACTAGATGGGTCAAAAGTCGGGACGATGGAGGATGGAGGGTGGCTGCCAGGCTGGTGGGAGGAGAAGTCGGACAACAATAGGATGGAGTCACCAGGAGGAGATGAGGAGCGGAGGGAGGCAATGTTTGTTATTAGGGTTAGGGTTGGAATGGGGATAAAACTTTGTAAGGTTTCGGATTCGGATATCCAAAAATTTATATAACATAAATTTATTTTTTTTACTTTTTACAGATTTCGGATTCGGATATTTTGGATATCCAAGAATTTGCAAAAGTCATATCCGAATCCGAAATTTCGGATATGGCTTGTCGGATATTTCGGATTCGAATTCGGATTCGGATTTTTTGAACACCCCTACTTAGAGCGAGCTATTATTATTGTTTAGAAAAATTAAAAAATATATATATGATAGCAATGCTCTCAAAATATTATTTCATTCTACTTTTTCTTTTTCACAAACGATCAAACACCCAAAAGCTCGGTGCTCTGACTGGAAACTGTTTGTTGTATCATGAGAAATATGTTGTTTTAAGGGATATGTGATAAACACAAATCATGCCAACCCTAATGTTTTAGAGCATGTTTGGAATTGAGTTTGGAAACAACTTATTGACTTATTTTCTTTTTGAAAAAGTCAATAAGTTATTTTGAAAAGTAAAGATTTATTGCTTTTTCAAATGACTTATTAACTTATAGGCTTTTTCAAGAAGCTAATAAGTCAATAAGTCATTTTTCAACTCAATCCTAAATACCACCTTAGTTTATTTGATTCTTGCAACCGAAGATACTACTAAATAAAAAAAGGAGCAATAGCTTCCCTCTTACTTTATCGAGAGGACGTCTTGTTATACATTTGTTCCAACCCCAATCATCTTTTCGAGATTCATTGATATTGAATCAATAGAACGCACTTCTAACATCGGTTCCACTTTTGGAAGACCTTGCATTATGTCACCAGATCTTGATTTTTCATATATAAATGTAACTAATGTATATCCTTCGTAAAGGATTTCCCCATAATGTCCATGAATAGTTGCTCCTCGAGTAGCAGGATAATAAAAATGCACGTACGTTTACATAATTTTAAGAAGAGAGAATCGCATGGTTGGTCCCTGTGATTTACAAATATTGCACTCTTGGTCCTAAGGCTTCAATAATTACACCGTTGGTCCTTAAGTTTGTCAAAACTGCACTCGTGTGGTCCTTACTCTTAACTGGCGTTCATTTCCTCCGTTAAAACAAGTAAATTACATTTTTATCCTTAATTATACAATTAAACAATTAAAAAAAAAACATAATAAAAAAATAATATTAAACCCACCCCCAACCTACCCCTTCTTCTTCCCCAAACCACCACCATCTCCGTTGAAAATCATGAAGTTGGTTGCAGTTTGATAAATAATCCTTAGAGGGGATTAAGCTCTAGAAGAAATTAGGATTAGAGAGAGTATTTTGGAACAATTTTATGGATATTTTCATTAAGCAAAACATTACAACTATAAATAGGAAATGGAACTACATGTCCACTATGCCACTAAGGCATATACACCATGTCACATCCTTATTTTTAGCCATGACTACCCACTACTTGAGATCATGGATTACTACTAAATAAAACAAATAAACATCAATTAATTCAGAAAAGAAATGGTCGACATAATACTCCAAGAATTGCGGATCAATCTGCATAGCGAGCTGGGCTTCTGGTCTTTCTCTTGGGCCTGTTCTGAAGAACTGGGCTGGCCCATAACATCACATCCTCCCTGAGAAACGTCATTGTCCTCAATGACTGCAACATCCGGAAATTGCACGTCGAAGGTTTCCTTGTCTTCCCACGTCGCTTCTTCTAAGGGTTGTTTTTCCCATTGAACTAAGACTTGCGTTTTCCCATTAGTATCCAAACGAGCATCCAAGATGCTTTCTGGCAGGAGACCAAGTTCCTTTTCAGGACCGAAATTGATTAAGTCGCCTTTGTTAGTTCCATCATTTCCCTTGCTCATTTTTAAAAGCGACACATGAAAAACGGGATGTACACGAGATCCCATTGGCAATTCCATTTTATAAGCAACTTTACCAATCCGTTGCAAGATCTTATACGGACCGTAAAATTGCCGGGAAAGCTTTTGATTGGCGCGAATGGCGACCGGAGATTGGCGATATTTGTGTAAACGAAGATAAACAAAATCGCCAACTTGAAACTCTTTTTCTGAACGATGACGATTGGCATACTTAATCATCTTGTTTTTTGCATTCTCAATGGCACCTTTCAATTGTGAAATAAGTTTTTCATGTTCCAACAACGAGGACTCAATTGAAGCTGTTTTTGTAGACCCAGGAATGTACTCATGCAAGGAAGTAACATCGCGACCATACACGGCTTTGAATGGCAACATTTGGATCGTTTAATGAAAAGCCGTGTTGTACGAGAATTCTGCCAGATACAGATAGCGCTCCCATTTTTTCGGTTCATCAAAAACGAAGGCTCGTAAATACATCTCAAGCCCTCGGTTAACCACTTCGGTTTGGCCGTCGGTTTGCGGGTGATAAGCACTTGAATGCAACAATTGGGTTCCCATGACTTTAAAGACTTCTTTCCAAAAGCAACTGATGAACACTCAATCACGATCCGATACTATGGATTTAGGTAACCCATGAAGGCGATAAATTTCCTTCATAAAAATCGCCGCTAATGAAGCCGATGTATAACCAGGAGATAATGCAATAAAATGTGCAAACTTTGAAAGCCTATCGACAATTACCCATATAGCTGTTTTACCTTTTGATGGTGGAAGACTGGTAATGAAATCCATGGATATGTCATGCCACGGATATTCCGGGGTTGGTAACGGTTGTAGTAAACCGTACGGTTTATGGGTAGGAGTTTTTATTGCTTGACAAACTGAGCAGGTGTTCACAAAATTGGCAACATCTTTCTTAAAACCAAGCCATGTGAATGTACCCGAGAGGCGTTTGATTGTTGCATTGATGCCCGAGTGACCGCCTAAGAATGATGAGTGAAATTCCTTTAAAAGTCGATTTCTCAATTCTGAGATTGGTGGAATCATTAACTTGCCATGAATGTATACAAGGCCATCATGAAACTTATGATCTGGAAAGGAATTTGAATCGGCCAAGATGTCTTGAACCAATTGACGGCCCTTTTCATCAGTTGAAAAATAGGATCTAAGCTCATTTAACCAAGTTGCTATGGGGTGGGATATAGCTAACATGGTAGGAATATCGACTCGACTCAAGGCATCGGCGACTTGGTTTTCTTTTCCGGGTTTGAAATGGATTTCAAAATTGTAACCCATTAATTTTGTAACCCACTTTTGTTGCTCGGGAGTTTGGATTGTTTGGGTAAGAATATGTTTGAGGCTGTGGTGATCAGTAAAAATTCTGAATTTTCTGCCTAGGAGGTATTGTCTCCATTTTTTACTGATTCAGTTATGGCAAAGAGTTCTTTGGTGTAAGTAGATTGGGCTTGCATTGTGGGGCATAATTTCTTGCTAAAGAAGGAGATTGGGTGATTGTTTTGGGATAAAACAGCGCCAATGGCGGTGCCCGACGCATCAGTTGTCACGTCGAATGGTTCGGTAAAATTTGGGAGGGCTAGTGTGACAAGGGATTTCATGTGGTTCTTGAGTGTGTTGAAAGCTTGGTGGGCTTCGGGGTTCCATTTAAAGTCTTTTGTTTTGAGGAGGTCGGTTAACGGGGCAGCAATACGAGCATAGGATGGAACAAACCTCCGGTAATAACCGGTGAGGCCCAAAAATGCACGTAGGGTGGTGAACGAAGACGGGGGTGGCCATTGTTGTATGGCATGGGTTTTTTCGGGTTCGGGCGACACACCTTTTGCGGAAATAATATGGCCCAAAAATGAGAGTTCCTCCACACAAAAAACACACTTAGAAGGTTTGGCATGAAAATTGTTGCTGGACAGTGTGTGGAGAACAATTTGTAAATGCTCATAATGCTCATTTTTGTTAGTACTGTAAATGAGAATATCATCAAAAAACATAAGAACAAATTGCCTCAGTACCTTTCGAAATAAATCGTCCATGGCTGCCTGAAAAGTTGATGGAGCATTTGTTAAGCCGAATGGCATAACAAGGAATTCAAAATGACCGTCGTTCGTGCGAAAAGCCGTTTTGTACACATCCTTTGAGCGACGCGGATTTGGTGATACCCAGAACGGAGATCAATTTTGGAGAAAATTGTGGCTCCATGGAGTTCATCAAGGAGTTCGTCGATTGTGGGGATTGGAAAACGGTCTCGAACCGTGGCTGCATTCAAGGCGCGATAATCGACACAAAAACGCCACGACCCATCTTTCTTTTTAACTAAAAGGACCGGTGAAGAAAATGGACTTTGGCTGGGTTGAATGATTCCGTTTTGAAGCATTTCGGTGATAAGTTGCGACATGATTTGTTTTTGGTAATGAGGGTAGCGATATGGTTTGACATTAATGGTTGTGGATTCAGACAGTAATGGTATGTGATGGTCATGAAATCGGTTAGGAGGTAGAGATTGTGGCTCTTGGAATAAGGTATCGAATTGAGACAGAATGTTGGAAATGGTTTGGTAGGTTTGTGATTGGGCTATTTCATTTGGGTTTGTGGGTTGAGGGTCGTACGTGAGGGTGTGCAAGGAGGCTACCGAGTGGTGACGAATTCAGGATGATAATGAACTTGACGTGCAAATGCTGTAACACCCCAACCGATGGCGGAAACATCGAGATGTCACGTATTGATGATTGTTTCAGTAGCACATGGTATTTATTGAATTTTAAATACTTTATTCATAGCATAATATCCAAAAGAAACATTGTTTAAGAAATTGAAATGCTAGTACATAACATGAAATAAATCAAACAACTTCAAATAACTTCTTCAAGCACACCCTAAGCTTCAGCTTCATTGTTACCTGAAACATGTTAATTTTGAAAATGTTTTTGGGTCAACAAAATGTTGGTGAGAATTACATAGGTTTGTATATTGAATAAAAAAAAATGTTGTACAATTCGAGTGTCATGGCTAGTCTAGTCCATATGTGAAAACAAACTATCAGGTAAATCGAGTGCATAATCAACCCTTGAGACTAGAATACTGTGGTCCATCCCATACGCATATGGTTCACTCGATTATGTTATGTGTTCGATAACAATCACCCACGCTACCTATGTGGGAGGTACACGTATCCGGGTGGGATTGTCAGTCCAATAGATCTATCATTGTATACCGTCGGCTGATCAATGTTAATGATTATGCTAGAATAATGTGCTTACCCTAGTAATGTTTAAGACATAATGCAACATAGAATAACACATAGACACTTATGATTGAATTGTAAATTTAATGTTGTAACATGTTTCTCCCCAAAATAGTGAATGGAAAAAGGGGCTATGTAAACTCACCTTAGTGTTAGGATGAAGACCCTTGATATATAAATAAAATGTGGCTCGTGTATATCCAAATATCACCCTATTTCAAGGTAATAAATAAGTGTTGGGGAAACTTAATAAGTCTAAGTTTCCTAGTCTAAAGTATGCCAGGGTTCCTAATTTGGGGATTAATAATTGATTTATGATTAAATTTGAATAATTGTTAATGACTTAATAAATAAAGAAATAATTAATAAGAAAATATTTCTGACCAATATTAACTAAAGATAGTTGTATTATAATGTAATAAATGTGAAAATAATTTTTATAAAATAATTTTCTTAATTAATGAATATTTATATATTAATACTTATTTGAAAAAATATAGACTTAATACTTAAAAATAATAAAATTTATAAATTTCGAATCAAAAAATTATATTTCTGATCTAAATGATTAATAATAATTTATGTGAAATTTTGATGTAAAAATAATGAAAAATGAATTTATTATGATTTATTTATGATTAAAATAACAAAAATCGATTAAAAATATTAAATAACCGATTTTTCTGAAATAAAACTTATTTCAGAAATGTTTATTGATTTATAAGTTTAACATAATTTTTGTGGGATTTTATAAAGTCGTTTGATATTTTTATAGAATTTTGAAGTTATAAATGAATAACTTGTAATATTTATAATATATAATAAATAAATAATTTTTGAAAAACTAAAAGTTGGATATTAAACTTTATCATAAGACTAACTTAAAATAAATTTTGTAGAATTTATTAACCATGTTTAGTATTTAAAATCGATTTTTAAAAATAAATGTGTATGTGCTAAAGGATCGACAAATCAACAAAGAAATGATCAAACAAGTTTGATTTAGGTGCGGAAACCCTAAACCAATCACAAAATGATAATCAATCAGATCAAAACAAGTAAATCATCATTCAAAGCTTTTCTCATTAATAATCAAAACTCAATTACACGTTAATTTGATCAAAACATGAAAGACACAACGTGAATTAAGTTTAACAAAACACTAGAGAGACACACTGAACTTGGAGGGAATAATAAATGACTAAACTACATTCAAAAATCAGCTTGACCTATTTATAGGCTACACGTTCGCCCATAGTGTTAGTGCGAACGTGCACATTCGACCAAACAGCCTGGTCGAATGAAGCAATACATAACTAACAAAATCTTCCTTCGCCTCCTGTCTCTCCTTTGTATGAATTTCTTCCTTCGCACCCTTGAAAACATTCCTTCGCCCACATAAAACCTCCTTCGCCCACTCGACAAAACTTATTAACATATGTTTATTGTAAATCCAAAGCATTAGTCGCATAAATGCATCTACAAACTCCCCCTCGACTATTGCTTGGATTGTTTAACTCTTCGTTCCTCATCCATTCTTTTGTTCATCAGTTTGATCCTCAAAAGTTTCTTCTGTTCCAATGTCATCACCTTCTCAAACACTTGCTTCGGCCTTTTCTTTTTCTCTTCAGGAATCTCTTGAGCTTTAACAAACTTGCCGAGCTTTTTGTCATAGTCGCATCCGGCGTTGATATCATGAGCAAAACACAAGAATACCACTCGCTGGTATTTACTAGCCTGTTCAGCATCCTTAACATCACTGAAGATAGGATTGTAATACAACATTATGATGTCCTCATGTGAGCAATTTACTAACCACATGGGATCAAAAATGTGTATTTTCTTGAAACTCTTATCTCCATCTTTCAAAACAATAACAACTTCTGCAATCTTCCAGTCGTAGTACCACCAGATAAAGTCTTTGGCGAAATGTTGAGGAATCTGCAGCAATGGAATGTGCCTCAACACTTTTGGTGGTTTGTACTTTAAAGTCACCTTGGGCAAACTAGTAATATCATCAATAGTCTTCTTGTGAACAATCCTTTTTGGATATTGAGGTTCAAAGAGGTTCCACTTCGTCCTGCTCTCCCTAGCCATCTTCTCAGCAAAGTAAGCAATCTGACCATTTGTCGTACCGGTCATCTTGTGTCGACAAATATCACGAATTGCCCAATATGGGAGAGTCTTCAAATCATGGAATCTATCAAAGTATAGGATCCCCTTCTCCTACTTCACTGCTACACATTTCAGTTGCTTTATAAACTTCCATCCCAACGCTTTTCCTTTGAACATGTCGTTGTGGAATTTATAAAAGCTACCTTGAATCTCAGGTTTAGGACGATTCGCCTCTTTGTAACACCCCAACCGATGGCGGAAACATCGAGGTGTCACGTAGTGACGATTGTTCAATAGCTCATTGACTAGAAATGTAAATTTGAATACATTGAATTTAATAATTTATTACATTAAAAGAAATACAACAATTACGACTAACAATCTAAACTAAGATACAGTAATCTCAATCTAAGTCTATGTTCCAAACGCTTGGAAGTAATCTCATAAGAACCTGAAACATGTACGAAAATGATTTGGTCAATACAAAATGTATTGGTGAGCATACCCTGTTTGAGTAAATATAGTAGGAAAAGTGTTTAGCAATTCATGTGCGGTACCATTTGCAATTATGTAATAAGTAATATCCGTTCAAAATCAACCCTATGTAAAGAAAAGCAGATATATATAGTATGCGCTAGTAGTAATGTAATACATAGCAATGACGAGGACTCTCAACAGAGTCACAAGGGTATATACCATAGTACTATTCATTGAAATGCCAGGCCCTCAAAGGTTAATGATTTTGACAAGTCATAGACACACAAATTAACAAAAAGCAAACACACATGAGAATTGCATTTAGTGAAAGAATAACATTTAGTCATAGTGTACATGAATAGCCCCAAAATAGTAAAACATGAAAAAGGGGAAAGATATACTCACAGTTTGCGAAAGCGATCAAAATCTAACTTAAGCGGTCATGAGCTAAGTAATGGGAATTCCAAGGAATTCAACCTATAACGTAATAGAATACTAATAAGGGAAAAGTCTAAGAGTTTAAGGTAACTAGGGTCTAAGGCATTAGGGTTTGCTAAGTCGATTTGGGGATTTAGAGTTTTATGGTAAATTGGATTAAAGTTGTATAATAATATACCAAAGTTTAAAACTACGGTTTAGGTAATATAATTATTACAAATTAAATATTTAGATAAAAATTATGTTTGACTAATTAAGATAAAACGATGTAGTTAATTACTGTAACTAACTATTGTAAATAAATACAATAATTATAAATGTATAACTAAATGATTATAAGTTACACAATGATCCACAAATTGTAATTAAGATTTTCAAACATAGAAATATTTCAATTTTATAAGAAAAGTATTTATAAAATAGATGTTGTAATAGTATAAATAAATAAACGTTTAATTATGTCGTAATTGATAAATAATACTAATATTACAAGACATGATCCAAAAATGCTATTTTTATTGAAAATGGATGCTTTCTGATGTAAACCAATGAAAATAATTTTCCCATAATTTTTATAAACTTATTTATATTTAAAACAGATTTAATGAGATTAAATCATGTTTAAATGATTAAAAATAGGAAAATTAATAAAAATAAATGTTTTCTAAACCAATAATTTTTATTTCAGTTCATAATTATTAGAAACAATCTACCAAAAAGTTTGATATTAAAATCATTAAAAATGAATTTTTTATGAATTAATTATGATTAAAACAATTTAAATTAATATAATAACAAAAATTTAATAATTTTCAGAAAGTAAAAGTGTGATAATTTTCTTTATGGTGTCAAGATGCTACACCTAAATTTTCATAATTTTTGAAGCAAAAATGAATTAGTTATGAATATTCTAAGAATAATGTATTTATATACATAATATAAATAACAAAAATGAAAATAAAGCAAAATAACAAAAAAAATTCCAACAGACTCATGGGTTAAGAGAATCGAACCCGAGTCTGCTGGTACTACACAGTTACTTTCTACCACTACACCACATGGCAAGTTGTTAACAGATTAAAATGTAATTGTATTTATATAATATGATAAATTGGTCTTCTTCCCCAAATACTAGCTTAAGAACCCTAACCCTAACCCTAAATTTAATAATCCAATACACACGCGATTGATCATCTATAATAAAGGGCTATTGTTCAGGTATGATCATAGGATAAAACGGCACAAAAAAATTGAAACTTACATTACGTACATAGCTCGAAAAAGTGAAGAAAGAACCCGCACATTAACATCGAAATTCTGCCTACTTTGGATGCGATTGGATTCAGATTTTTGTGGGTTTAAGATGTGTTAACGTGCAGGAAACAAATGATATCAAGTATTTATAGAGTTGTTCGAACAAAACGGGCATTTCCCCAAGCTCTTAAAGATCGACGGTTACAAGCTTCAATTGATTTTATCCTCACTAAAAACCAATAAATCGTGTTTTAATAACATTTAAATCATTGAAACCCATTATACATCGAAGGGGGAAACGTTTTGTGACAAAAATCCGGTCACTAAATCGCCGGTGACTCGCCAGCAGTGAGCCTGTGTGGCCGGACGCGAACAAGAAAAAAAAAAGAGTACAGATTCATTTTTTTAAGTTTTGAAGTGTTACACAATTAGCCCCTCAACTATTAACCAAGTTAGTTTTATTATGAACTAGGTTAATATTTCCTTTATAAAACTTAACCAAGTTAATATTAATTAACCAAAATGTTTTTAAAGCTTTATAAAACTTAATTTTTTTTATAAAATCTCTTACGAATACGTTTCACCTACGCATTTTTATAAATATAACTGATAAAATTTTTAATTCGCTTTAAAATTAAATTTGAAAACGACGAAACTTACAGGGACTATGATAAAAATATTGGAAAGGTTATTATTGTCAATTAGATGAAAGACGAAGGTGACGGATGTCACACTCTTTCTCTTTTAACTCCCTCAATAACTCTTTCAAGCTATCGGATTGTCTGATAAACGGTTTATCATGCCCTCTGAATATCTCATTAACAAACATATCACTTTTCTCTTTTGCACGTCTCTCGGCTTCCTTTAACAACTCATCAGTGAAAGCAGTAAATCCGAATTCTTTTCTCTTTTGAAATATTCTGGATACTCTTCACTCGTCACATCCTCAACTTCTATGTCTTCGAAACCAGGTATATCACGATCATCAGAATGATCTCCAGCTTCCTTTTCAGTTAGATCAGGAATCTGGTTATCAGCTAATAATTCTTCAACAGTTTTACCAACCTGTTTCGCCAGACCTTCAAAGATCTCTTTTGCCATCGCCGCTGAGACTTCACCGTCTTCCAAATCTGGATCCTCATATTCTAGTTCAAACACCCTATCACGAGATTCAAAGATCTCGGAAAATCTGCTAGTCATGTCAATCGTCCAGACTTGATCAGTGAGCATCTGGCGATACATCTGTTTGTCTTCTTCTGACATAGACTTCAGCTTTTCGTTTCAGAAGATCATATCATCATCTACTGATCCTCCAGGGGCTTTAGAACTAGATTCTTCACCTTTTCCAGATTCTTTCTTCTCATACTTATATCTGTCTGTATCATCATCATCATTGTCATCATCATCATTAGATGCAGAAATGTTATCATCACCAGATCCATCATCTGAACCATCATCATCATCATCTTTCTTCTTTTTAGGAGCTTTGCCAGAATCTTCATCAAGATCTGCATCATCCTCCTCATCCTCATCAGATAGTTCAAAATCAACTTGCTCCTCTTCAAGCTCTTTATCTTCTTCACCTTCTTTCAGCTGAGGAGCTCGAGAGTATAAATCCTTGATTAGATTATCCATGTTTTTGTTACTCTCTTTCAGCTTCTTGTTTTCATCTTTCAAAGCTATAATCCGTCTGGTGTTTCTCTGCTCATGTTTCAATAACTTTTTATTATCCTTCTGCAACTTTTTGATCTTCTGTTTCAACTCTTCATTATTCTCATGTGTTGAAACAACTACATCAAGCATCTTTGAGTCGTTTTGTCTCAGTTGGGCAATCTCAGTCTGCTGCTTATTTATCAGATTCATCATTTCAGTAAGTCTCCGGTTAACAGTATCCATCACATCACTATCAACTGTAACCTTTTTCTTGGGGACTTCAGCAACCTCTGGCAGTTTACCCTTCTTTATCTTCTTCAGTACATTATCTAGAGCTTCATTGAATGCATCAACAGGTAAATCAGCTTCCTGTTCAGTACCTGAAGTTGTAGTGGTTTTCTGCTTCTTTGAGGCTGGAGCAGCAACTGGAGATTTTGAGCTAGAAGCAGGTGGTAACTTCTTTCCTGCTATCAGTGTCTCTATCTCTCTAGCTCTCTTTTCTGCAGGTCTCACAACCTTTTCTTTCTTCTTATACTGGGGCTTCTTCGGTTTCTCCCTCTGAACTGGCGAACCAGGAAAGTCTCCTGTTCCCAGACCTAAATCTTCATCCTCTTCGTCCAAACGAATAGGACTCTTCATTCTCTGCTCTTCAACCGATCTGTTCAAACTAACAGACTCACCAGCCACAGTGGCATTGGACATGGTGGTCTTCAGCGTTTCAGTTTCAGAATCCCAGTGTTCATCTTCTTGCGTCTGTTCAGAATCAATCGACGCCTCATCAACAATATGCAATCCCTTCTTAGCCATTGTCTTGTTTCTTCTTGGTGTACTCTTCTTCTTAGCAGGTTCAGGAACAACCTCTAACCTGATCTTTTTCTCCTTTCCCTTTCCACTCTTTCTCCAACATTAACAACCTGTCGCTTACGCTTCGCATCTGGATCAACAGGATGTAATGGATTATCTTGATCTGAATCACTGTTAACATGTCTCACTAGACCTTCACCTGGATCCTCATAGTCAATCCTTGCCAAATGTCCAAATAAACGTCTAACAGGTGGACGTTCATTCACTGACAAGCCTTTATAAGCTTTCATCCTAGCCAGTGTATTAATTGACATATGTTCTTGAACTACAATGTGCTTAGGATCCCTTTTCAACCCTTTGTATTTATGATCAAAAACCATCTGGAGGAATCGAGGATACAGCAAAAACTTCAGATTCCTCGTGCCATTGACAGGCTCCAACAAATGTTCCATCAGCATTCCTGATACATTGAACGGTTTGTTCAATACCAGTGCTACCATCATCGAGCTAATACTCTTTTGCATTAAATCATATCCTCCAGCAGCTGAACCAAAAACGTGAATCAATACATGTGCCAAGTATTTGAACTGTGGACACAGCTTTCCCTTGTGCAATGAACCATCAGTAATCGGCCCATTGTACTTCATCCTCAGAAAGCACTTTCGTTGTTCCATAAAGCTAAGCTCTCTAGGATCAGTCTTTTCATCTTGAAGATTCAAGGCTTCTCTAATATCCTGCTCAGAAACAATAACCATCTTTCCTTGGATCTTGCTAATCACAGACGATTCGCAATTCCAGAAATCCAACTTTGCTTCAGTCCAGAATTCTTGTATCATGTCTCTCTAGATAATGGTAGGTGTAGCAATTGCGTCTATCATCCGAATTCTTTTCAAGAACTCTATGATCTCAATGAACTCAGTATGCTTTTTAACCTCTCCAAGATACGCACAGCAATTATGCGCATTCTCGAATGTTAAAAGCTTTTCAGTAACTTTCTTTGCAAGCTGTGAGGATGATCCGGCTTGTTCAGTAGGCTTCTCCTGTTCAGACATGGTTCAAACTGCAAAACAAAACAAAGAAACATGTTAAAAATCGACAAAATATTCAAAGTTTGAAAATTTGGTATTTTATCTTCTCATTCGCCCATACGGGGGTGCGAATGAGAAAATCTTGGTACGAATGTGAACTTATAAAGGTACGAATGTAAAAGATTTTGATAAAATGTTTCATTCGACCGATTGTTCTTCTTTCGCCCAAATAATCATCTCCTTCGCCCAAATTAGTCACCTTCGACCATTCGTAATGGGCGAAAGAGACTGTTCTTATTTCAAATTTTCAATTATGAGAATCTGTTGTTTTTAACTTGTTATTTTTATTCATTAACCATCTAACAATTCTGAATAACATTTCCAAACCAACAATTTAACCAGTTAATCATTGATTAAGTGTTTTCAATCAAAAACTAGGGTTTCATTTGAAAAATCAATCGATTACCCAATCAGTTGATGTTTAATCCTAAGTTTTTGGATAATCTCCCCTTAAAACACTTAAACAATGATCCCCTAACACTTTTAAGTCCAATAATCAAGTGCAAAACCCTGTTCAATAGAAATTAGGGCTCGAACTGAAATGTGAGGATTATTCTGTAAATACTTGATATTAACCTGTAAAATTTGGTGCACAATGATCAGAAGAACAAGACGAACACAATGATATATGGCAAAACAACTGGGCAAAAAATGGACTTCAATTCAGAAATTTTGAAAATTTTTGGTATGGGTTCGAATGAGACTGAAACAGTATATATAGGCATGCTCCTTCGCCCAAATACACTGGTCGAATGAGAAACTTTTGGTTCCTTCGACCCTTTTTAAAGGTTCGAAGGAGACAAAAGGGTTTGAATGTGGAAATTATTCAAGAACACTCTCATTCGCCCAAACATACTGTACGAAGGAACAACAAAAATTCCACGTTCAACCAAACGAATGGGCGAACGAAAATTGGAATTTTGACAAATTTTCCAAATCTCAAAAACGAGTCCCGTTCCAATTATTTTTCAACTTTCAAGCATCCAACATTCATTTTTTCACATTTAAAAGATTACAAAGCTCAAATGGTTCATCAAGGTTTAGAAAATCGACATCAACCACCATCAGCTATCAAAAATAAGATAGAAATGTAAAATCTTTTTGGATTTTCTAAAATTTTTGTTAAAACACACCTAAAATATTTTTGAGTTTTGTAATTTTTGACAAGAAAATAAAATGCAGATACGTAAATGAAAAACAGTAAATGTTTTGGGATTTCCGGTAAAGGGATCATATCAGTTATTGAGAAATCTGATCACACCGTTGATCTTTTGAATTATTATCATTAAAGACAATGTGTGATCTGGCAACTGCTGATATTGTGATCCACATAAACTCACATGCAGACTTTTATGCAGTGCTTTAGACTGATACTATTATATATAGTATAAACAAAATTGTCTGTGGTTCCCACACACACGACATACTCCCGTATCAAGAAGTAAATGCACAAAGACTCATTGTAACGCGTGATTATGCTTTCGTCGTCTGTAATTTACAAAGTAGAATGCACAGAGGTATACAGGTCAGCAAATTAATGCAGCAAAGTAACATGTGCACTTTACTAGGTTGAGGACTGATATTAATCATGATTTGCATCAGTGATTAATACGATGTAATAGATAATCTTTGATCATCATAAAACATAGAAAGTTCCTCAATTCGGTAACTTTAGGATTTGGCATAAAGCTCTTTTATAAAGACACCCTGTCTGATCTAGGTCCGTAATGACTTACAGCAGAAGATCAGAGAGGCTATCCCTAGACAACTAATAACATAACGACCCTAAACCTCCGAGTTTTGTACAAATACCCTATCAAACGAAATTACGGTACTAAGACCATATGCCCATGAGGAGTTCATCCACACAACAATTCGTTTGATATGTATGTATCAGACACGCAGTATTAGGTCTACGAAGCCTATCAGCACATCGCACAGACTCAGACACACGCCCTATAAAGCATTACATTTCTTAGAATGTGTCAGATCCCCACTGATGTACTATCATTTCCCCTTTTACTCCAGGAAATCATTTTTTTTGGTTTTTCTGATTTTTATAAATTTTTAAATTTACTGTTCCCAAGGATAAGCTGGAGCATTTCAAATATGTGACTGCCCAGATATCGTTTGTTCACAGAAATCTGACGGCATTAATCTAAGGGAAGAAGATATAGCAGTCAGCAAAGAAATTTTCTAATTTTTATGGATTTTTGAAATTTTTTAATGTTTTTGGATTTTCGAAATTTTTCTGAAAAACAGTAAAGATTAAACTAAAAAGTGATAGACTGAGGTGGTGATCAGTCTTGTTTTTCTTTAATACCATTAGCTTTTAAAAGATAATCAAATCTGAAATTGTCAAAAGCTTTGGTAAAAAGATCTGCGCGTTGGTAATCAGTGTGGATTTTGACCATATCGATCAACTCTTTAGCATAACAATCACAGATAAAATGATATTTAATCCGGATATGTTTATCCTTTGAGTGATTTACTAAGTCTTTTGTTAATGCGATTGCGGCTTCATTATCACAGTAAATAGGGGTTTTAAGAAATTGCAAACCGTAATCCACCATCTGTTGTTGGATCCAAAGAACCTATGAGCAGCAGCTCGATGCTGAAACGTATTCTGCTTCACATGTGGATAGTGCAACTGCGGTCTGTTTCTTGCATTGCCAGGTCACGAGCCTGCTCCCCATAAACTGGCATCCAGCCGTTGTGGATTTGCTGTCTTTGTCACAGCCGCCCCAATCTGCATCACTAAAAGCGATTAGGTCAAAATTATCATCATGAGGGTACCAAAGTCCTTTCGATGGACAACCCTTCAGATATCTAAGGATACGCTTGACAGCTGCAAGATGACTTTGTTTCGGCTTTGACTAATATCGTGCACAAAGACATGTTGCAAACATTATATCCGGTCTAGACGCGGTGAGATACATCAGAGATCCGACGATTGCTCTGTATGTAAATGGATCAGTCAGCTCCCCCTTAGCGTCAACTCCAATCCCGTGATTAGGTTGTATTGGGGTATCCATCGGCTTCGAATCTTCCATCTGGAATCGGCTCAAGACTTCAGAAACATATTTGGTCTGGTGAATAAAGATCCCCGTTGGTCTTTGCTCCACCTGCAAGCCTAGGAAAAACTGCATTTCTCCCATTGCACTCATTTCGAACTTTTCCTGCATAACTTTTTCAAATTCCCTGCTCAGAAGTTCGTTAGTAGACCCGAAAATAATATCATCAACATAAATTTGCACAAGAAGCAAATCATCTCCTGCTCGTTTCGTGAACAGTGTGCAGTCTACCAATCCGCGTTTGAATCCTTTCGAGAGAAGATACGTGCTCAGCTCCTCATACCATTGTCTCTGAGCTTGGTGCAACCCGTAGAGAGCTTTGTTTAAGACATAGACCTTATCCCGGTGAATAGGGTCCTCAAAGCCTGGTGGTTGACCTACGTAAACTTCCTCTTTGACCACACCGTAAAGAAATGCGCTCTTTACGTCCATCTGATACACCTTGAATTTCTTCCAGGATGCAAACGCCAGAAACATCCGTATAGCTTCCAAGCGTGCAACAGGTGTATAGATTTCATTGTAGTCGATTCCCTCTACTTGATGAAAACCTTGGACAACCAAACGAGCTTTGTTTCTCACTATAACTCCTCTATCATCCTTTTTACACTTAAAAACCCATTTGGTTCCGATCTTCTTTCTTCCCGGGGGCAAATCTGTCAGCGTCCAAACTCCAAGTTTCTGAAATTGTAACAACTCTTCTTGCATCGCTTCCACCCAAGCATCATCCAAAAGAGCTTCCTTGTGCGTCCGCGGCTCGACCTGCGAAACATAACAAGCGAAAGACCAGTCATTTTGAAAACCAGATTTTTGTATTTTGGCATATAAAGCAAGATTGCCAATATTCTCTGGTGCTTGAGCATTCCTCAATTGCCCTCTTGTCATAACGCTGCTACCAGGATCACCAATAACCTGTTCAAGCCGGTGTATTTGATGTATCCGAGATTCCGGATAATCAGGTACTTGCACTCCCGTTTGAGTCGTCAAATTCTCTGTAGAAACCAGATCATTACCCACATTTGATGATGAAGCACCATTTGGATTTGGGTTCACTGGTGGTGTCACTGTAGCATTGTCCAGAATAGCTTCACTTGTAGCATCATCGTCTTCATCTTCTGATTCTGATGAATTAAGCGTTGTTGAAGCTTCTTGGAACACTTCTTCTTCCATCACAGGAGCAGTGGCATCATTAGAAGCCGCTTGAGGATTTACGGTGATCGGACGCACTAACGGTGAAGTCACTGCGTTTTCGACCTCGTAATATAAATGGAGTATAGCTTCTTCAACCATGCTATCTAGATTGAATGATTCAAAGAAATCTTTGTAATCAAACATCCAGTCTGGATCGCCTCCCTATACATTCTGAGTGTATCTTTGTACTTCGACATTAGCCCACTCCTCGACTTTTCTAGTTCTTTTGTTGAATACCCGTTTGAGTGGGGTTGCATATCCAACAAAATAGCCTTCTTCAGCCTTTGGTGCAAACTTCTCCGAAGGATTAAGCATTGTACACGGGGCTCCAAACAGTTCTAGATACTCTAGATTCGGCTTTCGTCGGTTCAACAGCTCATAAGAAGTTTTGCCAAACTTCTTCACTGTTAAAACACGATTTAGAGTGTAACATGCTGCGTAAATTGCTTCGTTCCAGAACATTACTGGAAGATTTGAGTCCGCAAGCATTGTTCTCGCCGTTTCGATTAGAGTCCTGTTCTTCCGTTCTGCGACACCGTTCTGCTAGGGTGTGTACGGAGCGCTGTATTCGTGATGAATTCCCTTGTTTTCACAAAGATCATCCATCTGAGCATTTTTGAACTCCGTCCCATTATCACTCCTGATTCTTTTGATCTTTAGACCATAGATATTCTCCAGCCGAGTGAACAGAACTTTCAGGTTGTCAAATGTGTCGCTTTTCTGGTGTAAGCACATAACCCATGGGAATCTTGAGTAATCGTCAGTCACCACAAGATAGTACAATTCTCCAGCATGACTTTTACGCTTGACTGGACCAAATAAATCCATGTGCAAACGCTCAAGTGGTAGTTCAACGGAATTGACTTTCTTTGGTCTATGGGTCTTTTTGTGCTGCTTACCCTTTTTACAACTAATACACTTGTCATTCAAATGAAAATGTTTCACATTAACTCCAGTGACAAGTTCATTCTTCACCAACTGGTTCATCTTTCTCAAATGAATGTGTCCCATTCTCCAATGCCACATGATAGATTCTTTTTCTGTAGCCTTAGAGAGGAAACACATGACTTGGCCATGAGTGGTCACAGCTTTGGACATATCGAGAATATACAAATTGTTTACTCTCGGTGCCTTTAGCATCACCCACTCTTCTGGAAGTTCAAAACCCGGTTTCAGGATGTAACAAGATTTGTCGTCAAAATAAACAGAGAATTGTTTATCACAGATTTGGCTGACACTGAGTAGATTGTAATCTATCTGCTTCACATACGATATCCGCTCAAATGTCACTACCCCATTGCTAACACTACCCTCCATCGTAATGTAGCCTCCTTTATTTCCTGCAAACGCGACGTATCCTCCATTTATGTTCTTGATATCAAACAGTAGCGTGAGATCTCCTGTCATGTGGCCAGAAGCTCCACTGTCAACAATCCAGAGGCTGCTAATAGGGCCAGCTGGAGCTCCCTGCACATATCAAGTAAAGCAATTAGATCTTTCGGGGGACCCAAGCCTGTTTGGTCTTGGGTCTTTGAATTGGTTGTTTCAAAGATTCATTAGATTCACAAACATCTTGGGTTTTAACAACCCTTTTCTTTTCACACTCAACTTTTGTTTTCTCAGATTTCACATTCTGTGAAGTTGAAGCACCATCAGACCCCTTTGATGACCAAGACTGTTCAGATCGTTTCAAGATCCATATCTGAGATTTTGAAATCTCAGCTGATTGCTTTACTCCGTCCTTGAATGTTACCTTCTTGGTTACCTTCTCTGATTTAACAGAGACAGGTCCAACTGCTGATTTGGCATTAGGTTTAACAGAAACCTTTTTGTTTTCAGCAGTTGTGTTCATCAATGGTTTCTTCAATGGTTTCTCAGTGGCTATCCGGTTGCGTCTGTCATAAGTCATCGGACGATTTTCCCTCTTTTTGAAAAAATTGTTTTGGTTATAATAAGATGCTGGCTGAGGGAAAAACCGTCTTTGAGGATAACTGTAATTATCAACCGGATAATCATGTCTTTGCTTCATCTCCACCTCGTGCCTCTTGTGTCGTACATACGGGCAGGTGGCAAGTAAATGTCCCCTTTCCCCGCACTTAAAACACGCACGGTATTCTTCATAGTTCTCCTTGATGTTCGACTTGGAAAAACTCGCAATGGGATATTGATCAACCATGCACTGTTTTCTCAAACTCTCAGGAGCTGGGTCCTTTGAGTAAGTCGGCTCAATGAAACTATTTGACTTGTCTGTTGGTTTAACGAATTGTGTGACATTGACCTTTGCGTCTTTAGAATTATCCGAATAAATTTTCTTTAAAATGGCTGGAGGAATACCATTGGTTCGTTCATGTTTTGGAAACCAAATTGTACTTTCCTGCCATATCTTTTCAATTTTGGAATAGTTTACAAATTGTTCTTTCACAGGTTTATCACACGATTCATTGTTCTTTTCATTTGATTTCTCAGTTTTAGTTTCAATTTTCTTTTCAACAGATTTAACCACATTTTTCTCAACTTTCTTAACTACTTTCTTTTCAACATTTTTATCAACAGACTGCTCAACTTTCTTAGCAACATTCTTTGCTGGTTGATTCTTTCTGTGAGCATTAGCCATGGGATGAACAATCTGAGATGGTGAGTCTGGTTCAGTAGTGATTATATGATTTTCATCAGGAATATCACTCTCTTTCTCAACAACCGTCTCAAACTGTTCATCTTCTTCATCAGAATCATCTGCAGCTACCACACCTTCATTGTTTCCCAAAACAGGTCTCACATCAGAATACGGGTCTCCGACACTGGATGTGTTGGACTCGTTATCTGATGTAGAGTCAGATTTGACTAGGTTCTCCGGTGCTATCGCATGTAAATTATGATTTTCGAACAACACCGGAGATGGGACAGCTTTGTAGTTTGCACTACTCGACTGTGAAGGTTCTTTGATGATGTGGTTAACTACATAAGCAATGTGCTTATAGCTCTCTAACTTTTTATTCACTTTTTCAGCGAAGCACTTGATGGTTGCCATTTCTAACTTTGTGTTTTTCATTTCATTTATATAGTTGTTAATGGCAAGTTGCTTTAAAGACAAAGTCTTTTTCAATTCAGAAACATCCTTTTCGTAACCATCAAGTACTTTGTTAAATTCTTTTGCTTCCTTTTGATAAGTTTGACAGTTTATTTTAGCACTCTCAAGTTGTACCTTGAGTTGCTTATTTTCTTCTGTCAATCTATCAAACTCAGAACATTTAACACAAACTTTAGATTGAGATTCAGTACTTACCGGTTTAGGTGGTTCTGTCATTGCCATCAGTGCGAAATGAGCTTCCTTCCTTGCAAAGAATTTTGAGTAGTCAATCTTTGTGCAGGCATCATCCACCATGCACGACTTGCGGGTCATAAGGAAATCTGCTTCAGCTAGCAACTGATCGATGTCATCGTCTAGTGAGTTTACACTAGCTTCCGAATCAGAATCACTTTCCATGTCCGAGTAAGCTGAATCATATTGCTTTCCAACATCGGTGACAGAATCAAGAATCATTCCAGACTTCTTGTCTTCACACTCATCATTCACATCCTCATTCAACTCTTCTATTTTCAACTCCGTCAATTTTTCTGTCACAACATCTTCTTCAATCTCCACATGTTCATCCAAACTCATCTTTTGTGCCACACAAGCCACATTTCCTGCAGTAATCTCTTCCACTCCTAATTGCATACCCATCCAATCAAAACCTTCATCTTTTTGGATCACAAGTGCTTGGTTTTGGTTTTCAGTTTGGGTTTGGGTTTGAGTGTTAGGTGTAGAGATGGGAACAATGGTTCGGTTTGGATTCTGTTGTGGCTGGTTTTGAGATGTGGATTGTCTAGTATTGGTATTTTGTTGTGTGTTTTGACGGTTCTGGTAGTTGTTTTGAGGTTGAATGCTAGAAATGTTGGGACTGTTGTATGATACCTGATTCTGGTTTTGGTTTTGTCGATTCTGGTAACTTGAATTGAACGGGTTTCTATTTCCTTGCTGAGCCGGCTGTGTACACTCTCTCTTGAAATGACCCTTCTCACCACAATTAAAACATGTGACCTTGGCTTTGTTAAAGCCATAAGTGATGTTTGGAGAAGTCGAAAGGTCAGTTCTCCCTGTTTTCTGGATAAAGTCAGTGGCTCTTCTCATGATGCTAGCAAACGCCCACTGTATATCCATAAGCTCCATTTCCTCTTTATCAATTTGTGCATAGTCCTCATTGGTTAGATTGTTGTTCCCAATCTGACTAGCAACTAAACCATTGTATGATGCAACCATTGCAGATACTAATGCTACATGCTGTTGAGCAATCTCAACAGTAACATTGTTAAGGTTAGAAGTTTCTAACACAATTGGATTTTGGTTTGATTGTGTTTGAGTGATCTGCATTTGGTTCATGTGAGGATTATATTGTTGTTGTTGAGGTTGACTGGCAGTGTAACAGGCAGCTTGTTGCATAGGTGAAAAAGGTGGAATGAAATTAGGTGTTTGATAAGATTGTGGTGTATATGATGAAGTTTGGGCAAGATAGTTGATTGGTGCTTTGGTGGGTTCAACAACATTAGATACCAAGCAATATGAGGTGCAACACTTGAAGTAGAGCTAGAAGTAGAAAGAGAAGTAGATGTACCACTCACATATAACTCTGGGTTCTGTGGAATCTGTGCTCTCTTTGCTTTCCTCTTCTCCTCCATTTCTTTGTTCTCCAGTTTTTGTATGAACTCATTGATAGTCCAATACTGGTATGCATCTTTTTCTTTCAACACTTCAATGTGTTGGTTCCAATATGGTGGTAAAGCATTAGCAAATTTATCCACCAGTTCAGACATAGGTATGCTAATCTCGTAACTCGAGAGCTCTGTGAGCAAGTGGCAATACCTTGGAACCAATTCTTTTAAAGTCTCGTTACCCATGTAACTAAAGTTCTCGAACTCTTTACGAAGCTCTTCCATTCTCAGCTTCCTAGTCTTCTTGTTACCATAATGTCTGTTTCTCAGCATATCCCACAACTGTTTTGAAGTAGTACACGATCCGAACTGATGTAGTAAGTCAGTGTTGATCGCCTGAGATAATTGAGAAAACGCCTTTTTCTCAATCGCAAACTTTTTCTTCTCATCATCAGCCAAGTTCTCCAACAGTATGGGTTCACCAGTGTTCTCTAGAATAGGAGCAACATAACCTTTCACTATCATCTGCCATGCCTCGGCTCCCTCTAAGCCTTGTCCCTCCACATGTATCTTGAACTTTGTCTTCCATGTGTTATAGTCAATCATATCCATGAGCTTTGGTGGACGATTTCCACTGCCTGATGATAGATCATGAATGAGTGTAGATATGGCATTGGTCGTCTGTGAGTGAACTGCAGCTGCTGCTACTCCCCAATAGTCGCCAATTGGTTGCTGTAAGGGTTGCACAACTTGTTGAGGAGTAGAACTAGTCATAGCCATGTAGTTGATTGGCTGAGATGGTGGACTAGTCTTCTGAGCTGCAACTGTCCATAGATCTTTGGTTGTCTGCTGCTGTGGTGCTTGATTAGGTCTTGGCGTAGTTGGAAAGTTCCACATCATAACCTGTAAATGTTCAAACACGAAAAGATTAGAAAAATTTTAAAATAATTTTTTCCTTCGCACTATCGTATGGTCGAATGAGGAAAATTCTTCTCCTTCGACCGTTTGGAAAGGTACGAATGTGGACTATGACAACACACAAACTCTTTCGACCGTTTGTTCTCTCTTTCGACCGTTTTCTCCCTCCTTCGACCGTTCGATCAGTCGAATGAAACTCTGATGGACGAATGTACACAAATAAACTATGAAACTCTTCGTTCGACCACAAAATCAACACCTTCGACCAGAAATTCACTCGTTCGACCAAATTTACTCACACCTTCGACCGTCTCTCTAGGTTCGACCCCTGCTATTTCAAAAACGGTTATTCTTTGAAAATCAGTTAATTTTGATCATGTTTATCAAATGTTGATAGATTCTGATGATTTTAATCAGGTTTTGAATCGGAATTGATTTGGAACAAGTTTATCAAAGAGAATTATCCATTTTAACCATGAAAACAAGTTGTAATCAATCAAAAACTCATCAAATCAGTTTGTTCTAGGAAAACAGAAACTTTTTGACCAAAATTGGGTCCAAATCAACTGAGAAACTATCAATTTGTGGTTGTTTGATCCAGAATGGCTCTGATACCACTTTGTATGTGCTAAAGGATCGACAAATCAACAAAGAAATGATCAAACAAGTTTGATTTAGGTGCGGAAACCCTAAACCAATCACAAAATGATAGTCAATCAGATCAAAACAAGTAAATCATCATTCAAAGCTTTTCTCATTAATAAATCAAAACTCAATTACACGTTAATTTGATCAAAACATGAAAGACACAACGTGAATTAAGTTTAACAAAACACTAGAGAGACACACTGAACTTGGAGGGAATAATAAATGACTAAACTACATTCAAAAATCATCTTGACCTATTTATAGGCTACACGTTCGCCCACAGTGTTAGTGCGAACGTGCACATTCGACCAAACAGCCTGGTCGAATGAAGCAATACATAACTAACAAAATCTTCCTTCGCCTCCTGTCTCTCCTTCGTATGAATTTCTTCCTTCGCACCCTTGAAAACATTCCTTCGCCCACATAAAACCTCCTTCTCCCACTCGAAAAAATTTATTAACATATGTTTATTGTAAATCCAAAGCATTAGTCGCATAAATGCATCTACAAAATGTAGATTATATAAGTATAAAGGAAATAAAAAAATGGTTGTATGTGCCAAGGCTCGAACCGGAGTCCTTGGCCAGTTCATTAACTTTAAAATCACAAGCCAGACCAACTGGTCTGACCCTGAGAACGAATAACTCTTGGTTTCAATTATACATATATACTTCTTAAAATAGATTGTAATTATAAGGATAAAAAAATGGTCTATGCCTGGATTCAAACCCAGACAAGGACCGGCCAACAGTTAGCCCAAGGTTTCACCACCATCTGATCTATGCATCAGTTGGTGTTTTAAATCTATTTTCTAAACCCTTAATACAGAAAACGTGGTTGTCATCTTCCCCAAATTTTTAGAACAAACCCTAACTATTTCAATTGCCTTAAACAACAAGCAATAGCCCCTGATTTGTTGGGGCTTTTGCATGTCTGTGGCCAATAAACAACAACAAAGCATGAATTGTTACCTACAAGCGTTCTGCAAGCTCGTCGATCCGATCAAAAAGAAAAAAATAAAAACGCGATTGAATTGTATTACGTGATGTGTTATAACTGAAATTGATAGTGGGTATTGATTTTTCGGTGCCTTTAGGGTCTAGGGAGAGGTCCTATATATACTAATTGCGACGAATTGACGGTTATGGATTTTGAATTTAAAGAACGAGTCGCATGATGTAAAATCGGACTCTCTGGTTTGTTTTAGTTGCAATTCATAGTGGGATATGGCCGATAATACTGCTAACAAACTTTGTTCAAGAGATTTTCAGATAAATCGCGTGATTCGTGGGTTAATCGAACAAGTTTGTTGTGGGTGTTGACTTTCCAAGGTCAACTGGTATGATACAAGCAACCCTTATGTTTAAAACGCGTAGGATATGGAACAGATATGACATGCAGCTCAGCTGGTTGTTATGTTGTGTGGTTATGTGGTGGACACGGGTTCGAGTCCCGGTTCACACATTTATTTTTTTCGAACATTAATCCCATATAAAATATATTTTTATGAATATATATGATTATACTAGATTAAAAATGATGGAAAATACTTTTAATACTCATAAAATGTCGAGATTCGAAGCTTTATTGAATAACATCACTTATTACAAGCTAGATAAAAACGCGAAACGTTACAGTCTTCCCTACTTTTAGGAACTTCGTCCCGAAGTTGGAGCTGGAGAGTCTACTAAAAAAGGTGTGGGTATTTAGACTTCATCTGGTCCCTGCGTTCCCAAGTGAACTCCGGACCTCGCTTAGATTCCCAACGAACCTTGACAATCGGGATGCGACTGCGCCTAAGCTTCTTGACTCCAGTATCCATGATTTCAACAGGTTTCTCAACAATGTGCATAGTTTCATCGATTTGCACATCTTCAAGAGGGACATGGAGGTTCTCATCGGCTAAACATTTCTTCAGATTCGAAACATGAAAAGTTGGGTGAACATTGCTTAGCTCAGGTGGAAGATCAAGTTTGTAGGCCACCTTTCCAATCATGTCAAGCACTTTGAAAGGACCCGCATAATAAGGAGCTAGTTTTCCCTTTTTCCCAAAGCGAATCACTCCCTTCCAAGGAGATACTTTAAGAAGAACAAGATCCCCGACTTGAAATTCCAAAGGCTTTCGACGTTTATCAGCATAACTCTTCTGTCGACTTCTAGCCTTAAGAAGATTATCTTGGATCAGTTGAATCTTGTCTATAGTTTCCTGGATCAGTTCAGGACCAGTGATCTGGGCTTCACCAATCTCAGTCCAACAGACAGGTGAACGACATTTACGACCATAAAGTGCCTCAAATGGAGCCATGTTGATACTGGCATGGTAGCTGTTATTGTACAAGAACTCGACTAAAGGAAGATGAGAATCCCATGCGCCACCAAAATCGATGACACAAGCCCTGAGCATATCTTCAAGAGTTTGGATGGTTCGTTCAGTCTGACCATCTGTCTGAGGCTGGTAAGCTGTGCTCAGGTTTAACTTGGTACCCAAAGCATCTTGTAAAGAATCCCAAAAACGAGAGGTGAAACGACCATCACGATCAGAAATGATATCCAAAGGTATGCCATGGCGACATACAATTTCACTCATGTACATCCTTGCCAACCTTTCCACAGAATATTTCTCACGGATCGGTAAGAAATGAGCTGACTTAGTCAAGCGATCGATGATTACCCAAATACTGTCATAACCTTTGGGTGTACGAGGGAGTTTAGTGATGAAGTCCATTGCTATGCTTTCCCATTTCCATACAGGAATCTCTGGTTGTTCAAGCATACCAGAGGGTCGTTGATGTTCAGCCTTAACCTTGGAACATGTGAGACATTTTGCTACAAAAAGAGCAATATCCTTCTTCATACCAGGCCACCAATACGAATACCAAAGATCTTGGTACATTTTATCAGCACCAAGATGAATAGAATAACGAGACTTATGAGCCTCGTTCATAAGAAAAGTACGAAGATCATCGTGGTCAGGAATCCAAAGTCGATTGAGAAAATAAAGTAGACCATCAGATTTAGTTTCAAGTTGATTCTCAGCACCACAAGACATTTCCTCATACATAATACCTTGAGTGACTGAGGTATGTTGAGCCTGGAGGATACGATCCTAAAGATCAGTACGAACTCTTGCACAATGAAGTTTGATGCGTTCCTTACGACTAAGTGCATCTGCCACAACGTTGGCTTTGCCAGGATGGTAGCGAATCTCACAGTCATAGTCGTTAAGTAACTCAACCCAACGTCGTTGCCTCATGTTAAGATCCTTCTGGTTGAAGATATGTTGGAGACTTTTGTGATCTGTGAACACCACACATTTGGTACCATAAAGATAGTGTCTCCAAATCTTGAGAGCAAAGACGACTGCACCCAATTCTAGATCGTGGGTGGTATAATTCTTTTCGTGGATCTTGAGCTGTCTGGACGCATAAACAATAACCTTGCCTCGTTGCATAAGAACATAACCAAGACCTTGGTTTGATGCATCACAATAGACCACGAAATCATTATTTCCATCAGGTAAGGTCAAGATAGGAGCTTCACAGAGTTTCTGTTTAAGAATCTTGAATGCTTCCTCTTGTTTTGGTCCCCACTCATAAGGTTACCCTTATGAGTTAAGGTTGTGAGAGGAACAGTGATCTTGGAGAAGTTAGCAATGAATCGACGATAATAACCAGCTAGACCAAGAAAGGAACGAACTTCTGTTGGAGTTTTAGAAACACTCCAATTCTTGACAGCTTCGATCTTTGCGGGATCAACATGAATTCCGTTCTCGTTGATGACGTGACCCAGAAATTGAACTTCCTTAAGCCAAAATTCTCACTTTGAGAACTTGGCATACAGTTGTTCATTCTTGAGGAGATCCAAGATTAAGTGAAGATGTTGTTCGTGATCGGATTTTGATTTGGAATAAATCAAAATGTCGTCAATGAAGACAATCACGAACTTGTCGAGATAAGGTTTACAAATCCGATTCATAAATCCATAAACACTGCGGGAGCGTTGGTCAATCCAAGGGGCATGACCATGAATTTGTAATGACCATAACGTGTGCGAAAAGCTGTTTTGGGAATATCTTCCTCATGAACTCTAAGCTGATGATAACCAGAACGAAGGTCGATCTCCGAGAAATGAGTTGCTCCTTGAAGTTGGTCAAAAAGATCATCAATTCTGGGTAGAGGATAACGATTCTTGATGGTAAGTTTATTAAGCTCACGATAATCGATACACATCCTGAGAGATCCATCCTTCTTCTTGACGAATAAAACAGGGGCTCCCCAAGGAGAAAAACTGGGGTGGATGAACCCCTTATCTGAGAGTTCCTGGAGTTGACTGGCGAGCTCTTGCATCTCAGAAGGTGCAAGAAGATAAGGAGATTTGGCGATCAGATTAGCACCAGGTATAAGGTCGATTCTAAATTCCACTTGACGAGAAGGAGGTAAACCAGGTAGATCCTCTGGAAAAACTTCAGGATAATCCCGAACGATTGGAATATCTTGTATTTTCTTGCCCTTGTCTTTCTTTTCTATCACATTAGCCAAGAAAGCCATATACCCCTTTCGTAAGTATTTTTGAGCAGTCGTACAAGACATGAGTTTAAGTTCCCCACAAGGATTCTCACCATAAATCTTCAAAACGTCACCAGATACAAGAGGGATGCGAATAACTTTCTCAAAGCATAAGATTTTAGCACGATGGGTCGACAACCAATCCATGCCTACTATGACATCAAAGCTTCCAAGATGCATAGGAATGAGATCAATAGAGAAGGTATGGTCGTCAAGGTTCAACTCACAGTTTCGTATAACAGAATCAATCGAGATAGACTTCCCATTAGCTACTTCTACCACTAGGGGTTCCTCTAGGTTGGTTTGGGGCATGTTAAGTAGGGGTTCAAAATTTAGTGACACAAACGACTTATCAGCGCCCGAATCAAATAGTATGGAAGCATAGTGGTTATTAACAAGAAACGTACCATTAACCACTTCATTGTTGTTGCGGGCTTGATCAGCATTGATGTTGTACGCGTGACCACGAGCACCTTGGTTTTGATTCTGGTTACGGTTTTGGTTCTGGTTACGATTTTGGTTCTGGTTCTGGTTTCCACGATTAGGGCACGTGTTCCTGTAATGATCTGTGCTGCCACACTCGTAACACTGACCACGAGTAGGCCTATCATTTTGATGGTTGGGAGCTCGAGCATTTCTAGCAGGGTTATTTGGAGCAGCATGGGCATTAGTAGGAGGAATTCGACAAACATTCACGAGATGCCCATACCTTTGACAGTTAGTACAAAAACGACAAGGTGCTTGAGTTGGGTGGTGATACTTGCAGGTATTACACAAAGGATGGGGTCCAGTATATGGTTTCTTGTCGGGTGGAGGAGCGGCAACGACTGCAAAATTTCTTGCCTTGCGCTTTTTGTTGGTTGAGGGCTCAGACTTAACCTCATTAGCAAGTTGAGGAGTATCCTTCACAACAGCATTCTTTGCATCCTTTCGAAAAAGAGTGCCATTCTTCACATGGTTGTCAGTCAGAGTAGCAGCTAGGCACTTGGCTTCTTCAAGAGTGGCAGGATTTCTTCCCCACACAGTATCCTGAATCTGCATAGGTAAACCTCCAATATACTTTTCAATAGCAACAGGGAGGGGTGTGACCTTATGTGGTAGCAAGAGGCTCAGTTCGTGGAAATGAGTGTTGTAGGCCAGATTCTCCCCACTGTCCTGACCAGAACGTGAAACTCATCCTCTAACTTCTTGACTTCATTACGAGGACAAAACTCTTCTTTCATAATATCCTTAACTTGCTCCCAAGTCAAAGCTAGTGCGACTTCAGCTCCACGAGTCCTTTTCTCTTCGTTCCACCATGTGAGTGCCCTCTTGTGGAGGACGCTCATAGCATAGCGAACTTTGAGATTATTGGGACACTCACTATTAATGAAGGTATTTTCGATACCCTCGAACCACTGAAGGAGACCAGTTGCGCCTTCGTCCCCGCTAAACTTAGGAGGGTTGCAAGTGTTGAAGTGTTTGAGGGTGCAAGCAGGGTGAGCATTCCCATTCCCGTTGTGATTACCGTTCCCATTGCCATTTCCACTCATCTGAATGTCTTGAGCCACCAAGTTGGGAACTAGTGTCGCTATTTGTTGAGCCATTTGTTGGGAAACGATCGCAACAAGTTGAACCTCATTGTCATGGTTGTTGTTGTTGTTGTTGTTGTTATTTTTGTTGCTCTCACCATCCTGTTCGTTCTAAGTGCTGCGACGAGGAGGCATGATCTGTAAGAGACACAATGAAGGTTCAATGAGACATGGAATGTATGAGATAATATAAGGAATGTAATCATTTACTCATTAATTAAAACGAATAAACGAAAACGTTGACTTATCAAAGATTCTAGATTCTAATAACATAGTGAAGACATGCTTTAGCCTATAAGTGAACACTCATCCCGAGAATTCCCAGGTAGGCATCCGGGTCCCTCGTCTGATTGGGATATATGCGCAATGCCAGCCTAGACAGAAGACTCAGAATACAGGCGTTCACCCTTCCAGATTGCACGTGTTCGCTATTAAAATCTAGAACTTCGACGAGATCTCAAGGTGGTTCAGGCTAAACCTGAGGATTTTGTCCTATTAATCTAAAGGTGGATCAGGATTGCAGCAGACAAGTAAGAGTAGACAACTCGTAGGACTAGGGTAGTATAGGGTGTGGAATAGGGATAAGGATAAGGAAGCAAATAGGGTTACAAGTAGGGGAAGCAAGTACTGTTTTAAATCCTATGGTTATAGACTAGATTATTTTTCTAATAACCTAATTCCCTATAACCATGGCTCTGATACCAATCTGTAACACCCCAACCGATGGCGGAAACATCAGGATGTCACGTATTGATGATTGTTTCAGTAGCACATGGTATTTATTGAATTTTAAATACTTTATTCATAGCATAATATCCAAAAGAAACATTGTCTAAGAAATTGAAATGCTAGTACATAACATGAAATAAATCAAACAACTTCAAATAACTTCTTCAAGCACACCCTAAGCTTCAGCTTCATTGTTACTTGAAACATGTTAACTTTGAAAATGTTTTTAGGTCAACAAAATGTTGGTGAGAATTACATAGGTTTGTATATTGAATAAAAAAATGTTGTACAATTCGAGTGTCATGGCTAGTCTAGTCCATATGTGAAAACAAACTATCAGGTAAATCGAGTGCATAATCAACCCTTAAGACTAGAATACTGTGGTCCATCCCATACGCATATGGTTCACTCGATTATGTTATATGTTCGATAACAATCACCCACGCTACCTATGTGGGAGGTACACGTATCCGGGTGGGATTGTCAGTCCAATAGATCTATCATTGTATACCGTCGGCTGATCAATGTTAATGATTATGCTAGAATAATGTGCTTACCCTAGTAATGTTTAAGACATAATGCAACATAGAATAACACATAGACACTTATGATTGAATTGTAAATTGAATGTTGTAACATGTTTTTCCCCAAAATAGTGAATGGAAAAAAGGGCTATGTAAACTCACCTTAGTGTTAGGATGGAGACCCCTGATATATAAATAAAATGTGGCTCGTGTATATCCAAATATCACCCTATTTCAAGTTAATAAATAAGTGTTGGGGAAAACGTAATAAGTCTAAGTTTCCTAGTCTAAAGTATGCTAGGGTTCCTAATTTGGGGATTAATAATTGATTTATGATTAAATTTGAATAATTGTTAATAACTTAATAAATAAAGAAATAATTAATAAAAAAAATTTCTGACCAATATTAACTAAAGATAGTTGTATTATAATGTAATAAATGTGAAAATATTTTTTATTAAATAATTTTCTTAATTAATGAATATTTATATATTAATACTTATTTGACAAAATATAGACTTAATATTTAAAAATTATAAAATTTATAAATTTCAAATCAAAAAATTATATTTTTAATCTAAATGATTAATAATAATTTATGTGCAATTTTGATGTAAAAATAATGAAAAATGAATTTATTATGATTTATTTATGATTAAAATAACAAAAATCGATTAAAAATATTAAATAACTGATTTTTCTGAAATAAAACTTATTTCTGAAATGTTTATTGATTTATAAGTTTAACATAATTTTTGTGGGATTTTATAAAGTCGTTTTGATATTTTTATAGAATTTTGAAGTTATAAATGAAGAAACTTGTAATATTTATAATATATAATAAATAAATAATTTTTGAAAAACTAAAAGTTGGATATTAAACTTTATCATAAGACTAACTTAAAATAAATTTTGTAAAATTTATAAACAATGTTTAGTATTTAAAACCGATTTTTAAAAATAAATGTAGATTATATAAGTATAAAGGAATTTAAAAAAAATGGCTGTATGTGCCAAGGCTCGAACCCGAGTCCTTGGCCGGTTCATTAACTTTAAAATCACAAGCCAGACCAACTAGTCTGACCCTGAGAACGAATAACTCTTGGTTTCAATTATTCATATATACTTCTTAAAATAGATTGTAATTAAAAGGATAACAAAATGGTCTATGCCTGGATTCGAACCCAGACAAGGACCGGCCAACAGTTAGCCCAAGGTTTCACCACCATCTGATCTATGCATCAGTTGGTGTTTTAAATCTATTTTCTAAACCCTTAATACAGAAAACGTGGCTGTCATCTTCCCCAAATTATTAGAACAAACCCTAACTATTTCAATTGCCTTAAACAACAAGCAATAGCCCCTGATTTGTTAAGGTTTTTGCTTTTCTATGGCCAATAAACAACAACAAAGCATGAATTGTTACCTACAAGCGTTCTGCAAGCTCGTCGATCCGATCAAAAAGAAAAAAATAAAAACGCGATTGAATTATATTACGTGATGTGTTATAACTGAAATTGATAGTGGGTATTGATTTTTCGGTGCCTTTAGGGTCTAGGGAGAGGTCCTATATATACTAATTGCGACGAATTGACGGTTATGGATTTTGAATTTAAAGAACGAGTCACATGATGTAAAATCGGACTCTCAGGTTTGTTTTAGTTGCAATTCATAGTGGGATATGGCCGATATTACTGCTAACAAACTTTGTTCAAGAGATTATCATATAAATCGCGTGATTCGTGGGTTAATCAAACAAGTTTGTTGTGGGTGTTGACTTTCCAAGGTCAACTGGTATGATACAAGCAACCCTTATGTTTAAAACGCGTAGGATATGGAACAGATCTGACATGCAGCTCAGCTGGTTGTTATGTTGTGTGGTTATGTGGTTGACACGGGTTCGAGTCCCGGTTCACACATTTATTTTTTTCGAACATTAATCCCATATAAAATATATTTTATGAATATATACGATTATACTAGATTAAAAATGAGGGAAAATACTTTTAATACTCATAAAATGTCAAGATTCGAAGCTTTATTGAATAACATCACTTATTACAAGCTAGATTAAAACGCGAAACATTACAAATGCGACCCAAGGATTCACCACGTATGGTGTGTTGAACGCCGTCTTTGGAGAAAGAGATCTCGGGAATTGAAAAATCGGCAGATAAATGGCCTAAGGCCGCAAGCCAAGTGACTCCCAAAACGACATTGGTGCCTTCGACTGGTAACGCATAGAATGGAATCTGAAATGAAGCTTTTTGAACTTGTATGTTGACCGAAGGACATAATCCTTCACAGTGGAAAAAATCGCCATTACCGACCATCACCTTGAATTGTTGAATCAGTGTTATGACCAACTGAAGTAGCGCGGCGATACGTGGTTTAACGATGTTGTGCGTGCTCCCGCAATCAATTAAAATGGTGATTGGATGGCCGTTTATGTAACCGGTAGCACAGAGTGTTTGAGGAGCGGATAAACCAAAATACGCTGCATCCGAAAGGGATAGAAGTTGAGGTGGTGGTGTGGTTATGGTTTCGGACATTGTTTCATTCGGGGCTTGGAGTTCTTCGTTTGGTTCGTTGCGATCGTCATTGTTGATAATGAGTAGAAATTGGGGCGGCGAACACTTGTGACCCGGAAAAAATCCGGACAATTAAAACACAGCCCTTCCTTTCGTCTCTGTTGAACTGTGGCTACAGAAAGCTTTGTGAATGGTAGGGTTGAGGTTTGTTTGGTTGGGGTGGGAAGTAAAGGAGGTAGGGTCGAAGATGTTGTTGTTGTCGAAGATTGTGGGGAGTTTGTTGGAGTAGAAAAAGTTGTGGAGGTTTTGTTATGGTAAGTGAATTTGGAAATGGGTTTCAAGACATGGGAAACTTTGTCCTCAACAGTTTTTGCGAGACCAATAGCCTCCTAAAGGGTATTTGGTCGCAGGACCGCTAATTCGTTTCTGATTTCAGGTTTAAGGCCTGAAATGAAACAACTTCTGTCACACCCTCAAATTTCCACCTGCGGAGTTCTACCGCGAGGCGTGTGACACACCAGGATCCAAGTCAACGGTCACAATAAACGACGTCTAAATGTAAAAACATACGTAAACAAGAATCATGCATAAGTTTAAAGCCAACATTCAAACAGTGCGGAAGCATTTAAAGTTTACAAAAGTCATGCATAAGTAAACATAAGTTCAAAAGTTCATGATTCCAAAACGTGCGAATGAGACCCTAGACGCGAGACGACTCCAGTGCGACCTCGTGCGCCTATCTGACAGCTGCTACCTTAGCGACCTGAGAAAACATGCTAAAAGAGTCAACATATAATGCTGGTGAGTTCACAGGTTTTAAATTAAACGTTTAAAGTGTTCCTTCGAAAACCGTTACCATCACAATTACTACTATGCTTATGAGAACGCCAACCCGGCGCAGAATGAGATACTCATACGGGTGAAACCATTACTGACTGAGCCGTGTGTTACCCTTAGTTTCCTATGGGCTACCGTCATCGCCGGTAGACCTTGTTTTGTTAGAGACAATATGCACTCGCCGGTCCCACCGTCGAGTGGGGTTTGTCAGTTCCCAATAGCGCTATCCATATTTCCCCGCCATATACCCATGTTAGTGGTTTCAAGGGATTTTCGATGAACCGTATAGTACGATAAGTGAGCCATAGTATAACGTGATAAAGAGTCATGAGCCATAAGAGTTTAACAAGTCATAAGTCATAAAAGAGTTTTAAGCATGTTTCTCCCCCGAAAACATAAACAGTAAAATGTGGGGCCGTGAACTCACCTTAGGTTGCGTATTCCGTTTAAGAGTAAACCGTATGCGTGATATGAGTAAACCGTCTGTAAGATATGATAGCCCCAACTATTGGCGACCTATCATAAGATATGTGTCAAGTTAGACTAATAACCCATCGGGTTCATTAGTCCCTAAGTCCAGTCCATGACCATTATGTGTCCGAAAAGCATGTTTAACCGACAACCAGACAACGTAAGACAAGACTCGACATCCCATTGGTGACCCGACATTCCACGTGTTAGATAAATACAAGACATCATGCCACATATACAATTAAACACTTAGTAAGCGCAATAGTTCACCTAGTCTAGCATAATGTCCGATTAACGCATAAACAGGTCCGAACACGTGTTACTAAGTCATTGGGTGAATCTCGGGGTTCCTATCATGTTCCTAGGCGTCAAATCATGTTCCGGGATGTTAAAATATACATACAGCAGCGTTACACGCGATTAGGAATCAAACTAGCATTTAGGAAAAGTCAACATGTGATTAGGGTTGGTCAACAGGCAATTACAAGGGCTAATCGCCTATATATACACGATTGGGCTTCCCATTCAGGCGATTATGCCCCTAATCGCCTATAGCATAGGCGATTAGGATGCCCAATCGCCTATAGTGCAGCTGATTTGGTTTTTCGCGCGTTTAACCCTCCAAATCAGATCCGGAACGTGTAAAAACACCCAATAATCATCCTAACACATTAACAAACATATTTCAAGCAAAACCCCTAAGTTTGAAAATGGTGGTTTTGATGCAAAAACGAGTTCCAGAGGGTGTTTGTGTGTTGGGTTATGTTATGGGACGGCTAGGGTTGCACAAATGATGTTTTGGAGGTCAAGGGTGGTATTTATAGGCGTTTTTAGTCGTTCAGCACGTATCACGCGAGTATGCAGACTTATACGCGATTAGGGAGCCTAATCGCATGACAGTTCATGCGATTGGGGACTAATCGCATGAATAGTCATGTGATTAGCCCCTACTCGCCTATAATCACCCTCCAATCGCCCCTTTATAGGCGATTAGGCTATTCCCCAAAAGCCTAATCGCCTGCAGCCTCTGTGTTCGTGTGTTTTGCGCGTTAAACCCCGTTTTAACACATGTTAGCACATATTCACATACCGACAAGTCACATAATGATTGTAAACATATAATGCATGATAAATAACACGTTCCCGCCCGATCACCAATTCCCGGGACCCGAGACTTGCGTATGTTAAAACCCTAATGATGTGCGATTCGACTCGACCGACCTTGTTATGTGTAACGTATGCGCGACTCGCTAAGGTAGACTTACTAAGTTTTCAAAAGTTAGTTACCGAAAGTTGCCGGGTGTCACATCATCCCCCTGTTGAAAGAATTTTCGTCCCGAAAATTTCCCGAAGTCGAGGAGGAAAAACAAATAAGAAGAAAAATTTTCCGGGTCGTCACATCCAACACATGTAAAATCCTATCTTTAATCACATACAACACATATAACACATGTAAAGGTGTGGGTTTGTTTAAAAACGGTTTTAAATGGATTTTCAAAGATAAAAACATTTATAAGTCAGGTCTGGACGTTTAGGGAGTAAAACATAATCATTTAAAGGTTTGGGTTTGAAGAACACACCTTGAAATCAAGAGATGATGATGGAATAAGCTTGAAAATGGTGGTTTTGATGCAAAAACGAGTTCCAGAGGGTGTTTGTGTGTTGGGTTATGTTATGGGACGGCTAGGGTTGCACAAATGATGTTTTGGAGGTCAAGGGTGGTATTTATAGGCGTTTTTAGTCGTTCAGCACGTATCATGCGAGTATGCAGACTTATACGCGATTAGGGAGCCTAATCGCATGACAGTTCATGCGATTGGGGCCTAATCGCATGAATAGTCATGTGATTAGCCCCTACTCGCCTATAATCACCCTCCAATCGCCCCTTTATAGGCGATTAGGCTATTCCCCAAAAGCCTAATCGCCTGCAGCCTCTGTGTTCGTGTGTTTTGCGCGTTAAACCCCGTTTTAACACATGTTAGCACATATTCACATACCGACAAGTCACATAATGATTGTAAACATATAATGCATGATAAATAACACGTTCCCGCCCGATCACCAATTCCCGGGACCCGAGACTTGCGTATGTTAAAACCCTAATGATGTGCGATTCGACTCGACCGACCTTGTTATGTGTAACGTATGCGTGACTCGCTAAGGTAGACTTACTAAGTTTTCAAAAGTTAGTTACCGAAAGTTGCCGGGTGTCACATCATCCCCCTGTTGAAAGAATTTTCGTCCCGAAAATTTCCCGAAGTCGAGGAGGAAAAACAAATAAGAAGAAAAATTTTCCGGGTCGTCACATCATCCCCCTGTTGAAAGGAATCTCGTCCCGAGATTCTTTCGGCTTCAACAGTGATGTGTGTCGACCTCTGTGCCCAAGTAACGTTTCCCCAAAATACAACAAGTGCAGGTCATAAACCAAACGTGCCAGTAATAACCGGGAAACCACTTTCCCCAAATATGAGTATGAGACAAGAGACCCCCGATGAAAGCCTACTGGAGCCTACTATGATCGGTATAAATAATCCACCGGTACCGTCCAAGTAGCATCCCCAAAGGACCCTCATCGACCCAAAGAAACAGCGACCAAACCACAAAGAAAACACCCGAAACACGAACGCACAACAATGCGGATAAATGTATAACCAAAGCGTAACAAGAGATAAGAGAGAATACGTACGGGAAACAGTGTCTGGATCCACCTGGTTCTCCCTAGCACCGATAACATAAGCGTGAGCACGAGTAAACCGGCCACCGCCTTCCTTGTCCCCATCCTTCCCTGCAGTCTCTGTGCCCCCTTGATTTAACTTGGGACAGCTTCGCTTGAAGTGCCCCGCTTCCCCACAATGAAAGCAACCCTGGTTCCCCTGTGGAGCAGGGGTAGTAATAGCAGTAGTCTGAGTCGTCCTGGAAAGGTTGACCCTGCAATCCTTGGCATGATGCCCCGGTTTCTGACAACGCTCACAGCGAAAACTCTCACAAGTACCATAGTGATGAAACCCACAACGTCCACACTTAGGGCTTTTCCCAGCATAGCCCCCTTGTTTCTGGTCCGATGCTGACCCAGAAGCTTCAGTCTTCTTCGCTGCCGGTTGTCGCTGAGTCCCCGATGAACCCTTATCCACGCTTTCCCACTTCCTCTTGTTCTCAGCCGGCGCCTTCACAGAAGAGCCCCTAGGAGGCAAGACACCCTCAGAAATCTTCAAGTTGGTCATCTTAGTAGCTGACCGCACAGCCTCTGACATAGTAGTAGGATCCCTAGCAGACACCAATCCCGCAATCTCTGGCACCAAACCCACAAGATACTGCTCTATCCTCCTATATTCTGGTGTAGACAAACCTGGACACATCACTGCTAGCTCGTTGTGCCTGATCGTGTACTCCTCAACCTCGGAACCAACCATCTTAAGATTCCCATATTCCTGTTCCAACCTCTTAATCTCCTCACGCGGGCAATACTCATCCTTCAACCTACGCACAAAATCCGCCCAAGGCATGGCGTTGGCCTCCCCAAGACCAAGTGTCTGTGTGACGCAGTTCCACCACGTCAAGGCGGCTCCTACAAAAGTCCCCGAAGCAAACTTCACCCAATCCACCGCTGGAGTCTCACATAAAGCAAACACCGACTCCGTCTTCTCCAACCACCTGAGTAACTCCACAGCTCCCTCCGTACCCTGGAAGCTGAGAGGCTGACAATCCTTAAACCGCTTATAGGCAACACCTGCCTGAACCGGAGGAGCAGTAGCTCCCATAAAAGTCTGCTGGGCAGCCTGAAAAGCAGCTAGTGCAACGCCCAACTGTTGCTGCATCATCTCATTGAGTTCCTCATGCGTCATAGTGATGTTACCACCACCTCTACCCCCACCACGGCGTCCACCTCCGCCACCACGGCGTCCACCTGTACGTCCACCAGCGCGACCAGACATGTTCTGCCAAAACATGAGACGAGGCACTCAGTACCACAAACAAACCAAGCTACAATGACCAAACGAACTCAGAATGCGGTTCCAGCATGACCGTTAGTCCGAACACAAAGTCCACCAAGATTTTCATGCATTTCGATTTGTGATTTCGTGTGCACCCGAAATAACAAATCGCTCTACATGGTCCCCTAGGCGTGCTCCGAGCTAGAACTTCAAGTCACCCGATAACCACATCTCAGAATGATATGACTAACCCAAAAGATCAATAAAGAAGTCCCCTCGGCTGTAACCCAGAGGAGGAAATAAAGTGAAGCTAGAAATAACCAAGGATAAGGTAGGTAATGTGACACTGTGTGGTAAGGAGACCGACACCCCGACAAGGTTAGTATGGTTACCCAAAAGACACGACTCAAATGTATGTGACCGTCTAGTGTGTGAGACTCGGCTATAGTCTAGACTCTACATGCAGTCCTAGTTCACTATAACCATTGGCTCTGATACCAATCTGTCACACCCTCAAATTTCCACCTGCGGAGTTCTACCGCGAGGCGTGTGACACACCAGGATCCAAGTCAACGGTCACAATAAACGACGTCTAAATGTAAAAACATACGTAAACAAGAACCATGCATAAGTTTAAAGCCAACATTCAAACAGTGCGGAAGCATTTAAAGTTTACAAAAGTCATGCATAAGTAAACATAAGTTCAAAAGTTCATGATTCCAAAACGTGCGAATGAGACCCTAGACGCGAGACGACTCCAGTGCGACCTCGTGCGCCTATCTGACAGCTGCTACCTTAGCGACCTGAGAAAACATGCTAAAAGAGTCAACATATAATGCTGGTGAGTTCACAGGTTTTAAATTAAACGTTTAAAGTGTTCCTTCGAAAACCGTTACCATCACAATTACTACTATGCTTATGAGAACGCCAACCCGGCGCAGAATGAGATACTAATACGGGTGAAACCATTACTGACTGAGCCGTGTGTTACCCTTAGTTTCCTATGGGCTACCGTCATCGCCGGTAGACCTTGTTTTGTTAGAGACAATATGCACTCGTCGGTCCCACCGTCGAGTGGGGTTTGTCAGTTCCCAATAGCGCTATCCATATTTCCCCGCCATATACCCATGTTAGTGGTTTCAAGGGATTTTTGATGAACCGTATAGTACGATAAGTGAGCCATAGTATAACGTGATAAAGAGTCATGAGCCATAAGAGTTTAACAAGTCATAAGTCATAAAAGAGTTTTAAGCATGTTTCTCCCCCGAAAACATAAACAGTAAAATGTGGGGTCGTGAACTCACCTTAGGTTGCGTATTCCGTTTAAGAGTAAACCGTATGCGTGATATGAGTAAACCGTCTGTAAGATATGATAGCCCCAACTATTGGCGACCTATCATAAGATATGTGTCAAGTTAGACTAATAACCCATCGGGTTCATTAGTCCCTAAGTCCAGTCCATGACCATTATGTGTCCGAAAAGCATGTTTAACCGACAACCAGACAACGTAAGACAAGACTCGACATCCCATTGGTGACCCGACATTCCACGTGTTAGATAAATACAAGACATCATGCCACATATACAATTAAACACTTAGTACGCGCAACAGTTCACCTAGTCTAGCATAATGTCCGATTAACGCATAAACAGGTCCGAACACGTGTTACTAAGTCATTGGGTGAATCCCGGGGTTCCTATCATGTTCCTAGGCGTCAAATCATGTTCCGGGATGTTAAAATATACATACAGCAGCGTTACACGCGATTAGGAATCAAACTAGCATTTAGGAAAAGTCAACATGTGATTAGGGTTGGTCAACAGGCAATTACAAGGGCTAATCGCCTATATATACACGATTGGGCTTCCTATTCAGGCGATTATGCCCCTAATCGCCTATAGCATAGGCGATTAGGATGCCCAATCGCCTATAGTGCAGCTGATTTGGTTTTTCGCGCGTTTAACCCTCCAAATCAGATCCGGAACGTGTAAAAACACCCAATAATCATCCTAACACATTAACAAACATATTTCAAGCAAAACCCCTAAGTTTTCATCATTCTAACAGTTCCGAATGCGAGCGTTTTCCTAAAATGGCAACTTAGCATGTAAACATCACATCAACATGCAAGAACTTGCCCTAAATAGCAAATATCCAGATTAAATCACATAACCACGTTGTCCGATAGCATCCTACTGTTCTAGCATCATCCTATAACAAACCCTAACATCACACAATCAATAACATACCTCATATCATCCTTAATCATCCAAAATCCTTCAAAGGGGTCAAAACATCAAGTATCAACAATACTTCACCAAAACCATTCAAACTCCTAGGACATCATCATAGTAACTTGTAACAGCCATAAACATTATAATAACACAAAACAATCTTGATTCAATCCTAAAAATCCTATCTTTAATCACATACAACACATATAACACATGTAAAGGTGTGGGTTTGTTTAAAAACGGTTTTAAATGGATTTTCAAAGATAAAAACATTTATAAGTCAGGTCTGGACGTTTAGGGAGTAAAACATAATCATTTAAAGGTTTGGGTTTGAAGAACACACCTTGAAATCAAGAGATGATGATGGAATAAGCTTGAAAATGGTGGTTTTGATGCAAAAACGAGTTCCAGAGGGTGTTTGTGTGTTGGGTTATGTTATGGGACGGCTAGGGTTGCACAAATGATGTTTTGGAGGTCAAGGGTGGTATTTATAGGCGTTTTTAGTCGTTCAGCACGTATCACGCGAGTATGCAGACTTATACGCGATTAGGGAGCCTAATCGCATGACAGTTCATGCGATTGGGGCCTAATCGCATGAATAGTCATGTGATTAGCCCCTACTCGCCTATAATCACCCTCCAATCGCCCCTTTATAGGCGATTAGGCTATTCCCCAAAAGCCTAATCGCCTGCAGCCTCTGTGTTCGTGTGTTTTGCGCGTTAAACCCCGTTTTAACACATGTTAGCACATATTCACATACCGACAAGTCACATAATGATTGTAAACATATAATGCATGATAAATAACACGTTCCCGCCCGATCACCAATTCCCGGGACCCGAGACTTGCGTATGTTAAAACCCTAACGATGTGCGATTCGACTCGACCGACCTTGTTATGTGTAACGTATGCGCGACTCGCTAAGGTAGACTTACTATGTTTTCAAAAGTTAGTTACCGAAAGTTGCCGGGTGTCACAACTTCGGAGAGCTTGTTGGTTGAGGCCAATGACTCGATTACTTATTCTTTCAAACTCGGTAAGGTAGGCGGCGACGATGGTTATTTGGGTGAGTTTAAAAAGTGTCACTTCGTGGTCTTCGTAGGCCGAAGGTCCGAATCGTCTTTCTACTTCACGTTTGAAGTTCGTCCAAGATGGAAGAAGGTCGTTGTTAGTGAGGTTTTGGTACCAAGCTAGAGCATCGCCAATGAAATAGAAAACGGCTAATGAAACATGTTCATTCGGTGGGGTTTCATAATAAGCAAAAAAGTCCTCGGCTTGAAAAATTCAACCGAGTGGGTTTGATCCGTCAAATAGGGGTAGTGTGATTTTGGGGGTGCGGACATGGTTATGCGAAGATGAAGCGGGTGAGGCGAATGTTGATTGTGGTGATTTTTGTTTGTTACCGGGTGATGATTCTTGGGTTAGTTTCTCGGACATTGATGTTAAAAGGTTTGCTTGATGGTTGGATTTTGTGTGGAGGGTGCGAGTTTCGTCGATCAATGTTTGGAGGTTGTTTGTTTGTTAGGTTGCTACGGCAATGAGTTGTTGTAGGAGTTCATTAGTGGAGGGTTGTTGGTCATCGGAAGATGAGTCTTTGCGAGGTGCCATGGGAGGAGTGAGTTGGTGAATGAAAGCACCAATGATAGTTAATCCTTAGAAGGGATTAGGCTCTAGAAGAACTTTGGATTAGAGAGAGTATTTTGGAACAATTTTCTAGATATTTTCATTAAGCAAAACATTACAACTATAAATAGGAAATGGAACTAAATGTCCACTATGCCACTAAGAGTGCCCGGAGTGGGGGCGGGAATGGGGCGGGAAGGGGGGGGGGGGGGGAACACCGCCGCCATGGATGGCGTGGAAGGGGCATGATGGGGCGGGCGTGGAGGATCTCACTGGCGCGGGGCTTGGGGGTGGGGGTGAGGTGTCCACTCCTGATTGGATAGAGTTGTAATTATTAGTTTATATAAAAAAAATCATATACTTATTTTTGGCTGGTTAGTTTAAAAAAACAAATTAAATATTTTTTTTTTAAAAAAAAACATTACATAATTAAATTAGTTTATATAAAAAAAATCATATACTTATTTTTTGGCCGGTTAGTTTAAAAAAAAAAACAAATTAAATAATTTTTTTTTAAAAAAAACATTACATAATTAAATTAGTTAAATAACCATTACATAATTACTTAAACAACCATTACATAATCCTAATTCCTAAATTACTTAATTAAACATTAGATAATTCCTAAATTACTTATTTAATCTTAATTTTCTCCACTAGTAGTTGTCCCAGTCATCGATTGTGTAGTACGTGGGGGACACGGAACGAGAACTATCGCGACCATCGGATCTCGCATCCTCGAGGATATAGCAGTACTCACGAGGAGGGGAAGGTTGGCTCTAGCGTAGTTCCTCCTCCTCAGCTTTCCTGAGGGCTTCCAAGTCCTCCTCAGTTGGCTCCCCTCGCTGACGGGGGGTGGGGGTAGTCTGGTGGTTGGGGGTGGGGGTAGTATGGTGGTGAGGGGTGGGGGTAGTATGGTGGTGGGGGGTGGGGGCCGACAACATCAGTCGGTCCACTTCTCTAAGGGCCATGGCATAATCCATGGCCCAAACCCATTCTTCATCCGTGAAGTCATCATCGGCTTCAGGAGGAGGAGGAAAGGTTGGTTGTGCAGCAGAAGGAGGAGTGAAGGTTGGTGGTGCAGCAGCAGGAGGAGGAGGATGGAACCAATGTTGTGGAGGAGGTGGAGGAGGAGGAGGAGGGGAGGAAGAGAATTGTAGTCTTCGGGGCCGGCCCCGGCTTCGGCGAGAGTACTGCCAGAGATTAGACGGTCCGGCAGATCCTGGTGCAAAACCGTCACCCATATTATTCATTGCTTTGAGGAAGAGGAATAGGTGTGACTGAGAATTGGGTTAGGTGTTGTATTTATAGGGTTAAAAATATGACCGTTTCGGGGGAAAACTTTGAAATTCAAAGTTTGAAATTTAAACTTTGAAATTTAAACGTTTGGGGGGAAAAAATTGAAATTCAAACTGTTTGGAACAGTAACCGTTTGAATTTCAAATTTTGAATATAATTTTTTATATTATTTTTTAATATTAATTATTTTTTTATTAATTTAATATATTTTCAGTTTAAATTATTATTATTATTATGTTTATTAATATATGAAAGTTTTTTTATAAAAAAAAAAAGAAAAAAGAAATGCCACATGTCACTTCCCCCTTCCACTCCCCACAATCCCCCCCCCCCCCCCCCCCACAATGGTCCCACAAGTGCCCCCCCCCCCCTCACCACTTCGAGTAATCTAAGACCATGGGTAATGATTAATGCCACTAAGAGGCATTTTCTGACACATGGCGCCAACTCAGCGTTATCTTTTTAAACCAAAAAATATATGTAATGGTTAATGCCCTTTCAATTAATACCTAATTAATTTTTGTTTTACCTTTTTTTTACAATATTAGAATTTAGTATATATAGAATTATAAAATATATTAGTTATAACCACCGGAAAATAGGTTTGAGTCATCTTCATAAGTTGATAATTTAGTTTAACTCGCTGGAGGCTAAAGAACATCACAAAAAAGTAATAAAAATCGTGAAAACCTACGATAATTTAGTGTAGTCCCTAAACTATTTCATTACATTAGAAAACATAAATTATAACATTAGTATTCAAAAAAAGTGCATGATAAATATTAAAAAAGTTGAAAATACTTAAAATAAAAAAAACCTAGATGCCATATTTTTCCCGGATTCTTCGATGCATTTTTTCTACTAACTCACGTTGCGGTCCACTAAGGTGGTCGATGGGTTTCGTCAACATTTCATAATCTATAGCCATTTGTCGATCCTTCTTGAGTTGAAGACGTTCTTGCTTATCTGCATCTTGTTTTTTGTTTAGCTCTAGATGTTTTTGTCCGATGTCAGTTAAATCTCCTAACCTCTGAGTCATTTCTTGAAACCTTTCATTGTAGCCGACATCAGACGAGGATACCATTCGCTTTCCTGTACTCCCCCTCCTTCCAGGCGGACGTGGCGGTTCTTCATATGTCGGTTCTTCTTGTTCCTCGTACCCGTCATCGGTCTCGTTTAAGTCGATATTAACCCGAGTGTCAGAAGATTGACTTGCAGGTTCTGCGGCTGATGAAGTTTTTGTCCTCTTTTGTGTCGATCGACCCCGTCTAGTCCTTGTTCCCATTAACGGGATAAGATGCCACTTCGAGCTATCTCGAAGTTTTTATCCTTCTTTTGTGCTTCTACATGTGACGGATCATAATCCTGGCAAATGGCTTTGCCCTCATCCTCCAAAATCATATTATGTAAGATGATACAAGCATACTTAACATCTCGTATTTTGTCTTTTGTCCATAACCGCACGGATTCCTCACAAAATGCCAACGTGCCTGAAGAACACCAAAAACCCTTTCGATATATTTTCTTGACGATTCTTGTACTTTTTTAAAATGAGCTCTTTTTCATCAATGGGGTCTCTAAACGTTTTTACGATAATTGAATACTCCGGATAAATACCATCGGCCAAAAAATAGCCGTGGGGGGTACTCATTTCCATTAGCAAAAAATGAAGCCACAGGTGTGTTACCGGCTATGTGATCCTCCAAGATAGGCGATTGTTCAAAAACGTTGATGTCGTTGTTTGATCCAGCGATACTGAAAAACGCATGCCAAATCCATAGATCGTATGATGCAACGGCTTGAAGAATGGTTGAAGGTCCTTTCTGGTCTCCCCGTGTGTGCTGACCTCTCCAAGCGGTTAGACAATTAGACCATGGCCAGTGCATGCAATCTATGCTACCAACCATGTCGGGCAAGCCGTATACCTCTTCATGTACATCATATATGCGTTGTAGATCATTCCATGTCAGCTTTTTTAGATAACGTTTACCGTATAACTCAATTATACCTTTACAAATAAAGATATAAATAAGTTGATGATTGACCAATTATAAACAAATGACAAGTAAAAAGTAATTGTTAAACTGAATAAACAAATTATACCTTGACAATAATGTTCTAAAGCGTCTCTAGATGTTTTATCCGCCATTTTTAAGTATTCGTCCCACGTGTCAGTTGCATTACCGTATGCCATAGCACGTATCGCAGATGTACACTTTTGTATACCCGTGAATCCTAGCTTTCCTCTTGCATCGAGTCTTTGTTGAAAATGCTCATACTTTCGTTCCAAATTGTGAGATATACGTAAAAATAAACGTTTAGTCATCCGAAAACGACGTCTAAAATCATGAGGACCGTATAGTGGCTCATCACAAAAATAGTCACGCATTAACCGTTCATTGGCAGCATGACGATCCCGTTCGACTCTTTTTCTTTTCATGATCAGACGTGGAGGATGACTAGCATGTGCCAAAAATTCCACCATGAGTTCAACCGCACTTCTAATTGCCTCATCGATTTCATACGAATCCGAAGATGTACTATCCTCACTAGTTGATGATGATGAATAATCTTCCATTTTTCTACCACTTCGAGGGAAACTTTTGGAATGAATTATTGTAATTTTAAAAATGTGAATTGAGTTTGAGTGTAATTTATAGGAAATAAAAAATACAATGTACTTGTTTTTATACATGTAAATTTTATGTCCAATAATATATATATATATATATATATATATATATATATATATATATATATATAGGGTAGGGTTAGCATACAAAAGATGTGTTTTGTAAGAAGGGTAAGAAATAAAAATAGCCATTGGATCATGTAGATGAATGGGTAATATTAAAGGGGTGGCATTTTTGTAAATTATGTTATAAATTAATTAATAAAATGAGTGTTATGAGGGTATAATTGTCAAACAAAAAATAAAAACAATTAAACCTCTTTCATTTAAGGTGATTCACATAATCCTTCCCCTCTCTCCCCTTATTTCTCTCTCTCTCTCTCTCACATCTTCTGCAACTCCCCCATGTGTGTTTTATAAATTAAAATAGATAATTAAAAGGATGTACAGATCCAAATCCCATTCATTCGCTATATCCTCAAAGTATCCTATCAATAAAACCATAAAACAACAAAAACCTTAACACACCAAAACCTTATGATGACGAATCGGACCATGCGGCGGCAACCTCTGCCGGACCAGAAACCACTGGCGCCGGAGAAGAAGGACAACACGGAGAAGACACCTAAACTAGGAGAAGACGCCGCCATTGCTGACGGATTAGTTTGTAATCACACATGATGTGTTTTGTAAGAGGGTGATAATTGTTTGGCATCTTGAATGTGTTTTCTGAACAAATTTGGGAATAGCTTGGATTATGATAAAAGATTTCTTGGTTCGTCTCGGTTTTAGTTTTTTTTCTATGTTTCATTTTTTACTTTATATGACAAATTACTTTGTAGAGGTTGAAGTCACGGGATGGGGTTGGGTTTGAGCGATGTGTGGTGGTTGATTGTTTGTTGGGTTTGACTTTTTATTTTGTAACAAGTCTGCACATACACATGGTGCTGATGAATTGTTACTCTTTTGGCTATATATGCTTCTATTATTAGTGATTTATATATGTGATTTTATTAAGAAGCAGGAGCTGTTATCATTTTTGAGTATAAAACACTATATTAAAGGCCATGGTGTTTGATAATCATATATGATTTATGTGTCGTACTTTGTTTAGGGTTATTATAAAACACATCTGCTAACTACTGGTTATGTGTAATAATAATATGTTGTTTTTTTTTTTTTTTTTTTTTTGTAATATGTAGTTTTTGTGATTGATGTGTTGAGCATAAAACACATATGTTTGGTGTTTGATGTTTTATGAATGGGTTTTATATTCATCACATCTAAAACACAAAACTCTTATTTTTCAGAAAAATTGTAAAACACAATGCTCTAATCGTATATAGATTTGGATAAAATCCCAAAAATATTTCAAGTATTTAATATTGATTTAATTTTTCATAATCTTGATTAAGTATACAATTACCTTTATGCCCATAGGATTAAAATATACTAGTGCCACATGTCAACCTACCAAGCCTTCTTACCCTTCTCACAAAAAGAGGCTTTTATACCCGAACCTCTATATATATATATATATATATGTGTGTGTGTGTGTGTGTGTGAAATACAATGTCAACGGCCATTTGCTTGCAACGGAATGTTGCCTTTTTTCCAAAAAATCATTTTCCAAATTGGTGTGATTTAAAAAACGCTGGTCTCATATACTGCCCAATTAAAGCTATTGGGGGTGGGAACTTAGGCATTTTATGGCGTGAATAAAGAGGGGAACACGCCCATTACCTTTGGTCTAAGGCATATACACCATGTCACATCTTTATTTTTAGCCATGACTACCCACTACTTGAAATCATGGATTACTACTAAATAAAACAAACAAACATCAATTAATTCAGAAAAGAAATGGTCGACATAATACTCCAAGAATTGCGGATCAATCTGCATAGCGATCTGGGCTTCTGGTCTTTCTTTTGGGCCTGTTCTGAAGAATTGGGCTAGTGTCCTGATGGGCTTCTGAAGTACTGGGCTGGCCCATAACACGGTTTCGGCATCAAATGGTTCTGAAAATGCTCCGGAGCAACTTTAACAGTCTCACCTGTTTTCCCCTGTTTGTTTACATTCTGCATTCAGTTTCACAACATAATCACACTTCATTTTATATTAAAAAAAAAACCCTTAACATTTACACAAATTAAACAATAATAATAAACTACTTACAGTTGTAAGTATAACTTCCAATTTCTTGTATCTAACACCTTAACCACCATAAAACAAGGGATGATGCAACACACATTCCGTGTTCAATACCTTACTCTGTCCGAGAATATTCTAACAGTATTGTAAGTAAACCATTCTTCGTTTATATATTCAATCAAATCCCTAATTTTTTTATAAAAAAAAAATGAAAATTTTAACATAATTTACAAGAGAATCATTAGGGGTTTGCATCTAACTAATAAAGATTACTTACGAGATACATATGCTTGAAGAAATGGGGGGGGGGGGGGATGGTGGGGGTTTGGAATTGTTTAATTTTAAACCAACTATCATGATTTTTAAATAATCATAATTGAAGAAACAATAGGTATCCCGGAGATTAGGACTAATCACCGGGGGGTTAATACCTATGTTACTGTCAGATTAATCCTTTACCCAAACCGTGATGGTAACCCGTGTGAATATTAATGTGAGTGAGTGTGTATGAAGTGTGTGAGAACACGAGAGTTAAGTGGTTCGGTCGTTAATGACCTACGTCCACTGTAAGTACACCGGAATATTATTGATAACAAGGGAGATTACAATGAGTGTGGTGGTGATAGTTATTTCTGAATGAATCTACAAGGGTTGCATGCGATCTTATTTATAGAGACCGTGGTGGGCTGCATGGGGCGGCCCACGGATGACGCAATCAGTCTGGGCCCGGCTGAGGCTCAAACCCACGGCCCTTCTGATAATGGCGGGAAAGGACCTGTTACTGTTGATGTCGTCATGCTATAGTGTGGTCGTTGTAGTAGCCTGACACGTGGCGGACTTCTGGTGGTGCACAGTAACGTCGTACTTGCTACAGTGCTCAGGCTATTCATGCTGCCTGATGTGACGTCTGACAGTTGGCGAGGTAATGCCTGTTGGTCACTATTCACGACAGCATGTACAGTGTAGCCGTTCACCTTTTGTACCGTCTGCCACATGTCCTTCTCCAGTTGGTAAGTACTCTGTCATGGATCTTTATGAATCTTCCTTCTGCCATTCCTTGTACTTCATATGAGAGGTGTCAAGGGGAAATTCCGCGCGTGGTGGCACGCGCGTATCAGGTGTTGTTTGTTGCTTATCGTATGCTTTGGCGCGCGAGGCATGTTGACTGCTTGTCTCCGCGCGAGTGTGTTCCCGCGCCATGATCTGGCGTGGGTTTGCCGCTGTTCCGGGATAGGGACGCCTTTCAGATTAGGCTCCCTATCCCTTCAAGTCCCCCTAGTCTAGGACTTCTCCTGCTCGCTGATGAGGAGGTGGAGTGCTAGACTCAAAATGTGTTAGTCGCTGATGAGAGCTCATTTGCTGGTGTTGTCGTTTGTTGGCGCGGATTCTTGGAAAAAATCAGCGGGGAACGTCTTTTCCGGTTTTACGTCAAAGTTGCGCTGAGAAGGACGTGCTCCGCCTTACCCTTGCCGGCATTGGGCGGGGAACGTCTTTTGCAAATTTACGTCAAGCTTACGCCATGCAGGACGTGTTCCGCCTTAACCTTGCAGGCATTGGGCGGGGAACGTCTTTTGCAAATTTACGTCAAGTTTGCGCCCATGAATTAAATGCTATTGGAGTGATTTAATGCGGGTCCTGAGTTGGTAATAAATTCTAAATCATTGGCATTCAATTTGTTTCTCATGAGTTGGAGTGAATGCGCCTGAATTCGAATGATCAGTTACTTCTGATGGAAGTTTAATGGTTGCTGACGTGTTCAGTGACTGTCTGGTTGTGCAGACTGAGGCATGTCACGTCATGGTTGCAGTTACCAATTTCTCGTCTGTGTCAGGAGCGTGGGACGCCACGCGTCTGACGCTTTGTCTTCGTGGTTGAGATTGTGCCACGTGTCAGTGGGCACGTGTTTCCTGTCAGGCGCGTGGGTCAGCACGCGCTTACTTTATTGTGATCGTGAGATCTGTTGACACGTGTCGATCATCCGGCGCATGTGTGGCACACAACTGTCACACACTATCATCTGGGCCGCCCGTTTGTGTTGGTTGACACGTGTTGCCATCTGGTGTCTGGAATTTGAAAAGGTGTGACGTTTGGCGCTTCCTAGGTGGGTCCCACTGTCATTAATGCGATGAGTATATAAACCTCATCGTGGTTCATTTGAACGGTTATTCTCTCAAAATTTCCTTCTTCTATTCTTTGCTTTCACTTCTCTCCCAAAATTCTGGTCGTTCTCCATTGAAGTTTCCGTTCAATCTTCGAAGACTTCCTTTGTCTTGGAGATTTATTGTTGAAACTTCAGGTGTGTTCGCCTTTTGTTTGCTTTTCCATCCTTGAAATCTGCTCGTCTTGTATTTCTTTTGAAGATTCCGGTGAATCTTCATATTCTCCGGCGTTCTTTTTCCAGAATCGTTATATTTTCCGCTGTCATTTTTCCAGAATCATCAAAATGTCTGAGATTCCGGTGAGTCCCCCATTGTCTACCGAGGATGTTGTGATGGGGCCGACCACGGAGGAGGTGGTGGAAGAAGAAGTTCTTGTCGAGCATGGCAAGATAAAAGAGAGGAAGTTGATGTCCAACACTTATTGTGTTTGGAATCAGGAGGCCTTCAACCGGTTTTGCATCATGTATGGCATTTTTCCGGAATGGGAGCCTACCCTTCCTTCTCCGACCAACACCGTGCTTTCTGCCGGTAGCTGTCAGTTAGCGCTGTACGAGGCCCACTTTGCTAAGTGTGGGTTTCGCCTTCCCTGTACACGCTTCCAGGTAGATACTATGGTGGCCTATGGTGTTGGGCCCACACAACTAACCGCCTTCGGGCTTCTGTGGTTAGTTCATTTTGAAGCTTCATGCCACGCTCTGGACATTGAGCCAACCGTTGAGCGGTTCAGTGTCTTCTACTTCATGGCGCGGGACGAGATGTGGTTCTCGTTTAAGCCACGCCCGAAGGTGCCGCCGATGGCTACTCACACTCCTAAGTCCTTACATTGGGCTAAGGAGAAGTTTTTCTTTGTGAAGAGAGGTGTGATCCCCATCAGTCTCCCCTGGAAGGTGATAGGGGATGGGCAGCGGGTGGCCGACATGCCTGTGCCCAAAGACTTTAAGAAGCAGGCGTGGTTCATCGCCCTTACTTCCAACGCCACCAAGCTGGAGTTCCACAACCTGACAGAAGGCATTTTCTTCCTTCTTGGGATGAGCCGCAATGGAATCCGGGCGGGCAAGGAACCTTATATTGCGGAGGAGGGTACGTTTGTTTATTATCATTATTGTTATTATTATTTTCTGTGTCCTTCCTCTTACCTTGTATGTTTGTAGGTGCGAGCAAGTTTCAGTTCTTCGCTGCCCGCCAGGAGAGGGGTATTAAGTGGAGACCTTTGGCGGAAGGTCAAACCTCTTGTTTGGACGAGCTTGCTGACCGCTTTTATTACCCGGATCTGACCACCGCGCCCAAGCCTTATTATACAACCGGTGAGTCTTCAGATCCCTTCGGCCCTAGCGTTTTTGGAGATGATACTACTGGATTTTCAGTAGGGATTGCCCCGCCGGTGAGCTCATCCGCGGGGCGTGGGCGTTGGAAACACGCGCCGTGGAATCATGGGTACCGAGCGAAAGTTGTGCTTTCTGACTCGGGTTCTTCCGTTTCAGCAGGGGAGGTTGTGAAAGGGCGTCGACGGCGTAAGGATGGCCCGCCCTCTAAAGATGAGGAAGAGGTTGAGTCTTCTCAGCTGGAGAAGAGGAAGAGGGCGCGTGTTGATAGCGCTGCCACTAGCAGTGCTGCTGCTGCTATGGAGAATGTGTCTACTGCCCCAGCAGGTGGGGGCGAGAGTGGGGGTACCACTCAGATGACTGAACCAGTGACAGCTTCTGAAGGCGTTACTGACATTGCTGGTATTCAGAAGACCAGCGCTGCTGAGGGGCAGGGAGGAAGTGCCCCTGTTTTTTCTATGGGGATTCGCGCTGCCCCGACTAGGCAGTCGTTGTTCCAAAAACTGATAAAGAAGAAGGCGCCTGGTAAGCGATTTTTGCTGCTTTTTAAGTCTAACTTTGAATTCTTTCTCTAATGCTTTGTTTTGTTTCCGCAGTGTCGCCCAAGATAACTCCCACTCCTCCTCCTTTGTCTCCATCCGCGGAAGCTGCTCGTGTGGAGGAGGAGCGGTTGTGGCAAGAGCAAGAGGTTGCTCGTAAACAGGCGGAAGCCGATGAAGCCTTGCAAAAGGCTGAGGCTGACCGTGCTGCCGCTGCTGCAAAGAAGCGGGCGGAGGCCGATGAAGCCTTGTTAAAGGCTGAGGCCGCTAAGGCTGCTGCTGCCAATGAGGCCAGACAAAAGGCTGAGGCGGAGAAGAGGGCGGAAGCTGATCGCCTGCGCCTTCAAGAACAGCAGTTCTTGGAGGAGCGGGCTAGGTTGGCCAAGGAGCGCGAGGCCAAGGAGCGCGCAGATGTTGAGGGCCAGGAGGTGGGCCTTGGAGGTGATGGCTTTGAGAGGGCCCTGTTTGAGCAGGGCGCTTCTGTGGCTGCTGGTTCGCGCCCGGATAGGCGCGAGTCTTCGAAAGTTGGTGAGGCGTCGGGGGCCTATGATGGCTCCTGCTGGGCTGGTGGTGACGCCATTTAGCGCCCTCGCTGGGCAATCAGGGAGAATACGTTATTCTCCAACTCCCTGGCTGCCGAAGAGTTTATCAGCGAGGTGGTGCCTCCCTATGAGCGCACTCACCAAGACATGTTGAGTCGTCCGGACCTTATTACTGCCTTGTGCGTTAATCAGGCGACTCAACTGTCGATGATGGACTCGCTGCGGCGCCGTGATTCGGCGTTGTGGCGAGATATGGAGAAGGTCGAGGCGGAGAAGGCGGATCTTGCCGAAAAAGAGGCTGCCTACAAGGCGGAAATTGCCAAATACCGCCGCCGTGCTCATGATGCGGAGGCAAAGGTCTCCAAGTTGGAAGAAGAGGCTGCTGCTTCAAAGCGCCGTTGGGCAGAGTCCTGGAAGAAAGCTAACCTTGAAACTATGAAGGTTGAGGATACTCTGGCCGAGGTGCAGGAGGAGAGGCGGACGGCAGTCCGCCAGCTAGAGGAGAAGAGCAGGGCTCTAACAGAGAGGACCGCTAAGTATGTGGAGATGCAGAAGGAGCTGGAGTCTAAGGACTCGGCTCTTGTTGCAGCCACAGAGCGTGTCTCTTTCTTGGAGCAGGAGAAGGTTCAGATCCTTGGCGCTAAGGAAGATCTGGAGCGGGATCTGGACTCTTCTGATCAAGCTCGCCTCGAGGCTGTGAAGGAGTGCGAGGCGGCGAAGGTTTTGTTGGAGGAGGCTGTCTCTGCGCAGACCCAGATGCAGAGTTCCATCAGCTGGCTGATGACGGATGGAATGAGCGGGGTGAGTCTTCGCGCTTTTCTTGTTCTTGATAGTTGCTTTTCCTGTCAGCATATTAACTCTACTTTCTTTGTAGGTCTTCAAGAGGTTTTGGCAAGAGCCCAAGTTGGGCGATCAAGTTGCCTCTATCGCTGCTGCCGCCCAAGCCTTTGGATATGGCGAAGGCTATGGTGATGGCTTCTCCAGCGCGCAGAATGATGGGCGGCTTGAGGATGCGGAGCATTATGGCAAGCCGCTGAAGGAGGAGTATGAGGCGGAACTTGCCAAATTTGAAGAGATTGATTTTCCCATCCTTCAATTTATAGCTGACTGCAACAATAATGCGGATCCCCTTGCTGCCTTGAAGTACTTTATCGAGAAATCTGACGAACTTGCAAGGGGTTCCGGCGGAGAGGCCTCGGGGGCGGGTAGTGTTTAGGCGCTGTTTTTGTCATTTGTAATCTTTGTAAATATATGAGGGTTTTTAAGTCCCTTCTTTTTAATGAAGTTTTTTAAGTTTGTTATATCGTGTTGTCTCGCACTTAACTTACTTATTTAACCAAGTCGTCACCCGGTGTGTAAGTAGAAGTTAAGACGGGCGCTCGGCTAGACAGTCCGGCATTTAAGTGTTAACACTTTTGCCTTGAAGACTGTAGCGGAGACCAACTTGAGCCATTGAGTCTGACTTAGGCGCACGATGGCCTTGCCTAGAAGACCTTTTATCGCGTTTCGCGCTGCGCGTTGTTTTCTTGTCCGAGTTGCAACGACTCTAGAAGACAAGTGTTTAGGCGCGTGGCGTTGTTATGCGTGGTTGCAGGTCCGGCAAGTAAATCCGTCTTGAAGACCATGCGCTGTATAGCAGGTGTAAGCCCGACGCGCACGTGGCGCGTCTTGAAGGCGGACCTTGCTTATCTAGCGAGCGGCTTTGGTCCGACGTCATTTTGCCCAACTCATGAAGACTTTTGGCGCTGAAAATGCAAGTAAAAACACAGATATAGGAAACGTTTTCATTGATAGTGTGGCATGTGTAGCCATGTTACATGATTACAAATAACAACGTCGCAGCTGTGCGCCATTCCATGATCGCGGAATGGGAGTGCCATCTAGCCTTTCTAGCGCGTAGGCGCCTTTGCCTAACACTTCTTGTATTTTGTAGGGACCTTCCCAGGTTGGGGCAAGTTTCCCCGGCTTTTCGGCGTTGGAAGCCTCGTTGTTGCGGAAAACATAATCCCCTACCTTGAAGGTTTGCTTTTTGACGCGCTTGTTGTAATATTGTTCTAGCTGAGTGTTGTAGCTGGCTTCTTTTATTGCCGCGAGGTCACGGCGCTCTTCTAGTAGGTCGAGGTTTATGCGGAGTTCTGTATCATTGTCGGTTGTGTCAGCCATCAATACTCTTGCTGTTGGGCAGGTGATTTCCGCGGGAATTACCGCTTCGGAACCGTATGTTAGGCTGAACGGTGTTTCTCCGTTGCTTGTTTTTGTGAGGGTGCGGTAGGCCCACAAGACGTGTGGGAGTTCATCTACCCACCCTGTCCTTTTTGTACCCAACCTTGTCTTGATGCCTTCTACAATTGTGCGGTTGGCCCTCTCTACTTGACCGTTGCCTTGCGGGTGCGCAACGGATGTAAATATTTGCTTGACTCCCATTTCGGCCAACCATTGCTGAAGGGATTGGTCTTCGAATTGTGTTCCATTGTCGCTGACCAACTACATTGGCAAGCCGAACCGACAAATGATGAATTCCCAGAGGAACTTTTTCACATGTGCGCCGTCAATCTTGGCCAAGGGCTTGGCTTCAACCCACTTGGTGAAGTAGTCGATGGCCACTATCAAGTATTTTACGTTGCCTGGCGCCGTCGGGAACGGACCGACCAGGTCAATGGCCCATTTTTGGAATGGCCAAGCCGCTGTAACCGGCACCAGGTTGTTCTTTGGGCGGAGAGTATTTGGGGAGTGGCGTTGGCAGCTGTCGGGCCAGTAATACCCTGCGTTCATTAGTTTTGCTACCACCATTCTTGGGCCTGCGTGCAGCCCGCAAGTTCCCTCGTGTACGTCTCTGAGGAGGAAGGAAGCCTCTGCGGGGTCCACGCAGCGCAATAGCGGCCCTAGGTAAGAGCGACGGTACAGGATGTCTCCTGTGAGTTGGTATTGCAGGGCTTTGTTCTTGATCTTCCGAGCTTCTAACTTGTCGTTAGGTAAGGTTCCGGAGGATAGGAAAGCTTTGATTGGCGTCATCCATGACGCGTTGCCTGTTTGGGTGACGTTGACTTGGCGCGGGGGAACAGATGGTTTATCTCGGACCTCGATTCGGACCTCTTTGGCCATGTGCTCGAAGACTGTGGACGCCATTTTGCTCAGCGCATCGGCTGGTTTGTTTTCGCTGCGCCTGATGTGTTCGACGGTGCATGTGTCGAATTGGCGCATGAGTTTTTTTGGCTTGCTCTAGGTACATAGCCATAGTCTCGTCTTTTGCGTCGTAGGTCCCGTTGATCTGCCGCGCTACTAACAGTGAGTCAACGTGCGCTTCCAAGTGCCTGGCCCCCATTTTTTCCGCTATGCGGAGGCCGGCCAGCAAGGCTTCGTATTCCGCCTCGTTGTTTGTGCTTTTGAACTCTAGGCGGATGGCGTATGTGAACTCGTGCTTATCTGGGCTGATGAGGTGGAGCCCGGCGCCAGCGCCATCTCCGTTGGAGGCCCCGTCAGTGTATAGGGACCATTTTTGTGACGGATCGTGCGCTGGCGTGGGCGACTCTTCTTCAAGGCATTCTTGTATTTTGTCGGTAGGGATTTCAGTGGCGAAGTATGCTAGTACTTGGCCTTTGATTGCGGGTCGGGGCTTGTAACTGATTGTGTGCTCTCCTAGCTCGATAGCCCATTTCGCTAGCCTTCCTGATAATTCGGGTTTGGCCAAGATATCGTTGATCCGAAAGTCTGTGAGGACATTTATCGGGTGGCCTTGAAAGTATCTGCGCAGTCTGCGGGATGCATGGACGAGGGCGAGGACCAGCTTTTCCATAATTGTATATCGAGTTTCTGCATCTAACAGCGTGCGGCTGATATAGTAGATTGGCGTTTGCACACCTTTGCGATCAACCAGCAGAACCACGCCTATTGCTCGCTCTGTGACTGAAAGGTAGAGCGTGAGCGACTCTTTGGGGAGCGGCGCTGTTAGTGTGGGGAGATTCATTAGGCACTGCTTCATTTGCTGAAATGCTGATTCCGCCTCTGGGGTCCATCGGAAGTTGCTCTTCTTCAGACAGTTCTTCAAAGTGTCCACGAATGGAAATGACTTTGAAGCGTAATTGGATAAGAAGCGGTTTAGGGCGACTAGTCGTCCCATGAGCGTTTGTACTTCTTTGACGGAGGCCGGTGATGGCATCCGCTCGATTGCTTGTACTTTGTCTGGGTTAGCGCGAAAACCATCCCGTGTGACAATGACGCCCAAAAATTTCCCTTCTTCCATCCCGAATGAGCATTTGCTGGGGTTCAGCTTCATGCGCACATTGCGCAATTGGCTGAACGTTTGCTCGATGTCCCGCAGCATGTCGCTTTCTTCCCTGCTTTTAATTACCAAATCATCGACGTACACTTTGAGTCGTACGCCGATTTCGTTCACAAAGGCCGTGTCCATTAGCCGCTGATATGTTGCGCCCGCGTTTTTCAGGCCGAAGGGCATCTTTGTGTAACAGAAGATGCCTGTCTCTGTGCGGAACGCTGTTTTGTCTTCATCCTCTTTAGCCATCTGTATCTGGTGGTACCCCTTGTAGGCGTCCAAGAAACATTTGAACCGGTAAGGGGCGAGGGAATCCACTTTTAAGTCGATTTCCGGTAGGGGATAGCAATCTTTGGGGCATGCCTTGTTGATATCTTTGTAGTCTACACACATGCGCCATCCTCCATTTGCCTTGGCGACCATGACAGGATTGGCCACCCAAGTCTGGTATCTGATGGGGCGGAGGATGCCCGCGTTGAGCAGCTCGGTGACTTGTTCATTCATGGCCTTTGTTTTCTCCGGGCCCATACTCCATTTCTTTTGCACTATCGGTTCTGCGGAGCGATAGACATTGAGCCTGTGTTCCGCTATTTCCCGTGGAACGCCCACCATGTCTGCTGGTTGCCAGGCGAAGATATCCATGTTAGTGATCAAGAGTTGTTTCAGGTGACTACGTATGGTCTCGGAGATTGCATGGCCTATGATCACCGTTTGCTCCGGGAATTTAGGGTTGAGTACCCATTTTTCCGGCTTTAAGCGGGTATCTGTCTTGACCATTTTTGGCGGTTTGGCTGTATCCGTGACATGGCAATCCTTGTTTCCCCGGATGAAGGCAACGCCTGTTTTGGTGGGGAACCCTACCATGGCGTGTGCCGTGGAGGCGTTGGCGTTAAAGCGTGCAATGCCTTCTCTTCCCAGTAGTATGTCGTGGTTTGATGTGGTTGGTAAGACCATGAAGTCGCATATCTCTGTGCGCTCATGTGTACCATCGGTCCAAGTTACGGGCAAGGAGAGCATGCCGCGGGGCATGATGGTCTCATGGATGAAACCGGAGATGGGCTCGTTGACTGGAATGAGTCTTGACTTGTCTTCGCGATCAAGCTGTTGAAAGCATTGATCGTACATGATATCTATGCTGCTGCCGCCATCCAGGAACATATACCGTGTGCGGTAATGTCCAAAGACGGCGGTTATCACAAGTGGAGCTGTGCAAGAGGCGACGCCTCTGACTCTTGGCATGAGGATGTCAGCCTCTTTCCAAGAGTCGTTCAAAGGTTGTACCCGGGTCCGTTTCCCTTGTTGGGTGTTGTTCCCTCGCCTCGTCATGTTGCATTGGTGACGGGGAAACAGCGTAACTGCATGAGTATTGAGGTCCCGGATTTTTTTCCGCGACCCTTCGCCCTGGGTTTCCTCATGAGCATTACCTTTGCCAGCTCGGTGAACGTTCTTAACCAAGTGGCCCAACTGGCCTGACTTTAGCGCGGCTTCAATCTCCATCTTTAGGCTGTAGCAGTTGTCCGTGAGGTGACCGTAGTCGTTGTGAAATTCACAGAACTTGCTACGGTCCACGTTTCGCCGCTTCCCTAGAGGGTTAGGCTCTTTTAGGGTGACCTGCTCGGTTTTCAGAACTTGGGATGGTGTTTTTGTTAGCGGGGTCCAATCGTAGTTTTTCTTGGAGTGTCCGCGTTGGTCCCGTGTCTGTTTGGAGCTGATGATTTGGCGGGCATCGCCGGCGGAAGAATATTTCCCTTCGTCGGTGGTGCCTGTGATGCGGTTCCAAACGGATTTGTTTTTGTGTTTAGTATTATTATTATTATGGTGTTGTGGTTGGAAACCATGTTGCTGATTGAAAGATTTTTCGGAAGAGGCATATATTTTGGCTGAGCGGATGAGCTCATCCCAAGACTCTGGGATGCCATCCTTGCCGGTGAGGCATTTCATGAGGTCTGGACTGCGCATGTTGTGGATGAACGCGGCCCGTGTGAGTTCTTCCCCGCAGCCTATTTGTAATGCTTCTTTGTTAAACCGAACTATGTAGTCCTCAATTGTTTCTCGGTCGTACCGCCGGCACAGCAGAATGTCCGCTTTGTCTTTCTTGTGTTTACGCAAGTGCGAGAAGTGGCTACCAAATGTGTCTGTGAGGTCGTCGAAGTCTTTTACGCTTCCCGCTGGGATGCTGTCAAACCATACCCTGGCGGCCCCCGTGAGGGTTTGAGCGAAAAGATGGCACCATACTTGGACGGGCCAGTCCACAGACATGCCTGCGCACTCGAAGTCGTGCACATGGTCGTCTGGGTCACGCAGGCCATCGTATCTACCGATGCTACTTGGGAGTTTGGCCTTTCTTGGGATTTTGGCAGCCGCTATGCGGGTAACAAACTTGGATTTCTCGGCAAAAGCCTTTGGTCAGAATGGTTTGACCAGGTCATCATCCATCTCACTGTCTCGCGACGTGTGAGCGTGTTTCTTTCCTTTGTAGCCTAAGTCGCTGCTCGACGATTCGTAGCCATCTGGCTCATCACGTGATTTGGCGTAGCCCCGAGCTCTGACGTTTCCGCCGAGCTCCCCGCTACGACCATCACCGTGATCGGCCGTGTCTTTTTTCTTGTACTTTGCTTTTGCCGGTGTGTCAAAGGCAAGTGTCTTGCCCTTCTTCTTGGCTTGCTGTAGGAGCTTCCGCTGGTAGATTGCAGCACTTTTGGCGTTTTGACGGAGGAGCCATTGGTCCGGGTCCTCCTCGGCGAGGTCTTGGCTGTCGTCGTCTGACTCGACGTCACGGATCTCAACAGCTGACCTGTCGAGCCGTGAAGTCGTTTGTTTGACGACGGTGTTTGGTGTGGTTTGGTTCTCCGGTTGTTGGAGTTCATCCTCTCCGGCTCGGTGTATGTCGGAGGTGTTGGGGTTGGGTTCAGCCATGGGTGGGTTAAAAGATGAGTGAAAAAGAGCTGTTCTAACCGTTGGATGGCGCCAATGAAGAAACAATAGGTATCCCGGAGATTAGAACTAATCACCGGGGGGTTAATACCTATGTTACTGTCAGATTAATCCTTTACCCAAACCGTGATGGTAACCCGTGTGAATATTAATGTGAGTGAGTGTGTATGAAGTGTGTGAGAACACGAGAGTTAAGTGGTTCGGTCGTTAATGACCTACGTCCACTGTAAGTACACCGGAATATTATTGATAACAAGGGAGATTACAATGAGTGTGGTGGTGATAGTTATTTCTGAATGAATCTACAAGGGTTGCATGCGATCTTATTTATAGAGACCGTGGTGGGCTGCATGGGGCGGCCCACGGATGACGCAATCAGTCTGGGCCCGGCTGAGGCCCAAACCCACGGCCCTTCTGATAATGGCGGGAAAGGACCTGTTACTGTTGATGTCGTCATGCTATAGTGTGGTCGTTGTAGTAGCCTGACACGTGGCGGACTTCTGGTGGTGCATAGTAACGTCGTACTTGCTACAGTGCTCAGGCTATTCATGCTGCCTGATGTGACGTCTGACAGTTGGCGAGGTAATGCCTGTTGGTCACTATTCACGACAGCATGTACAGTGTAGCCGTTCACCTTTTGTACCGTCTGCCACATGTCCTTCTCCAGTTGGTAAGTACTCTGTCATGGATCTTTATGAATCTTCCTTCTGCCATTCCTTGTACTTCATATGAGAGGTGTCAAGGGGAAATTCCGCGCGTGGTGGCACGCGCGTATCAGGTGTTGTTTGTTGCTTATCGTATGCTTTGACGCGCGAGGCATGTTGACTGCTTGTCTCCGCGCGAGTGTGTTCCCGCGCCATGATCTGGCGTGGGTTTGCCGCTGTTCCGGGATAGGGACGCCTTTCAGATTAGGCTCCCTATCCCTTCAATAATCTTTTCATACGTTAATATTAAAGATACACCATAAATCCTGGTAGTTTGTTCTTTCTTTATTTATGTATGAGATTGTTATATATAGTTCTCTTTTTAAATTAAAATGTAACATAACTATCAATGTCTATTATGTATCCCGACCCATCGTTCATGCATGCCTTTAGTTTATTGTAATTCATTTCGTAAATGGTAAATGGTATTGTACTATAGTTTGCCTTGCAAAAAAGGTCTGTTGTACTGTATTAGTTCACACAAATAAAGAAAGTATTTTTGTTTATTTATTTAATTGAAAAAAAAACAATTTCCCTACTATTACTAGATGCTATCAATGAGACTTTCTTTCGAAGAAGGGTATCATATCTTGAAATTAATGTTGTTTAGACTCATCCTTATGTATTGTTGTTGTCGATAGATCAATGATATTGACTTATAAAATGATTTGGATCATGTTGAAATAAGACCCGTACGAGAAAATGGTCTCGTTAGATGACGTGTTTGCGTCGAAGAAGATGACCCGCTATTGATTAGCTTCTATAGAAGATTACGTATATTAAAAGGTGACAAAATTAATACAAATACTACTTATCCACAAGTTGAGCTAGCATTGAATTGTTTTCAATCAAAAGGACAATTAGAGTGACAAACGTTTGTTCTAAGTCATTTTTATCATTTACTTACAGAAAACAACGTTGGAATTGAAAGGGATAGTAGATAATATCGTTAGCTTTCGTATATCTTTACTAAAACTAGTGGGTTTACCCACGCATTGCGACGGGATCTGAAAAAAGCTTACAAAACCAAAGTGATTAAGTGAATTAATTATTTATGTATTTATTCATACTTGCCAGGCATAACATGGACCGTGTACATTCACAATAAAAGGTTGTATTTGCAATTAAAATATTTGCATTTGAATCCCGATAGCTTTTGTGTGTGTATAGATGTTTTAACATAGGTAAATTTGCAACACTTACTTTATGTTCTCTAAGAGCAAGACCTAGTGAAGTTAAGAATGCATGCCAAAGACAAAAAGACAAATTTTATCTCTGACAAATGGAATTTGAAATTTTTAATAAAAAGTTGCATATCATTTAAAAATCCAAAGAATTGGTAAACCAGACTTGTAAAACACTTAGCAATTTCGATTATAATTTGGGGAATGAGTGTTTATGGGTTATATAATTTTTTTTTCTAACAGAGAACTAAGTGAACTGGTAGCCCAGATGGTCCACATATTTGCAATAAGACTTATGTGTGTGTGAGATATGATAGGCCCACAATCGAACCTCGTCCCAACCACTTTTTTTTTTACCTACAAGCCGTAGAGGCCTCTACGGGCCGTAGGTAAAAATTTTAAAACTTTTAAACTGCTTTCGTTCCCAGTTTCCCCCAAATCATCCCAAACCCTTCTCCCACCACCACCTTCGAGCCACCACCTTCAACCACAACCACCATCTTCCAATCCCCCACTGTCAACACCACCACCAACCACCATCTTCCAAACCTCACTGTCAAAACCCTACCCCCTTTCAATCCCCACTGTCAACACCACCACCAACCACCACTACCACTACCGTCAACAACATCACCATCCACCACTACCACCGTCGTCAATAATACCTTCAACATCACCATCCACCACAGGTTAGTTTTTTTTTTTCTCTTTATTTTTTTTCAGTTTATTTTTTTTTTCTGTTTAAGTTTTTTTTTTTCTGTTTAATTTGTTAATTGTTGTGTTAATGGTTGTTTGATTTTGATCTCTTTATATTGTTGTTAATTGTTTTTTTCTGTTTAATTTGTTAAGGCTCCGGCTATTCACACCCCCCCACTTCTATTTCAACCCCCGCCCCCAAGCGCCTCGCTTTGGTTGGGTCAAATCGTACGAGGTGGCAGGAGGTGACAGAAAAAGTGGAATATTTTGATCCAAAGCGCATAGTTTAGGCCAAAGCGAGGCGCTTTGGATCAAAGTTTTAATTTGGGGTATTTTTTGGAGTTTTGAATTGGTTTTTTAATTTTTTTAATTTTTTTAATATAATTATTTTAAAAAGTTAAAAAAAAAATTAAAAACAAAGGTCTTAACTCTAATCAAACGTCTATATAGGCGTTTTCGATTCCAAATGAATCTACGACTTAAACTTGACATCATCAACCACGTATAGTCAAAGATTTTAACAATAGATTTAGTACTTCGGGGAAAAATACAACATTAATCTTCGTTATCCTTTATCATCTCCAATCATGAAGACCTTGATCTGCAATATTTGAAAATTATCATTTCTTGACATGCTTGGTAATAGAGAGGAACACTTTCTTCTTTTGTTCTACAATTTTTTTGTTAGTTGTTAATGTTGTTATAGTTTTTTCTACTTTTGGAAAAAAATAAAAAACCAATTCGAATGCGGTATGCGCGTTAAATTTCATTAAATAAGTGAATGATCAAGGGATCCGCTTGGAGTCTAAAGCTTCGCGTATTATCTCAAAGTATTCAATTCCGATAATCCACACCTTTCTCCTGAAGCAAAACATCTTTAGGTTTACCATCACAAAACGTATTCACCTTAGGCCTCGGTTTGTCCTCTCCAATTCCTAACATTGATTCCAATTCCAATTCCAATTCCACTGGTGCAATCAGAATCTGAAGAGAAGTTATTATCATCATTATCCACAATGTTCTTACCTAGAGCTACCAACCATCCGGTTGAAGAAGAAGATGATGACATATATCACTAACATAACTTGCACCGGCTTGAGATATGAGTTTGATTAGCTTAAATCTCTCCGATCCATGGTATCCACTTTCAAATGATCCATGACACGCGATAATCGCTACGGTTAGTGGATACCATGGATCAGAGAGATTCAAGCTAATCAAACTCATATCTCAAGTTGGTCCAACAACTGAATTTGACTTGCTGGCATTGGAATCTTGTACGAAATCATCTCATTGCATATTCCCTATATCCATACCTTGTTTCAAGTATCTTGTAAAATTCATTTCGTCCTCAAGACTTCTAGGAGTCAACAAAGGTTGACTTTTTTGAGCATTAACCATGACTATATTACATTATTATTATTTAAATTATTGTTATATTTGCAACTTAGTTCCTTTGTTTTATTATTATAATAATTTATTATTATAAAAAATCGGAAATTAGTAAAACGATTTATGAAAATATCAAGAATCGGGAATTAGTAAAATGATCGCATGTGACTTCTGAAAACCATAAACGATCAATTAAACATTACGAAACGCGTGAAACAGAGACCAGAAGTCCAGCATGTCGATTAGACATGCAAAAATCGTGTTTTGAAAAAATATGGGTATCGACAGTATAGTCGGAGCACCACGTACAATGATTCATGAAAGTTGAACAAACTCGGATGTTTCAACTAAAACACACAAACGAGCAATAAACGACCCGTAACGCCTCAAACGAATTTTGTTGTATTGGGAACAACTAAAAACATTTTAAAATGAATTAAAACAAGTTAATTTTTTTAAAAAAAAGGCCAAAGCGCCTAGCTTTGGCCAAAGCTAGGCGTCTGTGGTCTAATCAAGCTCAGCAGGCGCCTAGCTTTGGCCAAAGCTAGGCACTTTGGCCTTTTTTTTTAAATTTTTTTAAGAATTGTATGTGATTTCAGGCGTTTATTAAGAAACGCCTCAACTATTATAGTTTTGGCCTTGAAACGCCTCAACTATATTAGTTTAGGTGTTTGTTTTGAATCGCCTAAACTATATTAGTTTTGGCGTTTCTTTTGAAACACCTAAACTATATTAGTTTAGGCGTTTCAAAATAAACGCCTAAACTAATATAGTTTAGGCGATTCTTTTGAAATGCCACAACTATACTAGTTGAGGTGTTTCATAAGAAACGCCATAACTATATTGTTTTTTCATTTTTTTTGTTTTTTTCTATTAAGAATTGTATGTGATTTGAGGCGTTTCTTTTGAATCGCCTAACTATATTATGGATCCTAACTATATTTAAGAAATGCCCTAACTATAAATTCTTTGCTTTTGCAGTTAGGGAACCTTTTGATGAGGAGGAGCACGGGAATGAGGAGCAGGAGCAGGACGAGCCCGTGGTCCGGGGGGGGGGTAGCTTCAAGGCATGGGGGACCTGGAGGGCTGGGAGCATTGCAATTTTCAGGTGGGATCATTGCAATACGAATATGCGAATCCAAGGTTTAAGAGGTTGAGGAAAAAGAAGACCGATAAGCCGAGGGGGATTAGTTGGGACGCGCTTCATGCCACCAGGGGGTGCAGAGGAGATTGCATGGCAGTGGATCCCGGAAGGGAGCCCATTGGACTGGTTGCTTGGTGATTGCAGCGCGCCGTCCCATCGGTCGTTGGTAATAGAGTTCCTATCCAGCTTTCGCCTTCGGTCACGAAAGGATGGTGTCAATGAGCCGCGCGCCCCACCGCCGCGCACCCCACCGCCGGAGGTCCAGTTTTCTATGCTCGGCGTTGAGTATGGTTATTTTTTAGATCAGTGGGCTACGCACACCCAGTGGTACACTGAGGAGAAGCTTGCACATGTATTATTATTATTATTATTTATTATTATTCTTATTCTAAATGTTAATGATAATGCTCAGGATGTCTACACTAGAGATGTCACTTCTATTCCTGATGATATGCTGTATGCGTGGTGGCCCACCATTGGTGGTCTAGAGTTTGGGAATCCGAGAGAGAACTATTATTATTATTGTTCTTATCATCATCATCATCATCATCATCATCATCATCATCATCATCATCATCATCATCATCATCATCATCATTAGTAGTAGTAGTAGTAATTATTATTATTGTTATTATACGTATTATTATTATTATCCTGTGTAGGGGGAGAGGTGTGACAGGGCAGCCAGCATTTGTCACCCCGTGGTTTGTTACATTCACCGTTGCATTACTTATTCCCTCACGGCACGGTGCAATTGTAACGAGCGGGTGACGAAGACGGACCTCATGTACCTGTACTGCATACTCACCGGCTCGCCGATTGCCCTGCATCGGTGCATGCCCGAGTACTTTGCCTCTTTTCCCACTAAGCAGTTGCGGGGAGTCATCGCATGCGGCGGGATGATCAGCAGGATTGCCGAGCGGTGTGATGCTGAGCTATATTTCGGTCATGTTAACAGGAATCAGTTTCCGCCACTACAGCCCAGGTATTATTATTATTATTATTATTATTATTATTATAAATATTATTATTATTATTATTAATGTTAATATTTATGTTTATGTTTTTGTTTATTTCTTTCAACCCATTAGCTCAACCACGATGAAAGCAATGAGTTGTACGGTGAGGACGGAGGATAAGCCACCCATCTACTATCTGATTGCTCCGGGTGGCAAGGAGTTTGTACATGAGCCGTTGATACATCAGGGCATTGGAGGTGGTATTATTATTATTATACATATTATTATTATTATTATACATATTATTATTATTATTATTATCTGTTTGGGTGTTTCTTTGGGAAACAAGTAGATAACTTGTGTTGTCTGGTTTGAACAAAAACAAGGGAAACTCTGCCTAATTTTTTATAAAATCTTTTATTATTTTTATTATTATTATTATTTATTAATTATTTATTAATTATTTATTAATTATTTATTGTTATCCATTGCAGGTGGTGCTGTTGAGGTTGGGTTGCGGTATGTTGCTGAAGGGGAAGGGGCGCTGAGAGGGACGTCGAGATGGCTAAGCCGCAACCTGAGGAGGTGTAGGTCTGCCGCGCATTTATCACTCCCTCCGGTTGCCTCCTGAGGTTAGGGCGGACATACGTGCGGCTGCGGAAGAGGCTGCCGAGTCGCGTCAGTGGCGTGGGCAGATGGACACCTGGTGTGAGCGGCAGGACGAGGCGATGTGCTGGTTGATTGTTGGCCAGCAGGATATCTTTCGCCACCTGGGCATGCAGCCTCGTGTTGCACCGATTATAGGGCCCAGCATGTAGCAGACCCACACGTCCACGCATGAGGCCGGTATGTCCTCGTAGCAAGCCGGGACGTCCTCGCAGCAGCCGCCGACTGATGATTCGCAGATGCTTTAGTGTTATCTTTTGTTATCATATTTTGTAAACGTTTATGACTGATGATACACTGTTTTTTTATCCTAACTGTTTGTTTATATTATAAACATTTATATAAATGTTTGTGTTGACGGTTACACAGTTATCAAGACGGTAAAGGTAACACAAAAAAAATAACATTTTATATTAATAAAAAAATAACATTTTATACAAACAACACGTTTTCTAATAATAGTTACATAGTAAAAATCAATAAACAATTAAAATGTGTTTACAAAAAAAAGATTGTCTACGGGCCGTAGAGGGCTTTACGACCCGTAGATGACATCTAGTATTTGTATGTGCTATATTTATTTTTTCCAATATAGATACCAGCGAACTGGTAACCCAAATGGTCCCCATATTTGCATTAAGACTATGTGTGTGTGAGATACAATAGGCCCACGATCAAACCTCGTCCCAAACGTTTTAATTTTTTTTGTCTACGGCGCGTATAGGTCTATACGACCCGTAGGTAAAAATTATTCATCCATCCCACCCAAATTGATCCCCAAATTAATAAGACTTTACCTACGGCCCGTAGAGGCCTCTACGGGCCGTAGAGGGGATGACAATCATTGGTAGTCAGAACTGAAACCTCGTACCTCGTTTTCATGTTTGGCTACTGGCCGTAGAGGCCTCTACGGCCCGTAGATTGTTCAAAAGTTGATCCCTACGGCCCGTAGAGGCCTCTACGGGCCGTATAGGGGTTGTGTGGATAAAATGCAAGGCTGTGTGAATATCCACAGTCTTATTATTATTTGAAATGTCCACGGGTACGATAACAAGAGAGCAAATACTTATATTTCGAGTTGGATACAAATCAATCTGATAAGTTGGTGTCATTGTTTGCATCAACATTTTAAATAAGTAAAAAAATAATATTAAGTATGATCCCACGGCCTGTGGGGGGTCTCCACGGCTCATGGAAATGTGGCAGATGTGATCATTTAATCCCTCCACGGCCCATGGTATTATTATTACTATTACTGTTACTATTACTTATACTATTACTATTACTATTACTATTACTATTACTATTATTATTATTATTCGAAATGTCATCGGAGACGGTAACATGAGAGCCAACACTTCTATTTCGAGTCGGATAAAAATCAAACTGACAAGTTAGTGTCATTGTTTGCATCAACATTTTATTTAACATAATAAAATTTTAAATAATATCCTTTTTCACATCTCCAACCCATCCTAAACATCCATATACATTCATTTTCACCTCTCTAACCCATTCCTACATTCATGTGTTTTCAAGTCTATTGAAATAAAAGTTCTCATATTTGCGCTTTACACATTTATGATGGATACTTGTGTCCATAGCAAACTAAATTTCTGATTCATTTACGCTGAAAGGAGAAGGGTAGTTTGGTCCACAGATGACTCTGAAAGGTCCATATTGTCATCCTTGACCACTAGTATCTTGTTTTTCTCTTTGGCCTGCGCCCATAACACCATGTAAAAGCCGGCAACAACTATTGCGGCTCCGATGACACTGCATATATACGATTAATCTAAGGATTCAAGAACAATGTATATCAACCAGATTCTTTTAACCATGAAGCAACATACTTAAAACATAATTAGATTTGTGTGTTTAACCATTTACCTTCCTAAAAAAAGTGTATCACCAAGAAATGTGACACCCAAGATCACTGCAAGAACGATTGAGAGGGGCGAGAACATGGTCACAAAAACTGGACCCTTCTTCCTCAAACACCAAGTCAAAATACTATTACGTACCGCACTGGAATAAACCGCCTACAAATAGGTTGAACAAGTAAATGTACCAACACCAAAATAGATGTGTTGCCTAACATGAAAAAGGTTGTATTTTTTGCTCAACATACCCCTAAAACAACCGCAATCACCCTAATTCCAGGTTGAAGCACCCACGCCCTTCGATTTCGTTCTAGGAAAGGAGAAAGAGCAATACATTGGATTGTCCCAAAGAGACAGTAGAAAAAGACAATGGTTTGTTGATCTGGGTACTCTCTAGCTGTTATGGTCTGACATGTGTTGATATACAAATAATTATTTGCATATTAATATTAGCATATAACATGATATAATTTTTTTATACAATAATTACAATTACATGAAATGAGTATGTTTTGTATAATAATAATAATAACAATAATAGTAGTAATTATTATTATTATTATTATTATTATTATTATTATTATTATTATTATTATTATTATTATTATTATTATTATTATTATTATTATTATTATTATTATTATTATTAACACATTTTTAAAGTAGCAGTAGAGACTTGCTATTTTGTTGTTTTAAAGAAAAGTATGTAGCACTAGTTTAGAGAGACTTACGTGTAATACAGTCCATGTGCAACCGAAGGTCACACTTGTAAGAGTAATCAAACACCCAAATACCCAACTGGATGGGTGTGACAAAAAAAGTTGGTTGGGTGAATTAGGAGTCACACAAATTTCTGGGCCTTGATAGAACGTGAATACCATGGCCCCCGCTATTGCTACCGTGGTCCCCAATATTTTTGCTATAGTGCTTTGATTTCTCATATCTACTTTCTCTATCCTAGAACACAAATAGAATTTGTTTAAAATTTTTAATGATAAAGAGTTATATGCATCATCAAACTACTTCATTTATGTTTCATACAAGCAATGACATCGAGGGAGGAGTGTTACCCCACACCCATAATCTTATTATTGTTACTTTAATTTCATAGCGACTTATTAACCGAATGGTAACATATCTTAATTGTCCAACTAAGTGAAATATGTTATACCTAAAAAATATTGAAATCATGAATGTAATTCCTGGGAACAAGTTCCCAATGGCACTTGCCATGGTTGGAGAGCTATAGTCAACACCTACGTACCAAAGTACCTGAAATAGACAAATCCTACACATATATTGTAAAGTAATTAGAAGGGGAGATGTTTGTACATAAAACTCCGAAAGTATCATGTATGCATTTCATTGCATTTTAATTAATGTGCTCACCCGAGAAGGCCAAGAACGAAAAATCTAAACAAAACACCAAAAGTGAGTGGAGGACGATCAGTAGTTCTGTATAAGGGCAAATTAGTAATGAAAACGGTATTTTCTTAGAAATAAACAAAATGAAGAGAGATGATGTCAAACCTGATGATGTGAATGATGAAAAATGGAAGAAGAATAAATGTGCCTAAAGCGTTATGGTAAATAACATACACCATGCTACCCAAACCATCATTCATGGCTGCTTTGACTATAGTTAACACGGCTATATCCAAACATGTTACCGTCAACAAGGCAACAAATGGAAGCACATCGTCCGTCCATGACCATGTATGATCAGTTCTTGTCATGCTCATCTTTTTGTCAAAAACTCAGATCCAAAGTTCACAAGAATCTCTAAAAGTGAAGATCATAATAGTTTTGAGTGACCCGAGGAAGAGATATGAATGAATCGTATGCCCAAAATGCACAATTATTAACCACAACGTACCATGTGTGTGTATATATATATATAATATAATATAAATATAGTATAGTTGCATAAAAAATCTTTCCCATGTACACTTTTCTACATTTAATTATTACATTATAAAAGGACATCCCACTACCTCCTATAACTTGTTCAATATTAGTATTGCAAGAATTAATTTTTCTGTTTTATATTTTTAATTTCATGTAGGACGGTTGGAAACTAATGTACGTGAAAACGATAGTGGTTAATTGACTTTTGGTTATGATCATATATTATTGTTAGAAAAAGTGCTAAAAATTATATTTTACGTAGGAGGTCTAAGACCATATGTAATGGTAGGGTGAAAAGGGCGTGTAAGGGCATTTTCAAGCTCCATTCGCACCCAAACACCGCCCCCGGGTGCTCATTAAAGGGGGCTCTCGTAAAATATTTCACGGGGCAGGGGTACTCCACCCTTCAATTTTAATATTATTTTATTATTTTATTTTTTAATTAAATTTTAATACATTATAATATTTAAAAGGTGTACTTTTGCCCTTTTAACGCCCGATTCACTTGAGAGGGGGCGGTGTTCTTGTGTGAAAGGGGCGCGAATTTTGCCCCTTTAACACCCATTTCATGTTTTCCATTACGTATGGTTTTATGGATGTGATAAAATATAATTGTGGAAAAAAATGTTCAAAAATAAGAAGATGTAAACACTAAGGTGTTGTTTGGTTGATTAAGTGCTGAATCAGTAAGGGCCTGTTTGGTAGCCTCTTAATAAGGCTCTAAAGTATTCAATTTTGAATGGTTCAGCATTCTGACTGTTTGTTTAAACCTAAAAAAGGCTCTGAACGGAATGATTAGGAGCTAAACCATTCAGACATGGTGTATAGCTGAACCATTCAACACTTAATCATTCAGAACCTCTTAACCATTCAGATATCTTAATGATTCAGTACTTAATCAACCAAACAGCCCCTACGAGGCCTTAATGATTAAGAGGTCTGAATGGTTAAGTGTTGAATCATTAAATAAGATCTCTTATATTTGGTTAGCTTTGTTGTCCCACATTGATAGGAGAGCCTCATTAAGGTTTAGCCTAGTTCAGTGTTTAATGGTTCGGTGCTTAATGGTTCAACTACATCCCAAGTCTTAATGGTTAGCCTTAACAATTCCATTCAGAAGCAGAAACAAACGCGCCGAATGTTAAATCATTCAGCGTAGTAGAATGGTTCAAAGCCTCATTAAGAGACTTACCAAACAACCCCTAAATATTTTGTGCAATCCAAATTATCTCCACAAGTAACCTGGACTTTGGAAGAGTAGTTGGAGGATCTAAAACAAGAAAATAAAATACAGGAAATAAAGTTTAAACATTTTTTTCCCTTTGTCTTGGTTGATCTCTCATCTCTTTCAACAATAACTAGTGGGATGCCCGTGCGATGCGGCGGGGAACACACCATTTAAAGGTTGAGTCGAGCCAGGGTTAGCCCGAGTATGACTTGCACTTCATACCGAGGTGGTTTGGGTTGACTCTAATTTAAAATAAAGATGGAATCTTAAACTCGAGCTCAGCTTGATCAAAAATCAAGTTGGTTTACTTAACTTAATTTGATTAGACTTTACAACTAATTTATCATGAGAGTCAAACATATAAATTATTCTTGCCAAAATTCTAAAAATAAAACTTTTTCTAATCAGACAAACGACTAAGTATGCATATTACACAATTTATTAACTCTTGTATGGGCTTATATATACTAACGGAGTCTTACATAGGCAATCTCTATTAATGTTTTGCTTCAAACATAAGTTGATAATTACGTCAAAAACAAATAATAAACTACGACATTTGCATTTTTGTTTAACGAAGAAAAAGCCGAGCCAATTTGGTTGAATGCCTGTTTAGTTTGCGTGAGATCCAGGCCGATGTTCAAACTATCCCACCTATGTCATATTTTGACCCAGCGTGGGCTCGGTTACCTGTTGCGCCATCACCTGCAATGCAGCCACTACCTATGCTTTACCATAGTATATCTAACCAATTATTATAGTTTATAAGTTGTAAAAAAGGATGAAGATTATAAAACAGTTATAAGCTGTAGGAGTTAACAATTTATAAAAAAAATTAAGTGTAGTGAGGGTTATAGTTGCTTTAAACTACGTTAATAAGATATACCAATATCTATCTATATCTCTATTTTACCTTATTAAGGAGGAAATGTGGGTAAGAATGTAATTTTACACAATTTTTAATATGGGAATTGAAGGGTCCCTTTACAAATTTCCAATTTTTGGTCATTTTGTTCCCTTTATGTCATTTGTGTATAACATATAATGCTCATTATATATGTGTACAATGCACACTTCATATTCATCTCAACATGTAACCCCCATTCATAACACTTAATTAAACCCCAATTCAATTTTATAAAACCCAAGCTTTTCATTGAATTCTTCTACCCATCTATTTAATAAGAATTCACCTTATTATAGTGTCAGAGTAGAAATTATCGAGCATATTAAAAGCTCTTACATTTCTAAGCAAAGGTACATGAGTGTGTTTATATAAATACATATCTATTTGTGCATAACTTCTTAAGTTCTTTACTTATTTTTAAAAAAATCTTGTGATCAATTTGGTGCATTGTCTACCATTGGGCAGCACAGGGTTTTGAACAAGCACAACATAAGGTATGCTTATATCTTGTGGGCTGACATCTTTTATTAGTTTATTATCTCCATGTTTTAATGTATGTTGCAAATTTGATAATCTTTGTAGGCATCGTTGGACATCAATGAGAAAGACTTGTTTTGGGTCCTTTTGAAAAAGTGAGTTTTTACAATACTTCTTTTGTTTTAAACCGTATCTTCCATGGGTAGAGATGGCAAAATGTGGGTTGGATTGGGACATAAACAACTTTTAAATCCAATTTTACTATATGAATTATGATTAGGTAGTGTGATCATATGATCAAAATTTATTTTATTTTAGTAATAACCTAATTTCTTTGGTAAAAAGATTTTTGAGCTTCTAACTTATACGGATTAATTGCCACCTCTACTTCTTGTTTTGTGTTTATTGATTTTCGAGCCGTAATATAATCTTGTGCACCCATACAAATAATGTTACATACTTACGGTTGGATGGATTAGTTGAGCCTGAAAAGCGATTTGACATTATTAAATGTTTCAATTCAGACCCTTTGATTGACGTTTGCTAAAAAACAGAAGGGCTTTAAAACTTTAACTTTTATACAAGTTATGATTTTGCAAATTTATATAATGATATTACATAAAAGCTTTTCATAGCTTGCAACTGTCGTATTCAAACCCCCAAGTAAATGTACAAACATGATAATATAAAGGCACAAACAAATATTAGTCTTTTTTAAATTTGTTTGCATATTAATATAAAGGTAGAATCACAACATTCTGCTAGAGTACTAAAATGTGTTTGATATTTCATATAAACTTGTGATCAGATTCTATATTTCTAGGTGTGGAGGGACCAAAGACCTCTATTCCTAGCAAATACATAAGGCGTATATATAATCGTGTCTTCTTTAAAACTGCAGTGGTCTAGGCCAATGCCGTAAGCACATTAACTAATTTTGGTGTGATGGTTGATTCTTTGAAGGTAACTTAGTTTACTTGTTTATCTTTAGATATCAAGATTACTCTAAAGGTGGATTATCGATTACTTACTTCTAATTTACGTACGAATTTACTTGTTGTACTACAAACCCATGAATTTGCTCTTTTGAGGCGTTGTTTATATGATATTGATTATGAAGTTAGTTTCCATTGTAACAATAACTTTTGTTGTTTGTACATTAAAACATGTTCTTTCAAATCTTAAACCTTTGCAGGTTATTTTGAAACTAGTTTTGGATATCAACGCTGTAAATAGTAGAGGCCTTTCCAAGGCATTAACTTGTTTTGCCGTTTTGATAAGAGGTTGTCAGATGGGTGGGTTAAGTAATGGGTTAAAACGTTTGAAACCTTTTTTTATTCGGGTTCAACCAAAAACAACCAGCTGCACTGTCTAAATATATAATTTGGATTTGTGATGTCACCTCTGTATACTATCCATTTAGTTCCAAAATTTTGTTTCTGTACATTACATCAAGTTATAAACGAAGAAAGTTTTGTAACACCCTAATTAGAATAATTGGGTCAGGTTCGCTGTTGTGATATCTTTAATATTCGTGTATTAAAGATTTTTGCTTTTCCTTTTTTCCATTAAATTTGCTTATCAAATTATGGACACACGTGTAACATCCTAATTTTCGATAAATTATCTTGAAAATATACTCATTTTTATTTAGACCTACCTATTTGCTTTAGTATCATTCAATATGAGTTCATCACCTTCGATATCAATTTATATGTTTGAAAAAAGGCCGGCTAAGTTAGGTTACTCAATACTCTTAGTAAACTAAAATTCCATTTTGAGTCAAAAAAAAATTTCAAGACCACCTTAAGTCCTAAAATTTAAACATATAAGTTCTAATGGTGATTATAACAAGTTTCAACTTTTAATATATAAGTGATATATTTATTCCATATTTTTTCATAAAATGCCGAACCGTTGGTTTCCAAAGATATGATGAATTTGCAAAAACTACATATTTAGGTTCAAACCTACCTAGGTTCCTAAACTTGCAAAGAGATGGTAGACCCTTACTAAACATATCTGTTTGAGTTTTCACATCAGAGTCAAAATGTCACAGTAATTGTAAAATGTAAATTTAAACAATAAACTTGCTTACCCTATCTAGAAAAAAAAAGCTAATTCAAACCAAGTATGAGTATCATGTTTTCAACTATGGATCAAAATATAATCTTTTTTATTGTAGCTTTGACTGATTTAACATTAACAATCTAGGTAACAAAATTACAAGAAAACGAAAAGTTTAATACCCTTTTCAATGAAAAGTTTTACAGCCTAAGGGTCGATAGACCTCTCACACCTTGTCAAAAGTACTTTGAACCCTGTCAAATAAACTTTTTAAAATATTATAAAAATAAGAAAACTTATAGAAATACTCTACAGTCTATCACAAGAGGATTGATAAGAAACTGAACCAAATTGTGACATCCGTCACTTTTTCATTATATATATAAATATATATATATATATATATATATATATATATATATATATATTTAATAATAATAATAATAATAATGATCATTTTAAAAAAAAATGATTATAACCTAAAACTCTAACCCAACCCAACATCCCCAAACCTTTAACCATGAAAAACCACCATTAGCCCAATTACCCAGCCCATTTACCCAGCCCAAGTTCGGCCCACTTCCCCCTCCCCTTTTTATCTGTTCAAAAAAAAAAGAAAGAAAACGTGGCTCCATCTGAGGCTCGAACCCGGGCAGATTCAGACAAACACACACACCCGTAACCACTAGGCCAAGTCCTTGTTCCTTGTTTAAACCCAATCCTGATTTTATTTAAACCACCTTTCACGCAACCCTCCTTCTTCCTTGTTACCCTGCTGCTGTTACGCGATGAAGGGGAGCAAAAAGGAAACAATCTGCAAGCTTAAATTGTGGGACCATAATCACCCTTTAAGGTATCCTTTGACCAACTAACAACTACACAATCAACCCGTGCACAATTAACGCGAATTACCAGCTCATACAAGCATGAATCACGCGTTAAGTTAAAAAACGAGTCAAACCTTGCTAAATCCTTAATCCGACCTCAACACTATAAATTGGGCATTCCCGAACAATCACAACTCGCAAGTTCTTCTTCCTCAACCCTCAATTCCACTTAACAATCCTCTGTTCTTGGTATTCGATCGCGTTTGACTTTAAAGTTGACCGAGCATTATACGCAAAATCGTGTATGTAAGTTCATTTTTTCTTTGTGGGTTTTGATAAACAGCCATACACGAGCAATAGCCCCAACATTACAAGGGCTATTGCTTGTCAAATCGTGTTATTGTTGATCTAGGGCTCGAAGCACTTGATTTGGGGAAGAACACATGAATCAGTTAGCGTATAACATTATTTTGAAACAAAGACTATCACCAACTGATCACCCAGATCAGTTGGTAACACAGTGTGATTAAGAAACGTTGGGCCGCCCCATGTCAAGAGTTCGAACCCCACAATCAGATTTCTTTTTCTTTTCTTCCTTTTAAATCAATTATCAAAACCAACCTTTATAATCAAACCCAATCCGATATAACTCGTTCTCAGGGTGTGGCTCAGTTGGTGGCCACGCTTGTGATAAGACCCGAACCGGCCAGAGGCCCGGGTTCGATTCCCATAACCAACAAACATTTTTTTTACATTTTTTTTATATACTTGATACATTAAATCTTTTAAAATCAGTTTTAAATACTAAACGTGTTTTATAAATTCTACAAAAATTATCATATGATCTCCAAAGGATAAAGTTCATCACCCAATTTTTAGTCTTTCAAAAATGATTTATTTAATATATATTATTAATAATACAAGTTTATTCATTTATATTTATTAAATTCTATAAAAAAATATCTAAACGATTTTATTAGATCTCACAAAAATTATCCTAAACTTGTATATTCTTAAACATTCCAGAAAATATTTTTATTTCAGAAAAACCGTTTATTTTATATTTTTAATTAATTTGTGTTCGTTTTAATCGTAAATAATTCATAATAAATTCATTTTACAATATTTTTGTACCAAAATTTTACATAAATTATTTCTATTCATTTGGAACAAAAATATAATTTTTAATTCAAGAATTCTTTAATTTTAATATTTTTAGATATTAAAATCATATTTTGACAATATGAAATAATTAGATTAAATATTCTATTTTCAAGAAAATAATTTTATAAAAATTATTTTCATACTTAAAACCCTATGTTGTGACTATATTCAACTTAAAATTTTACAAAAAGACTTTTATTTATTTATTTACTAAATTTCTTATAATTAATAAACAAATAGTTTATTAAACAAATAAAACGTTTATCCCCAATTCGAAGCCCTAGAAATACATGTATCCTAGAGTTATTTTCACTCACACATTATCAATTACTTTAGGTTAATCATTTGGGAGTAATCTCAAATTCATATTTCGTTGTCCAAGTCCAATTTCAAGTTATTACGTGAACTGTGAGTATTCCTACCCCTTTTTGCTTTTATACATTTTCGGGGTGTTACATGTACACTATTACAAATTTCAAATACAATTTACATTTTTACAATACAATTCTAGTACTATGTGCATTGCTTACAACGTGCTTTATGCTTAGACAATACATGTGGATTACATTTGTACTTAGTGAAATCATTAACATGGTACAAGCCGACCTTAACATTGGATAGCGCTATTTGGATTGACAACCCGCCTAGATTGATTCTCCCCCTTTTTCATCGGAGAATCCGTGGCCATTGTTAAGTTATCATCCATTTATTGGTTGAGTACACTACAGTTCATACAGTACATTATACAGTCACAGGGTTGATTTCGCTCATTTGTATGATACATAGTTTACATATTTGCACTGTAGCTTGCACTTGAATTGTATAACTTTTTAACCTACTATATATATCAAAACTAGGAATGCTCACCAACATTTCGTATGTTGACCAAATCTATTTTGTACATGTTTCAGGTGCAGTTTGATCTAGTGCTTTAACAAGAGATACTTAGTGCATTATTTTAATCAGTTATTTCATTATTTACATTTCAGTTAAGACTTTGTATTTTCCATTTCCATGTAAGACAATTTTGGATTATTCAATAATATTTACATTTTAGTACCATGAGCTTTTGAACAATCGTCACTACGTGGCACCTCGATGATTCCGCCATCGGTTGGGGTGTTACAGATTGGTATCAGAGCCATGGTTATAGGGAACTAGGTTACTAGATGAAATAGGCCTAGACTATAACCGAATTTCAACTTTCATGCATTATATTTCCTAAATTACCTTACCCCTCCTTTCCCTCTACTTTCCTTCTCCTATCTTTCCCTTCTTCTCTCTCTCCATTCTTTTCATCTTTTCATCATGGTGCATAGAGATGGTGTCCTACAAGGAGTGGAAAGTCTACATCATTATGGAACAGGGACAGTACCTTTCATGAAGACACTCTTAGGCATAATGCCTACTCTTACTTTTGTTCCTTCAAAGTTGTTGAACTTTAATGAGTGTGATAAGGACACGTGCAATCTGGAAGGGTGGACGCCTGTACACTGGGTTTTCTGGCATAGGCAAGCATAGCGCATAAATCCATTTACGGACCTGTTATGCTTACCTGGGGATTCCTGGAGTGAGTGTCCACTTATAGGCTAAAGCACGTCTTCTTTGATCACCATTGGGTTCAATTCCTTTGAAAAGTCAACGTTCTTGTTGGGCTTTACAGCTAGACAAGGACACTCCAAGCATTTTATGCAAGTTTTTCAATAAATACTCTCTCGATTCATATACAATATTTCGTATTTCACAATTTTCATATATTGCTTACAAGTTCATACTTTCATAACCATCTATGGATTTCACAATCACATTTCACCTTACCCTCTTAGCCACTTTTTAAATATTCAACACCCTACCCAAATCATATTATTTCTTTTCTCCACATGTTACTTATTTAAAAAAAAAAAAAAAAAAAAAAAAAAAAAAAAAAACTATAACCTCATACTTTAGCACAAACTAAAGATTTCCAAAACTAGTTTTATTACCTAGCAACTTTACAAAGTACATATTTTCCTCGAACTTAAATTCAATTGATTATTTATTAACGTAACAAACGATTTTCTATATAATGTTTTAAACTATTACAAAACCTACTTAGCTTTTGCCTTATGTACAAAACCAAATTTTGAAAATATTTATTTTTTTTTTGGAATAATAATATGTCTCTAGATTTTCCATCAACACTCACCCATTTTCAACTTGTTCAAATTTTTACAATATTTGGCATACACCACAATCATGTTTTCTTATACACTTGATTATAACCTTTGATCCAAACCCCAAAATTTACACTACTACATAATCTCCTTACTATAAAATAAACTCTTTACCAACTATCTTCACATTCTCTCACAACCTTGATTCTGCTTCAAAATTTTTTTTCATCACCCTCTCAAGAACTAAATTCATATCCTTCACCTTCTCACACGTGAGCTAGTTACCCATGATAATCAAACTACTAAAAACCTGATACTTGATTCTACAGGATTTTTCCAAACCATCATTGTTTATGAAACTTGATTTGACTATTCACTGGACATTTAATTATTCATGATACTCGTGTTTTCATTTCCTTGATCTTATTTTTTTTTACCCAATTATGACATACTCATAGGCATATAACATCTAGAGATTTCCTTGCATACTATTATGTACGAACACAAATTTGTAATCTATCATATTGGTTACGTTTATTTTAATCGTACACTTACGTTTATTTGAAACATTTAGACTTGATACTTGATCTTACAGAGCTTTTCTAAGAAAACATCATTGCTTATTATATGAAACTTGATTTTTCCTTTAACTTGACTATTCATTGAACATTTAATTATTCATGATACTCGTAAACATTTAATTATTCATGATAACACCTACACTTAATGGTTGTAGTACTTACAAACTTGCTTGCATAAACATGCTATCAATTTGCAATCTATGTGAATAATAATTGTTGCACTTAATAGAGGTCATCATGCCTTTTTCAACAGTCGGGAGAGGCCCTACAACCTGCTCCACGACTGTTGGAGGCTATCGAACATACTCAACGATTGGTAGAGGTCACTATGCCTTTCAAACAGTCGGGAGAGGCCCTACAACCTACTCCACGGCTGGTGGAGGTTATCGAACCTGCTCAACAATCGGTGGGATCATAGAAGGACATAAAACTTTAATGTAAGGTAAATTGATGATTCCGGTCCGGAACGTAATCATGAATTTACAGGTACATTAGGGTAGTGTGAAATTCTATTAGAGTTTTTGGTAGGCATCCAGTACGTTTTCAAGGTATCAAAGGTGTGGTGGGTTAGCTGCGGTACACCCTGTATACAAACACTAATGATGCATTGAAAGTGAGACTGGAAGTCGGGCCAGGAACAAACTCTCGTTATTTGGTAGTTCATTTAGTCCTTCTGTAGACAATCAACTCGTACATTTATTTTAGGATTCCTGAACTTGCAATTTAAGTGATTTACTAGATTCTCATTCTCTTTATTATTCGAGACAAACCTAATCCAATCCTTAACTCACACCTATCAAATCTCTTACTCAAATCATTCGAATTTTCCAAACCACAGTTATCTTAATTTCTACCCAAGCATCCATAATCCTATGTTTCTAATAACTTCGGGACGAAGTTTCTAAAAGTAGGGGATGCTGTGACATCCGTCACTTTTTCATTATATATATAAATATATATATATATATATATATATTTTTAATAATAATAATAATAATGATCATTTAAAAAAAAAATGATTATAACCTAAAACTCTAACCCAACCCAACATCCCCAAACCTTTAACCATGAAAAACCACCATTAGCCCAATTACCCAGCCCATTTACCCAGCCCAAGTTCGGCCCACTTCCCCCTCCCCTTTTTATCTGTTCAAAAAAAAAAGAAAGAAAACGTGGCTCCATCTGAGGCTCGAACCCGGGCAGATTCAGACAAACACACACACCCGTAACCACTAGGCCAAGTCCTTGTTCCTTGTTTAAACCCAATCCTGATTTTATTTAAACCACCTTTCACGCAACCCTCCTTCTTCCTTGTTACCCTGCTGCTGTTACGCGATGAAGGGGAGCAAAAAGGAAACAATCTGCAAGCTTAAATTGTGGGACCATAATCACCCTTTAAGGTATCCTTTGACCAACTAACAACTACACAATCAACCCGTGCACAATTAACGCGAATTACCAGCTCATACAAGCATGAATCACGCGTTAAGTTAAAAAACGAGTCAAACCTTGCTAAATCCTTAATCCGACCTCAACACTATAAATTGGGCATTCCCGAACAATCACAACTCGCAAGTTCTTCTTCCTCAACCCTCAATTCCACTTAACAATCCTCTGTTCTTGGTATTCGATCGCGTTTGACTTTAAAGTTGACCGAGCATTATACGCAAAATCGTGTATGTAAGTTCATTTTTTCTTTGTGGGTTTTGATAAACAGCCATACACGAGCAATAGCCCCAACATTACAAGGGCTATTGCTTGTCAAATCGTGTTATTGTTGATCTAGGGCTCGAAGCACTTGATTTGGGGAAGAACACATGAATCAGTTAGCGTATAACATTATTTTGAAACAAAGACTATCACCAACTGATCACCCAGATCAGTTGGTAACACAGTGTGATTAAGAAACGTTGGGCCGCCCCATGTCAAGAGTTCGAACCCCACAATCAGATTTCTTTTTCTTTTCTTCCTTTTAAATCAATTATCAAAACCAACCTTTATAATCAAACCCAATCCGATATAACTCGTTCTCAGGGTGTGGCTCAGTTGGTGGCCACGCTTGTGATAAGACCCGAACCGGCCAGAGGCCCGGGTTCGATTCCCATAACCAACAAACATTTTTTTTACATTTTTTTTATATACTTGATACATTAAATCTTTTAAAATCAGTTTTAAATACTAAACGTGTTTTATAAATTCTACAAAAATTATCATATGATCTCCAAAGGATAAAGTTCATCACCCAATTTTTAGTCTTTCAAAAATGATTTATTTAATATATATTATTAATAATACAAGTTTATTCATTTATATTTATTAAATTCTATAAAAAAATATCTAAACGATTTTATTAGATCTCACAAAAATTATCCTAAACTTGTATATTCTTAAACATTCCAGAAAATATTTTTATTTCAGAAAAACCGTTTATTTTATATTTTTAATTAATTTGTGTTCGTTTTAATCGTAAATAATTCATAATAAATTCATTTTACAATATTTTTGTACCAAAATTTTACATAAATTATTTCTATTCATTTGGAACAAAAATATAATTTTTAATTCAAGAATTCTTTAATTTTAATATTTTTAGATATTAAAATCATATTTTGACAATATGAAATAATTAGATTAAATATTCTATTTTCAAGAAAATAATTTTATAAAAATTATTTTCATACTTAAAACCCTATGTTGTGACTATATTCAACTTAAAATTTTACAAAAAGACTTTTATTTATTTATTTACTAAATTTCTTATAATTAATAAACAAATAGTTTATTAAACAAATAAAACGTTTATCCCCAATTCGAAGCCCTAGAAATACATGTATCCTAGAGTTATTTTCACTCACACATTATCAATTACTTTAGGTTAATCATTTGGGAGTAATCTCAAATTCATATTTCGTTGTCCAAGTCCAATTTCAAGTTATTACGTGAACTGTGAGTATTCCTACCCCTTTTTGCTTTTATACATTTTCGGGGTGTTACATGTACACTATTACAAATTTCAAATACAATTTACATTTTTACAATACAATTCTAGTACTATGTGCATTGCTTACAACGTGCTTTATGCTTAGACAATACATGTGGATTACATTTGTACTTAGTGAAATCATTAACATGGTACAAGCCGACCTTAACATTGGATAGCGCTATTTGGATTGACAACCCGCCTAGATTGATTCTCCCCCTTTTTCATCGGAGAATCCGTGGCCATTGTTAAGTTATCATCCATTTATTGGTTGAGTACACTACAGTTCATACAGTACATTATACAGTCACAGGGTTGATTTCGCTCATTTGTATGATACATAGTTTACATATTTGCACTGTAGCTTGCACTTGAATTGTATAACTTTTTAACCTACTATATATATCAAAACTAGGAATGCTCACCAACATTTCGTATGTTGACCAAATCTATTTTGTACATGTTTCAGGTGCAGTTTGATCTAGTGCTTTAACAAGAGATACTTAGTGCATTATTTTAATCAGTTATTTCATTATTTACATTTCAGTTAAGACTTTGTATTTTCCATTTCCATGTAAGACAATTTTGGATTATTCAATAATATTTACATTTTAGTACCATGAGCTTTTGAACAATCGTCACTACGTGGCACCTCGATGATTCCGCCATCGGTTGGGGTGTTACACAAATACCATGTTGCAAAGCGTCAACCTCGTAGCATCGCGCATGTTTTCCTACTAGTACTTTATTAAAGAAACTCGATGGATAGATATGTAATTTTACATTAAATTTAAGATGGCATACCAAGAGCCATAGTGTAATTACCTAATTTTTACCTCATTTCTTCCCTTTATGCCCCTAATGTACAACATTTGATGACAGTTGTACAAATGGCTAATGCACGAAATCTAGATCATTGTTTTTGAAACCGTTCATTTATTTCGCTTTTAATGACATTGTCTATTAATCATTTCAAGGCCAATGGTCGTTCATGTTCATCTTGATGAAAAATGACTCCATCTTTGATCCTAGAGTTATATTACGTGTCAAAACAATTCTTAAGGTAAACAATCATTTTACTACTTGGTTAATTACAACTTCTTATTATTTATTTACTATCATTTTTCTACATCGTGCATCGTCTTTATCCCTGTATTTACATATTTCACTACAACTCACTGATTGGCGTTGTTAAATGACCATAATGAGTAGAATTTAAATTTCATGAATAATGTTTTTTTATTTTTTATGTTCAAGCTGTAATAATACATTTCTTGATGCTTATTAGGTAACCGTCGATATGGGTGAAGGATGGTATTATGATTTCTCACACACATTTTGATGCATAGTCACCTCCAGATTTCTACACAAGGATAAAACACTTTATGTAATGATCATTGAACTTTTCCCATCAATGTTTTGAAACACCTTGGCCTGTTTAAACTATAATTTAAACTTAATACTATGCCTAATTTCATGTCATTTGTGTGTTGATAAATTTGCCTTTGATTTCATCAGGATTCAAGAGACCTCATCATTAAAATGTCATTTTCTGCAACAAGATCAAGATGGGTAAATTTCACTGTCTAATTCATTTTATATGATAACTAATAAATTAGTACTTGCATAGTTCATTTCACTACAACCTCCAACAGTCTTGCAGATGTTATGCCATATTTTTGTCCCTGAAGACACTTTCTTTGTGTCTCATCCAAAGAGGGAAAACCAGGTTTCCTTGGCGTATTTCTCGACTATATCGAAGGTATTATTCATGCATTTTGTGTTAATAATTTGAGTGGTTAAGTGGTTATTGAATTTTATATATAGGTGTTGATTGTGTTGTTTCGTGCCGACCGTTGACAAGTTTTATTTTCTAGTTTTGGGTGGTTGCTGGAAGTTACGGAGAGGCGAATCTGGCTCTTCTTGCCACATGGCGGCAGTATAAAGATAATAGATCTCTGCTTTGGGCTCGGGTGATAGATATTATTCATGGGAGAGGGAGGTAGGTAAGAACTAACCCATGTAAACTGTCTCTTTCAAGGACTTTGAGGAATAAGTGGGCTATTGAAAATTAGTTGTCGAAGTTAAATATTGATATACATAATCCGTTAATTAGTTGGAACAATTTTAAGAGCCGACCATTATAAAAATGATTTTAATATGAAAATCTAATGAAAAAAGGTTAAATTTTTGTATCAATTAACATCACTAAAACTCAAAAAACATTTATTTTCGTTCTTTTTTAGAGAAGCAATTTAAATATTTCACTATTTCGTATTGATTTTTTTGTGGTTTCCAGTTTTTTGATTTGCAAATAACTGATGGCCTTGGTTCTGTGCCTAATTTGGTAGTAAATTCATCATTTTGCGTTGAATCGTTGAGATTTCATGGTAACTTGAATGACGATCTTTGTGTATTGTGAGTAAGGTTTATCATTAATTGAATGTCTTAATTTTGTGCCCCAACTAACACTAGAAAAGATTCTTTAGAAAACTCAAGAAGAAATCAACATAATTTACAGCTTCTCTCAAATTAAACCTGTCGCATAGGTCGCTCATTTTGCATCTTGTAATGGGCCAATAATAGATAATATGACATGTTGCTTTTTGTTCAAGTAGCACCTTGCATTATTTGTAGGAGTTAGCAACTTATAAAAGTAAACGAGTCAAACTGTTATCAATACAATTGATCGAATTGTAGTAGACCTTCTTATTCTTATGTTTAAAAGACTTTCAGGAATATTTAAGTTACAAACGTCACTATGTAGAAATGCTATAATACAGAAAACACATATACGTGTGTAGGATACTTAACTGCTCTTTGTGAATTCAAATTAAAAATAAATTACGTGAAACCCAACACACAAAGTTTGTTAAAAAAAAACATAAGTACCCGCGGCAACGCACATGCATTACCACTAGAACTTGTGGATATTCTTAACATTTCTTTATATAAATAAAATATGATCAATTTTATTTGGTAATCTAAACCTAGATAAGCAATGTATATAACTTTACATACATTTAGTATTGTCGTGTATTTATTATTGTTGTTTTGTTAACCTCTTCACTTCAATATCAGTCTTTCTTTTGTACATGACATGATGAAGATAACGTATATATGGAATTATAGTATCTTTTACTCGTAATAAATGTAACAAATACAAGGAAAGTTAATGTACTTGGTTTTGTAACAATAACATGGAAGCCATCCATGTTGGTACGTTCTAATTCGAATAGATGTGAATTAGATTAGAGATTCAAATAACAACATCAAACTACCATAAATCGTCCTAGATGCTAGATTTCCATCATCATCAACATACATGCGAAATCAAACAAACAACGAGCTTAATCATATTACAAAATGAGAGTGTTTTTATTTGTGTTACATCACTGATATGTGTCATGGTGCACGAATTTTCCAACATTGTCCACAATTTCCCTCTTAATACATTTCTCTTCACATCTTGCGTGTTTCTCTTTTGAGCTATATCTCAATCAGCAACATGAGTTGTTAAAGTTTATCGAAAGATGCTACCACTTCCCGTATTCTCAATGGTTATTCTTAGCAACCACTATATAACGTACGTAAACATAAGAACAAAGATTATAGAGAGAAAGATATGATAAAAAATGAGAGAGCTTTTTATCAATGAGTTATACCACGTACAATAAGCCTCTATTTATAGGGATATAACATTAATACAAATTTAATGGTATATGGGAGTTAGAATATGTATACTCGCCATAATATATATGTTTATAACAAAGAAAACATTAATATAAACTTAATGGTATATGGGAGTTAGAATATGTATAGTCGCCATAATGTATATGTTTATAACAAAGAAAACATTAATACAATTTAATAAGGTTTATAATATTTGTACTTAATGCTAAATGAGTTTTAATTAATATAATTTAATAATGTTGTAGAAAGACTATTTTAACCTCTTACTAACTTCATTAATGTGTTGTACCATAAGCATAAAGTATAGTAATTACTTAAATTGGGTTGGTATCTGTAACACCCCAACCGATGGCAGAATCATCGAGGTGCCACGTAGTGACGATTGTTCAAAAGCTCATGGTACTAAAATGTAAATATATGATTATTGAATATTGTTTTACAACATGTGAAATTAAATACAAGACAACAAAGATAAAGATAATTGATTGATCTAATCTAAGTCCAAAGTCCTATGTGAAGCGTCAAGCAGCTTATCCTGAAACATGCACAAAAATAATTTTGTCAACATATGATGTTGGTGAGTACTACTTAGCTTTGTACATATAATATAAGTTTGAAAAGGTAGTACAATTCATGTGTCTAGCATCATCAGGGCATTATGTAAACACGCAAGTAACCAAACAAGACAAAGATCATATGTAAAGTTGTACAATGAAATTGATAATGAGCACCTCAACACGTGTGAGTCTAAAAGAGCACCATAACACAAAGTTATGTCTAAATGAGCACCGCAACATAAGTTACGTCTGTATGTAAAGAGCACCATAACATAAGTTATGTCTGTATGTATGATTTTGTATGTAAGCTACGTTCATGTTAAAACATAAGCACAAAGATAAACAAGACACGTATATGAATTGTAAATGAATAAAATGTATGTGTAAATGAATATGAAGATTTTGTATACTTGTGCATGAATCACCCCAAAAGTTGTAAAAGTGAAAAAGAGGATAAGTAATACTCACCTTAGCAAGGTGATAAGTCTTGTGGAATTGAATAAGTGTAATCCAACGTTGCCAAGTATTACCCTATGTATAATGTAACAAATAAGTCTAAGTCTATTTGGTCTATAAGTATTTTCTAGGGTTTCGAATTGGGGATAAGTATTTATTTGGTTAATAAATTAAACGTTTAATAAATAAGAGAAATTTGGTAAATAAATAAATAAAAAAGTCTTTGAGTAAACTTTAAATCAAATATGGTCACAACATTAAGTTTTAAGTGTGAAAATAATTTTTATAAAATTATTTTCTTGAAAATAGAATATTTAATCTATTTATTTCAAATTGTCAAAGTATGATTTTAATATCTAAAAATATTAAAATTAAAGAATTCTTGAATTAAAAATTTTATTTCTGTTCCAAATGAATAGAAATAATTTATGTAAAATTTTGGTACAAAAAGATTGTAAAATGAATTTATTATTAATTATTTATGATTAAAACTAACAAAAATTGATTAAAAATATTTAAACAAACGGTTTTTCAGAAATAAAAATTATTTCTGAAATGTATATTGTTATACAAGTTTAGGATTATTTTTGTGGGATTTTATAAAATTGTTTTGATATTTTTTTAGAATTTTAAAATTTTAATTGAATAAACTTTTAATATTTATTATATATATTAAATAAATGATTATTGAAAAACTAAAAATTGGACAACAAAGTTTATCAATGGAATATCATAAAATAAATTTTGTAGAATTTATAAAATAGTTTTAGTATTTTAAAACGATTTTTTTTAAAAGTATTAAGAAAATATAAGTATAAAGAATAACACAAAAAAAATGCTTATGATGGGACTCGAACCTTGGCCCTTGGCCGGTTCAGAGTTTTTGTGAGAAGGGCCCAACCAACTGATCTGTGAACCATTTTGTGATAGATTCTGATTTGAATTAAGTTTAAACGATTTACATCAGAGTCGTCTTCCCCAATTCTAACCTATAAACCCTAGTTTCATAACTGAATCGATTCAACCGTGATGGTCGAATTGATTATAAGGCTTTTGATCCCTGATTCAAGACAAACAAAACCCCATAATTATAATCAACTTACAGATCGTATAAGGCTCGATTAATTGAGTCAAACGAAAAGTCAACAACGAACAATGCTTGATTATCACGAAGATTTGCGAGGATTTGAGAGTGGGGGTCTGTTTATCGTTCTTCTCCGAGGTTGTGGGCGAGTTCAATTGGTTTAAAGTAGAGTATTTATACAGATTTCAAACGAATTTATTTGGAAAGCTTCTTAATGGTGTTTGAATTGCATTTAGTCAATTCAACGCGTTTAAATCACGCGTGAAGTTGTTTTAGAAAGAATAGTGCGTAAAATCCGGAATCAATTTGATTATTGGCGTGATTATAGATCAGATTTATGGCTCCTTGTGTAATTGTTGGTGCAGCGCGCGACAGAGGAAGAAGGAAAGGAGTAGTTATCAGCGTTAGAGAGGGGTTAAAACAATTAAGGTTTGATTGAAATAACAAAACAAGGGTGCGGTGTAGTGGTGGTGTGCTACGTGTGTTGTGACCCGGTCGTGTTCCCGAGTTCGAGCCACAGCAAGGCCAAAACGTTTTTCTTTTTTCTTTTTTAAAACAGATACAAGGGGAGGGGATTTGGGCTTGGTCTGTTGTTGGGCCAGATCTGGATTGGGTCCAAGAGTGGGAAAGAAAGAAGGATTAATGGGTTAGGTTATGTGTTGGGTTAAGTTAATGGGTAAAGGGATGGTTGGTTATGGTTTGGTTATGGTTTGGAGATGGTAAAAAAAATGTATATAATAAAATCTGAATTTTTATTTATATTATTATTAATATTATTATTATTATTATTATTATATAAAAATAAAAGTGACGTATGTCACAGCATCCCCTACTTTTAGAAACTTCATCCCGAAGTTATTAGAAACATAGGGTTATGGATGCTTGGGTAAAAATTAAGGTAACTGTGGTTTGGAAAATTTGAGTTAAGGCACGACGTAAATTTATAGGTAACAGAGTGAATTGTTTCGAGAGATGTGAGTTAAGGATTGGATTAGGTTCGTCTCGAATAATAAGGAGAATAAGAATCTAGTAAACACTAAACTTCAAGTTTTAGGAATCCTAAAATAATTGTATGAGTTGATTGACTACAGAAAGACTAAATGAACTACCAAGTAACTAGAGTTTGTTCCTGGTCTGACTTCCAGTCTCCCTTTCAATGCATCATTAGTGTTTGTATACTGGGTGTACCGCAGCTAACCCACCACACCTTTGATACCTTGAAAACGTACTGGACGCCTACCAAAACTCTAATAGAATTTCACACTACCCTAACGCACCTGTAAATTCATGATTACGTTCCGGACCGGAATCATCAATTTACCTTACATTAGGGTTTTATGTCCTTCTATGATCCTAATCTAACACACATTAAAGCAAATAAGTTCCACAAGAAGATGACACAACAAACATGTTATCAATGAAATGATGCTATGTAATAATGGGGTCAATTGCATTGGTTTGCAACGACTTGTAAGCATAACAGTATTTAAGTATGGGCTACCACACGTCCGAGGAGCCCTTTAAATGAAATGTTTATCTGAGTTGCGTGGATAATACACACATGCAAGCAAGTTTGTAAATACTACAACCATTAAGTGTAAGTGTTATCAAATGTTTACGGGTATCATGAATAATTAGATGTTCAATGAATAGTCAAATTAAGGGAAAAATCAAGTTTCATATAACAAGCAATGATGTTTTCTTAGAAAAGCTCTGTAAGATCAAGTATCAAGTCCAAAGGTTTCAAATAAGTGTAATGTAGAGTCTTGTACGATTAAAATAAATGCAACCAATATGATAAATCCCCAAATCTGTGTTCGTACACAATGGTATGCAAGGAAATTTCTAAATGTTATATGCTTATGAGTATGACATAATTGGGTACAAAATGATAATTAGGATCAAGAAAATGAAAACGCAAGTGTTGGATTCCCGAGTCTTAAGAAGATTCCATCCATGGCTTAGCCAGTGGGATTATCGTCATCCTGACCGTCTGCTTCGTTGATATTGATATTGAAAGCTCGTCCATGTGCCACCAGATTTACATTATTCAATTTAGGGCATTGAGGTCGCATGTGGTTAGGGTCTCTACAATAATAGCATGCTCGACCGTTAGTAATCTGTAATGGTTCCTGGGCAGCTGTTTGATGATTACCCTGTGTCCTAACTGTTGCACGACAAGTAGTGACAAAGTGTCCAAACCTTCAACATCTAGTGCATTGACGGCATGGAAGATTTGCAGGGTGATGATACTTGCAAGTGTTGCATTGAGGATAGGTTCCCGTGTAGGCTCTCTTGATAGGGGGTTGAGTTATCGGATCAACCACAGCATGGTTCTGATTATCGCCCATTCGTTTCCTAGAGTTCGAAGTAGTAGTGGCGGCCTTTGCTAAAACAGTCTTAGATTGTTCAACATCATTGGTGGTTTTCTCAGTAGACGTCTTGGTGCCCTTCCTAACCAAGTTTCCTTTCATTACGTGTTTGTCTGTTAAAGTGGCTGCAAGCTGGATGGCTTCTTCTACCGTAGTGGCTTTGCCTCCAGTGACAACGTCTTGAATCAGGTCTGGTAATCCCTCGATATATTTTTCAATTGCTCGAGAGACCGGGGTGACCATGTGTGGAACCAGTATGCTAAGTTCGTGATATCGAGTATTATACGCAAGATTCTCACCATTGTCTTGTTTCAACCCATGGAATTCTTCCTCTAGTTTCCTGATTTCGTTCCTAGGGCAGAATTTAGCGATCATGAGTTCCTTAACTTCAGCCCAAGATAAAGATAAAGCAACATCAGCTCCTCGATTGCGTTTTTCGCAATTCCACCAGGTTAGCGCCCCCTTTTGAAGGACACTAGTAGCATAGAGAACGCGGAGTTCATCAGGACATTCACTGTTCACAAAGGTGCTCTCCATGCCTTCAAACCATTGGAGGAGGCCAGTAGCACCCTCCTCACCAGTGAATTTTGTCGGGTTGCAGGAGTTCAAGTGTTTGAAAGTGCACCGGAATTGAGTCGTACTCCCTGTGTTGGCATTGTTACTATTCTGGGTTATCTCACTGACAAGGTTTGGGATCACTGCAGCAATTTGCTCGGCGACTAAAGATGCGAGGCGACGATCGGAACATTGTCCAGAAGCACGAACAGGATGTTGGCTGGCATCACGGAGCATGCGGCGAGCAGACATCTATGAGGTAGTCAATGAATAATCATGAGATTAGAAAATGTAAGTGTATAATCGTACAGATAATTATGAAGATATGATTCTTGTAAGCAATCATGATATGCAAAGTATTGTATATGAAACGAGAGAGTATTATTGAAAAACTTGTACAAAATGCTTGGAGTGCCCTTGTCTAGCTGTAAAGCCTAACAAGAACGTTGACTTTTCAAAGGAATTGAACCCAATGGTGATCAAAGAAGACATGCTTTAGCCTATAAGTGGACACTCACTCCAGGAATCCCCAGGTAAGCATAACAGGTCCGTTATTGGATTTATGCGCTATGCTTGCCTATGCCAGAAAACCCAGTGTACAGGCATCCACCCTTCCAGATTGCACGTGTTCCATCACACTCATTAAAGCTCAACAACTTTGAAGGAGCAAAATAAGAGTAGACATTATGCCTAAGAGTGTCTTCATGAAAGGTACTGCTCCCGTTCCATAATGATGTAAACTTTCCACTCCCTGTAGGACACCATCTCTATGCACCATGATGGAAGATGAGAAGAATGGAGAGAGAGAAGGAAGGAAAGATAGAGGAAGGAAGTAAAAGGAAATGAGGGGTAGGGTAATTTAGGAAATATTATGCATGAAAGTTGAAGTTCGGTTATAGTCTAGGCCATTTTATCTAATTACCTAGTTCCCTATAACCATGGCTCGGATACCAATCTGTAACACCCCAACCGATGGCGGAATCATCGAGGTGCCACGTAGTGACGATTGTTCAAAAGCTCATGGTACTAAAATGTAAATATATGATTATTGAATATTGTTTTACAACATGTGAAATTAAATACAAGACAACAAAGATAAAGATAATTGATTGATCTAATCTAAGTCCAAAGTCCTATGTGAAGCGTCAAGCAGCTTATCCTGAAACATGCACGAAAATAATTTTGTCAACATATGATGTTGGTGAGTACTACTTAGCTTTGTACGTATAATATAATTTTGAAAATGTAGTACAATTCATGTGTCTAGCATCATCAGGGCATTATGTAAACACGCAAGTAACCAAACAAGACAAAGATCATATGTAAAGTTGTACAATGAAATTGATAATGAGCACCTCAACACGTGTGATTCTAAAAGAGAACCATAACACAAAGTTATGTCTAAATGAGCACCGCAACATAAGTTACGCCTGTATGTAAAGAGCACCATAACATAAGTTATGTCTGTATGTATGATTTTGTATGTAAGCTACGTTCATGTTAAAACATAAGCACAAAGATAAACAAGACACGTATATGAATTGTAAATGAATAAAATGTATGTGTAAATGAATATGAAGATTTTGTATACTTGTGCATGAATCACCCCAAAAGTTGTAAAAGTGAAAAAGGGGATAAGTAATACTCACCTTAGCAAGGTGATAAGTCTTGTGGAATTGAATAAGTGGAATCCAACGTTGCCAAGTATTACCCTATGTATAATGTAACAAATAAGTCTTAGTCTATTTGGTCTATAAGTATTTTCTAGGGTTTCGAATTGGGGATAAGTATTTATTTGGTTAATAAATTAAACGTTTAATAAATAAGAGAAATTTGGTAAATAAATAAAAAAAAAGTCTTTGAGTAAACTTTAAATCAAATATGGTCACAACATTAAGTTTTAAGTGTGAAAATAATTTTTATAAAATTATTTTCTTGAAAATAGAATATTTAATCTATTTATTTCAAATTGTCAAAGTATGATTTTAATATCTAAAAATATTAAAATTAAAGAATTCTTGAATTAAAAATTGTATTTCTGTTCCAAATGAATAGAAATAATTTATGTAAAATTTTGGTACAAAAATATTGTAAAATGAATTTATTATGAATTATTTATGATTAAAACTAACAAAAATTGATTAAAAATATTTAAACAAACGGTTTTTCAGAAATAAAAATTATTTCTGAAATGTATATTGTTATACAAGTTTAGGATAATTTTTGTGGGATTAATAAAATCGTTTTGATATTTTTATAGAATTTTAAAATTTTAATTGAATAAACTTGTAATATTTATTATATATATTAAATAAATGATTTTTGAAAAACTAAAAATTGGACAGCAAAGTTTATCATTGGAATATCATAAAATAAATTTTGTGGAATTTATAAAATAGTTTTAGTATTTTAAAACGATTTTTTTAAAAAAATTAAGAAAATATAAGTATAAAGAATAACACAAAAAAATGCTTATGATGGGACTCGAACCTTGGCCGTTGGCCGGTTCAGAGTTTTTGTGAGAAGGGCCCAACCAACTGATCTGTGAACCATTTTGTGATAGATTTTGATTTGAATTAAGTTTAAACGATTTACATCAGAGTCATCTTCCCCAATTCTAACCTATAAACCCTAGTTTCATAACTGAAACGATTCAACCGCGATGGTCGAATTGATTATAGGGCTTTTGATCCCTGATTCAAGACAAACAAAACCCCATAATTATAATCAACTTACAGATCGTATAAGGCTCGATTAATTGAGTCAAACGAAAAGTCAACAACGAACAATGCTTGATTATGACGAAGATTTGCGAGGATTTGAGAGTGAGGGTCTGTTTATCGTTCTTCTTCGAGGTTGTGGGCGAGTTCAATTGGTTTAAAGTCGAGTATTTATACAGATTTTAAACGAATTTATTTGGAAAGCTTCTTAATGGTGTTTGAATCGCATTTAGTCAATTCAACGCGTTTAAATCACGCGTGAAGTTGTTTTAGAAAGAATAGTGCGTAAAATCCGGAATCAATTTGATTATTGGCGTGATTATAGATCAGATTTATGGCTCCTTGTGTGATTGTTGGTGCAGCGCGCGACAGAGGAAGAAGGAAAGGAGTAGTTATCAGCGTTAGAGAGGGGTTAAAACAATTAAGGTTTGATTGAAATAACAAAACAAGGGTGTGGTGTGGTGGTGGTGTGCTACGTGTGTTGTGACCCGGTCGTGTTCCCGAGTTCGAGCCACAGCAAGGCCAAAACATTTTTTTTTTTTTAAACAGATACAAGGGGAGGGGATTTGGGCTTGGTCTGTTGTTGGGCCAGATATGGATTGGGTCCAAGAGTGGGAAAGAAAGAAGGATTAATGGGTTAGGTTATGTGTTGGGTTAAGTTAATGGGTAAAGGGATGGTTGGTTATGGTTTGGAGATGGTAAAAAAATGTATATAATAAAATCTGAATTTTTATTTATATTATTATTAATATTATTATTATTATTATTATTATTATTATTATTATTATTATTATTATTATATAAAAATAAAAGTAACGGATGTCACAGTATCCTTGCCTCATGCTTTATAATATAGTATAGATATAGATATGAGTTTGGGTCTTTAAATTTTTAATTAAATGTGGGATTTTAGTTAGTATGAATTTTAGGCTAAATGTGGGCTTTTAGTTATGATTTTTTAGGCGTTTGTCTTTTAAAAAAAAATGTTTGTCAAGGGACCACCTATGAGCAAGGTTGCAGAAGTCACTAGGCGCTAGGCAGGCGGTGAGGTGCAGCCTAGGGACTAGTCGGGACTAGGCGAAAATTAGGCGGAATTAGGCGTTTTGGTATTTTATATGTATTTTATATATGTATACACAAATTTAGATGTTTTTTGAAAATATGTTAAGATATATACACATAATACTTAGATATATACACATAATACTAAGAAATACTTAGAAATTTAATAAAAAAATTTAAAAAAATAAAAATACCACCGCCTAAGCCCCGCCTATGCCCGCCTAGGCTCCGCCTAATCCCCATTTCGCCTAATTCATCGCCTAGGGTCAAATTCCGATTTTTTGTTCCGCCTAGCGCCTAGGCGCCGGCTAGGCAGCCGCTTAGGCCGCCTTCTGCAACCTTGTAACACCCCAACCGATGGCGGAATCATCGAGGTGCCACGTAGTGATGATTGTTCAAAAGCTCATGGTACTAAAATGTAAATATATGATTATTGAATATTGTTTTACAACATGTGAAATTAAATACAAGACAACAAAAATAAAGATAATTGATTGTTCTAATCTAAGTCCAACGTCCTATGTGAAGCGTCAAGCAGCTTATCCTGTAACATGCACAAAAATAATTTTGTCAACATATGATGTTGGTGAGTACTACTTAGTTTTGTACATATAGTATAAGTTTGAAAAGTAGTACAATTCATGTGTCTAGCATCACCAAGGCATTATGTAAAAACGCATGTAACCAAACAAGACAAAGATCAAATGTAAAGTTTGTACAATGAAATTGATAATGAGCACCTCGACACGTGTGAGTCTAAAAGAGCACCATAACATAAGTTATATCTAAATGAGCACCGTAACATAAGTTACGTCTAAATGAGCACCGTAACATAAGTTACGTCTATATGTAAAGAGCACCATAACATAAGTTATGTCTAGATGTATGATTTTGTATGTAAGCTACGTTCATGTTCAAACATAAGCACAAAGATAAACAAGACACGTATATGAATTGTAAATGAATAAAAATGTATGTGTAAATGAATACGAAAGTTTTGTATACTTGTGCATGAATCACCCCAAAAGTTGTAAAAACGGGAAAAGGGGATAAGTAATACTCACAGTTCTCGTAATAGCTTGAAATTCAACTAGACAACGAAATATGCGTTGGAATTATCCCAAAGGATCAACCTAAAGAATTTGATAACGTATAAGGGAAATAATTCTAGGATACATGTATTTCTAGGGTTTCGAATTGGGGATTAGTATTCGTTTGATTAATAAATTAAACGTTTAAAAAATAAGAGAAATTTGATAAATAAATAAACAAAAGTCTTTTTGTAAATTTTAAATCAAAGATGGTCACAATATAAAGTTTTAAGTGTGAAAATAATTTTTATAAAATTATTTTCTTATAAATAGAATATTAAATCTATTTATTTCAATTTGTCAAAATATAACTTTAATATCTAAAAATATTAAAATTAAAGAATTATTTATTTAAAAATTGTATTTCTGTTCCAAATAATAAGAAATAATTTATGTAAAATTTTGGTGCAAAAATCTTGAAAAAAATGAATTTATTATGATTTATTTATGATTAAAACTAACAAAAATTAATTAAAATATAAAATGCACGGTTTTTCTGAATTAAAAATAATTTCTGAAATGTTTAAGGATATACAAGTTTAGAATAATTTTTGTGAGACTTAATAAAATCGTTTAGATATTTTTATTGAATTTTATAATTATAAATGAATAAACTTGTATTATTTATAATATATATATATAAAATAAATGATTTTTGAAAATCTAAAAATTTTATGATAAAGTTTAACATTTGGACAACATAAGATAATTTTTATAGGGTTTATAAATCAGATTTAGCATTTAAAACTTAAATAAAAAAATATATAATAATAAAGTTATATGAATATAAGAGTGATTTGGTAGAAAAAAAATGTTTGTAGTTGTTGAGGATCGAACCCCTGACCAACCAGATTCCCACACTGCAATCCACCATCTGATCTACATCAGATTTGGTGTTGGAATTTGGTAAAAAAAATATTTATACAGACTTGGTATCGTGTCATCTTCCCCAAATCAAAACAAGAAACCCTAGCTGCTATTTGAATTTAATTGAATCTGATTAAGATCCTGTTAGTCCCGATAATCATGGGGCTATTGCACTACTGATTAAAAAGAATGAAACCTGATTAGAACTCACAGCTTTAAAGCTTTTTCGCGGGTCAAACGTGGTGGCCGGAAGTGTTACTCTGGCGAGCTTCCTTGACACGGCGTGAGTATGTTTGTAGGGAAAATTAGAAGTGGGAACAGGTTTGCGTTGTCATTCCGACTCCGTTTATGGGTCCTATATATATACAACTATGACAAAGTGTCGAATTGGAAACTTCGATTCTCATTGCCGGATTTAATGCTTCGTTGACTCGGCTAAGAATAAGATTACGGCCTAATAATTATACAAAGTGTGTCGTACGGTCAAGGTTATTTGAAGGAAGGCGCGTGATGGTTTATGGTAAGTCACCGGAAAATCCGGGACTTACCAGTTTTGTTTCTCCGGTACATCAGTCAGCAAACAAGGAAGGAGAAGAGATAATAGGTTTATTTGTGTATTAATGTTTAACGTCTCCATGTTCCAACACAAAAACGTCTTTGGCCCAGTGGTAGTGTGCGTGTGTGTGTGTGTCTGACCCGGCTCTGACTCGAGTTCGAGTCTGTTTAACAACACTTTTTTTTAACAGATTAAAGGTGGGGTAATGTGGGCCTGTTATGTGGGCTCAGAAATTGGGCTGGGTAATGAGTCTGGGCCGAAAAGAAAGGGTGGGTTATGGTTTGGTTATGGTTTAGAGATTTAGTAGGAAAATATATATATATATATATATATATATATATATATATAATGACTACTAAATAAATAATCTGAATTTTATTTTTATTTTTATTATTATTATTATTATATAATAAGATAAAAAGAAAAGTGACGGATGTCACAGCATCCCCTACTTTTAGAAACTTCGTCCTGAAGTTATTAGAAACATAGGGTTACGGATGTTTGGGTAAAAATTAAGATAACTGTGGTTTGGAAAATTCGAGTGATTTGGATAAGAGGTTTGATAGGTGTGGGTTAAGAATTTGGATTAGGTTTATCTCAAATACTAAGGAGAATAAGAATCTAGTAAAACACTAAACTTCAAGTTTTAGGAATCCTGAAATAAACGAACGAGTTGATTGACTATAAAAAGACCAAATGAACTACCAAATAACTAGAGTTTGTTCCTGGTCCGACTTCCAGTCTCACCTTCAATGCATCATTAGTGTTTATATATAGGGTGTACCGCAGCTAACCCACCACACCTTTGATACCTTGAAAACGTACTGGACGCCTACTAAAAACTCTAATAGAATTTCACACTACCCTAACGCACCTGTAAATTCATGATTACGTTCCGGACCGGAATCATCAATTTACCTTACATTAGGGTTTTTTGTCCTTCTATGATCCTAATCTAACACACATTAAAACAAACAAGTCTCACAAGAAGATGACACAACAACACGTTTATCAATGAAATGAGGCTATGTAATAACGAGGCCAACGACTTGTAAGCATAACAGTATCTAAGTATGGGCTACCACTCGTCCGAGGAGCCCTTTAAATGAAATGTTTATCTGAGTTGCGTGGGTAATACACACACGCAAGTAAGTTTGTAAGTACTACAACCATTAAGTGTAAGTGTTATCTTAGTGGCCTATAGAAATAGTTTACGAGTATCATGAATAATTAAATGTTCAATGGATAGTCAAATTAAGGGAAAAAATCAAGTTTCATATAACACCCAATGATGTTTTTAGAAAAGCTCTGTATGATCAAGTATCAAGTTTTTAGTAGTTTGATTTTCATGGAAATCAAGTCCAAATGTTTCAATAAAATGTAAGGTAGAGTCTGAAACTTATACGATATAAAATAAACGTAACCGAATATGATAAATTTTCAATCTGTGTTTGTACACAATAGTATGCAAGGACATTTCTAGATGTTGTATGCTAATGAGTGCAACAAAATTGGGTACAAAATGATAATAGGATCAAGAAAATGAAAAACACAAGTATTGGATTCTCGAGTATTAGGAAGATTCCATCCATGGCTTAACCAGTGAAATTAACATCATCCTGACCGTTTGCTTCGTTGGTATTGATATTGAAAGCTCGTCCATCTGCCACCAGGTTTACATTATTCAATTTAGGGCATCGAGGTCGCATGTGGTTAGGGTCTCCACAATGGTAACATGCTCGACTGTTAGTAATCGGTAGTGGTTCCTGAGCAGCTGTTTGATGATTATCCTGCGCTCTATCCATTACACGACAAGTGGTGACAAAGTGTCCAAACCTTCCACATCCAGTGCATTGACGACATGGAAGATTTGCAGGGTGATGATACTTGCAAATGTTGCATTGAGGATGGATTCCCGTGTAGGCTTTCTTGATAGGAGGTTGAGTCACAACAGTCTGGTTCTGATTATCGCCCATTCGTTTCTTAGAGTTCGAAGAAGTCGTGGCGGCCTTTGCTAAAACAGTCTTAGGTTGTTCAACATCATGGATGGTTTTCTCAATAGACGTCTTGGTGCCCTTCCTAACCAAGTTTCCTTTCCTTACGTGTTTGTCTGTTAACGTGGCTGCAAGTTGGATGGCTTCTTCTACCGTAGTGGCTTTGCCTCCAGTGACAACGTCTTGAATCAGGTCAGGTAATCCCTCGATATATTTTTCGATTGCTCGAGAGACCGGGGTGACCATGTGTGGAACCAGTATGCTAAGTTCGTGATATCGAGTATTATACGCAAGATTCTCACCACTGTCTTGTTTCAGCCCATGGAATTCTTCCTCCAGTTTCCTGATTTCGTTCCTAGGGCAGAATTTGGCGATCATGAGTTCCTTAACTTCAGCCCAAGATAAAGATAAAGCAACATCAGCTCCTCGATTGCGTTTTTCGCCATTCCACTAGGTTAGCGCCCCCTTTTGAAGGACACTAGTAGCATAGCGAACGCGGAGTTCATCGGGACATTCACTGTTCACAAAGGTGCTCTCCATGCTTTCAAACCGTTGGAGGAGGCCAGTAGCACCCTCCTCACCAGTGAATTTTGTGGGGTTGCAGGAGTTAAAGTGTTTGAAGGTGCACCAAAATTGAGTCGTGCTCCCTGTGTTGGCACTGTTACTATTCTGGGTTATCTCACTGACAAGGTTTGGGATCACTGCAGCAATTTGCTCGGCGACTAAAGATGCGAGGCGACGATCAGAACGTTGTCCAGAAGCACGAACAGGGCGTTGGCTGGCATCACGGAGCATGCGGCGAGCAGACATCTATGAGGTAGTCAATGAATAATCATGAGATTAGAAAATGTAAGTGTATAATCATACAGATGATTATGAAGATATGATCTTGTAAGCAATCATGATATGCAAAGTATTGTATATGAAACGAGAGAGTATTATTGAAAAACATGTACAAAATGCTTGGAGTGCCCTTGTCTAGCTGTAAAGCCCAACAAGAACGTTGACTTTTCAAAGGAATTGAACCCAATGGTGATCAAAGAAGACATGCTTTAGCCTATAAGTGGACACTCACTCCAGGAATCCCCAGGTAAGCATAACAGGTCCGTTATTGGATTTATGCGCTATGCTTGCCTATGCCAGAAAACCCAGTGTACAGGCATCCACCCTTCCAGATTGCACGTGTTCTATCACACTCATTAAAGCTCAACAACTTTGAAGGAGCAAAATAAGAGCAGGCATTATGTCTAAGAGTGTCTTCATGAAAGGTACTGTTCCCGTTCTATAATGATGTAAACCTTCCACTCCTTGTAGGACACCATCTCTATGCACCATGATAAAAGATGAGAAAAATGGAGGGAGAGAAGAGGGAAAGATAGAAGAAGGAAAGTAGAGGGAAGTGAGGGGTAGGGTAATTCAGGAAATATTATGCATGAAAGTTGAAGTTCGGTTATAGTCTAGGCCATTTTATCTAATAACCTAGTTCCCTATAACCATGGCTCGGATACCAATCTGTAACACCCCAACCGATGGCGGAATCATCGAGGTGCCACGTAGTGACGATTGTTCAAAAGCTCATGGTACTAAAATGTAAATATATGATTATTGAATATTGTTTTACAACATGTGAAATTAAATACAAGACAACAAAAATAAAGATAATTGATTGTTCTAATCTAAGTCCAAAGTCCTATGTGAAGCGTCAAGCAGCTTATCCTGAAACATGCACGAAAATAATTTTGTCAACATATGATGTTGGTGAGTACTACTTAGTTTTGTACATATAGTATAAGTTTGAAAAGTAGTACAATTCATGTGTCTAGCATCACCAAGGCATTATGTAAACACGCAAGTAACCAAACAAGACAAAGATCAAATGTAAAGTTTGTACAATGAAATTGATAATGAGCACCTCGACACGTGTGAGTCTAAAAGAGCACCATAACATAAGTTATGTCTAAATGAGCACCGTAACATAAGTTACGTCTAAATGAGCACCGAAACATAAGTTACGTCTATATGTAAAGAGCACCATAACATAAGTTATGTCTAGATGTATGATTTTGTATGTAAGCTACGTTCATGTTCAAACATAAGCACAAAGATAAACAAGACACGTATATGAATTGTAAATGAATACGAAAGTTTTGTATACTTGTGCATGAATCACCCCAAAAGTTGTAAAAACGGGAAAAGGGGATAAGTAATACTCACAGTTCTCGTAATTGCTTGAAATTCAACTGGACAACGAAATATGCGTTGGAATTATCCCAAAGGATCAACCTAAAGAATTTGATAACGTATAAATCAGATTTAGCATTTAAAACTTAAATAAAAAAAATATATAATAATAAAGTTATATGAATATAAGAGTGATTTGGTAGAAAAAAAATGTTTGTAGTTGTTGAGGATCGCACCCCTGACCAACCAGATTCCCACACTGCAATCCACCATCTGATCTACATCAGATTTGGTGTTGGAATTTGGTAAAAAAAATATTTATACAGACTTGGTATCGTGTCATCTTCCCCAAATCAAAACAAGAAACCCTAGCTGCTATTTGAATTTAATTGAATCTGATTAAGATCCTGTTAGTCCCGATAATCATGGGGCTATTGCACTACTGATTAAAAAGAATGAAACCTGATTAGAACTCACAGCTTTAAAGCTTTTTCGCGGATCAAACGTGGTGGCCGGAAGTGTTACTCCGGCGAGCTTCCTTGACACGACGTGAGTATGTTTGTAGGGAAAATTAGAAGTGGGAACAGGTTTGCGTTGTCATTCCGACTCCGTTTATGGGTCCTATATATATACAACTATGACAAAGTGTCGAATTGGAAACTTCGATTCTCATGGCCGGATTTAATGCTTCGTTGACTTGGCTAAGATTACGGCCTAATAATTATACAGAGTGTGTCGTACGGTCATGGTTATTTGAAGGAAGGCGTGTGATGGTTTATGGTAAGTCACCGGAAAATCCGGGACTTACCAGTTTTGTTTCTCCGGTACATCAGTCAGCGAACAAGGAAGGAGAAGAGATAATAGGTTTATTTGTGTATTAATGTTTAACGTCTCCATGTTCCAACACAAAAACGTCTTTGGCCCAGTGGTAGTGTGTGTTTGTGTGTGTGTGTCTGACCCAGCTCTGACTCGAGTTCGAGTCTGTTTAACAACACTTTTTTTTTAACAGATTAAAGGTGGGGTAATGTGGGCCTGTTATGTGGGCTCAGAAATTGGGCTGGGTAATGAGTCTGGGCCGAAAAGAAAGGGTGGGTTATGGTTTGGTTATGGCTTAGAGATTTAGTTGGAAAATATATATATATATATATATATATATATAATGACTACTAAATAAATAATCTGAATTTTATTTTTATTTTTATTTTTTTTATTATTATTATTATTATTATTATTATTATATAATAAGATAAAAAGAAAAGTGACGGATGTCACAAACCTTGCCTATGAGTATCCTTAGGGCTGTAAACGAACCAAATGTTCGGCGAATTGTTCGTAAATTGTTTGGCGGGATGTTTGTTTATGTTCGTTCGTTTAATAAATGAACAAATTAACACAAACAAGAAATTCCGTTCGATTAACTAAACAAACAAACACGAACAAAAGTCACGTTTGTTCGATTGCGTTCGTGAACGTTCGGCAATGTGCTTGTTTATGTTTGTTCATTTATATCTGTTCGTGTTTGTTTGTTTATGTTCCGTAGGTAAAACTTAAAACTTTTTAGGTTTTTAATATCCCTCCTAACTTTCATTTCCACCTAAATATTAATCGTTCTCACTACTAACTTTTATTTCTCTCTTAAACATGTTCCCTCCTAAAAAGTTTTAAGTTTTACCTACGGAACATTCCTAAAACATGCCCCCCACCCCCCCCCCCCCCCAAAAAAAAAAAAAAAAAAAAAAAAAAACATGTTCACATGCAGGTAAAAACATGTTCTTTCCTAAACATGTCCCCCCCCCCCATGCATTAATTATATAAGTAAATATTCTGACCATTCTTGCATTCCTAAAACATGAATCCTTTTTAGTTGTTGGTCGTATTAAACTGACAGAAACCTAAAACCTTTTGTTTTAATTTCTTACTAGGCAATTGAAGATGCTGTTGCTTTTTACCTACATGGTTACTATGCAAATTTATGCTACAGGTTTTTACCTGCATATGAAGAAATTAGGGAAGTTAGGCATTCAAGAATTAAGCATATTTTGAGATAACTATGAGCTCATGAATTATGATTATCATGTATTCATATCTATGTAATTTTGAATAAATATGTCTAAATTAGTATAGTTTGACTTATCGTTTAGTGGATGTACTTGTCTAATGGTTAGTGTTAACAATTGTAACATCCTACAATTTTCATTTTTCATTTTTCATGTTCCAAGACCAACTATCAAATTGCTCTGTTTTGCGCCAATCCCCTGGATTGAACTTGTCCGCTCTGTTCTTGGCATTCAGCCTTCGGAATCGAACCTGTCCACCTGCTCCTGTTCGTCGCTGCTAGTCGCCTGAACCGAACCTTCTTCGCGCTACTGTTCTGCTTTGTTTCCTCGTTTTCGGGTACGTAAAATTCTTATGGTTTGGTCGTTATTCGGTAGACTATAAAACCCCGACGCTAATTTTTATATTCAAAGCGCATTAGTGGTATATTGGGGCGGATCTGGTCTGTGTGTTTGATGGGAAAGATGATGTTTGGGGGAATTAGCTTTAAAAGTTGATTTGAGGTTATAAAATCAACTAATCAATAAATCAGCTGGTTGAATGGCTCGCTGTTAATACAAGTGACCCGAGTTCGACCCTCCTAGTCAATCGGTTCATGTTCTTTTTTTTTTCCGATATAAATCTAATTTGCATTACTTTAATACATAAATATATTAACTTATATTATATATGTTATATTGATAATTAGGGGTGGATATTTTGAAAACCCACTCAAGTTAAGAAAACTCTGAAAACCCGTCAAAAAACCATCTAAAAAAGTTTTTTTTTTTTGAAAAAAATACACAAGGTAACATACATGTTTTTAAGCGTATTAGGGCAAAAAAATAAAAAAAGCGCCAAACGAATATTTTAAAAAAAAATAAACAACGCAAACTTTGTAACAGCGCTGTTAACATATGTTTTCTGCTTTTTAACATATGTTACAGCGCTGTTAACATATGTTTCTGCTTTTTAAAATATGTTAACATCGCTGTTACAAAGTTTGCGTTGTTTATTTTTTTTAAAAATATTCGTTCGGCGCTTTTTTTATTTTTTTGGCCCAAAACGCTTAAAAACATGTATGTTACCTTGTGTATTTTTTTCAAAAAAAAAAAAACTTTTTTAGATGGTTTTTTGACGGGTTTTCAGAGTTTTCTTAACTCGAGTGGGTTTTCAATTTATACTTTCCCTTGATAATTATATAGTAATTCTATTTTTGTCATGACTTAGATCGTGAATTTTTTTAAGCACTATAGTAATGATATGCAATGTATTTGATAACTTTTTTTAGCCGATTTGTTATTTAACATATATATATATATATATATATATATATATATATATATATATACACAAAAAATATTTAATCAACTTCCTTTGTAAACCTTTTCGTAAATTTTTATGATATAAATTATAGAAAATTTATTGGGATTCAATTTCATAAAATTAAACATTTGATTTTTTCCCCGAAACTAGAGAACCTTAATCGAACGACCTAGGACTCTTAGACTTATTAGACTTGTGACACTTAGTCTTTACACTGCCAATCTAGGTTGATTTCATTGGGAATATTTACCTGCTATTGCATATTCAGAATTTGCTTGCTTTGCTAAGGTGAGTTTACATATCCCCACTTTTTACTGTTTTCAATGTTTTTGGGGGTGAAACATGTTACAACATCAATTTACAATTCAATCATAAGTGTCTATGTGTTATTCTATGTAGCATTATGTCTTAAACATTACTAGGGTAAGCACAATTATTCTAGCATAATCATTAACATTGATCAGCCGACAGTATACAATGATAGATCTATTGGACTGACAACCCCACCCGAATACGTGTACCTCCTACATAGGTAGCGTGGGTGATTGTTATCGAACATATAACAAAATCGAGTGAACCATATTCGTATGGGATGGACCACAATATTCTAGTCACAAGGGTTGATTATGCACTCGATTTACCTAATAGTTTTGTTTTCACATATGGACTAGACTTGCCATGACACTCGAATTGTACAAGTTATATTCAATATTCAAACCTATGTAATTCTCACCAACTTTTGTTGACCCAAAATATTTTCAAACTTAACATGTTTCAGGTTATAGCTTGCTTGAAGATTAGAGTTAATGCTTGAAGATGTGTATCTAGTATTTTTTTTTTCATTTTGGTGTGCAAATTCTTGTAGAACAATTGTATGTAATGTATTTAAATCAATTATTGAAATTTATTATTTACCATGAGCTACTGAACAATCATCAATACGTGACATCCCGATGTTTCAGCCATCGGTTGGGGTGTTACAACAATGTTGTTTAAGTTAGTTGCATATTGATTGTTTATTTGTGTTCAAAACCTGTGTTCACGAATAGTTCGCAAACAACTAAAATTCCTTAACAAACAAACACAAACATATAATTATGTTTGTTATTATGTTCAAGAACGATTCGTTTGTTCAAGAAACCTTAACAAACAAACACGTACAAAGCCTTGTTTATGTTCATTTTGTTCATTTATAGTTGTATCCTCATATTTAATCAGTGGTATCCAATATAAAAAATGAAGAAAAATACTATTGCATTTTGCAAAGAAAGTTGAGGTGTGTCCCGCCGTCCCGGCCCCCACTGGCCCCCACATAGAGTTACCCCTGAAGTGCAGGATGGGGGCAATCTGGAGGTTTTACCAAAATTTTGTGCGAGACGATCGAGATTTTAGGGAAAAACAAAGATAGGAACCCCTAAAACACCATTGAAAAACAAAGATAGGAACCCCTAAAACACCATTACTGAAACAATTCGAAGTTTAACATCAGAAGTGAAAGAAGGTATCATCTTGACACCAATTTTGAAAAAAAAAAAAACCCATTATTTACTTTTAAGCCCATCTCCAGTTATGAAGGTGTCGGTGTTATGAGTGTGATCCTTTTAACAAATTCGTGTTTGTTAAGAATATGAACATGTTCATATTCGTTTATTCGTTTATGTTGGTTTGTTAATCTTGTTTGTTCGTTCGTTCAGAATGCACATTTTCATGATGTTATTCGTTTTGTGTTCAATGTAAAATTTCACGGATCAATTGGTTGGAAAATCCACTAATGTATATGTAACTCTTTTCATTAACTGACGTCTTGTAGGGGTGTTTTTCAATAAATGCCACCATCCTAAAATCATATATATAATAAAGTCAGGAGTTGGAGTTGGTGAGCATAGAAATAACAATCTTATTAAACTATATTAGAACATTATTGGAGTTTAGGTTGCTTTGGTCATCAAACTTATCTGCTATGGAAGAATCAAGACATGAATACTAACATTTATAAACAATTTTTTTTTTCATAAGTATTAAGAAATTAACATTTTGATTCTTTTATGCATGAAAGGAGAGGAGTGTTTTGATCCGATGATCCAAGTTCATTTGCAACAACAATATCTTCGTCGATCATTGCCACCACCATGTTCTTCTCTTTAGCCTGCCCCCACATCACAATGTAAAATCCAACAGTAATCACCGCGATTCCAATTGCGCTACATATAGGAGTTCACATAAGTATCAAGAACAACTCATGAGAATCAATCCCTTTCTTTTGAAAATGAAAAATGTCCGAATTAAAGCATGCATGTCCCAAGATTTAAACCCAAAGATAAACATGTACCTTCCTAAATGAAGTGAATCACCAAGAAATGTGACGCCCAAGATGACTCCTATAACAATTGACAAAGGCGAGAACATGGCCACAAAAACTGGACCTTTCTTTTTCAAGCACCAAGTTTGAGCATTACTGTGGAACGCTGTCGAATAAATTGCCTTCAAATAGAAACAAGTCAATTTACCAACTCCAACACTTTAAAACCAAAATGGTTCATGATTTCATTCAACTTACACCTAAAACAACAGCATTCATTCCAACTCCTGGTTTAAGTGTCCAAGCGCTTGGATTTGGCTCTAGGAAAGGAGATAGAGCGATACATTGTATCGTGCCAAACATGCAGTAGAAAAAGACAATGGTGTTTTGATCCGGGTATCCTCTAGCTGTCGCTGACTGGATATTAATAATATTAATTCAAGACGTTAATAGTTGAAAATTATTCTAGTTTTTAGCATAATCAGAGGAGATGGACCAATCTTACTTGTAAAACATTCCATATGGAACGGAAAATTGTGGCGATAAAAATAATAACACCTCCAAGCACCCAATTCGATGGCTCTGACAAAAGAAGCCGATTATTTGGTGAATCAGGAGAGGAGATTGTCACAAAAATTTCAGGGCCTTGATAGAACGTGAACACCATTGCTCCAAATATTGCCATCATGGTACCCATTAGTTTTGCTATAGTGCTTGCACTTCTTATGTCCATTTTCTCCATCCTAAAATAGAATTTCAAAGAATCTTTATGCAAATTATCTGATATTTTAACTATATATCTTTTTTTAATTTTTATAATTTATAAGAAACACAATTATTTTATATAATCTCCATCATGATACCTGAAAACGATCGCAAACAGGAATGTGTTCCCCGGAATCAAGTTTGTGATGGCACTTGCCAAAGTTGGAGAGGTGTAGTTTACACCTACATACACTAGTACTTGGAAAAGACAAAGCCTAGAAACATTCCAATTAATGTAACACTATATATATATACTTACCATGCAATTCGAGTGCATTTGTATAACAAGCAGATAAAAATAACTTGACAATTACACAATCGCTTACCCAAAAAGCCCAAGGATGAAGAATCTGAATAGAATATGAATGGTGAGAGGAGGACGTTCAACGCTTCTATATAAAGGTAAAGTTATATGACCGTTATGTTCTTTAACTTATAACTAGAAATTCAATACACATGCATGAATCTTGTTCAGCATACCTTAACATACGAAACACCAAAATAGGAAAAAGAATCATTGTTCCAAGAGAATTATGGTAAACAACATAGGCGACACTCCCCAAACCACCATTCATGGCGGCCTTGACAACGGTCAGCAAGCTCATATCTAGACATGTTAACATCAACATGACAACAAAGGGAACTGCGTCGTCCACCCATGACCATGTCTCGCTTCTTTCGATTGCCATACTCTTTCCCTCGCAGATAATATTTGGTTACTAACTGTGTTTATCAAAAGGGTGGGGATTTAATTAGCAGACCTCGTCTCACTTGACATGAAGCCTGAAAGCATCTACTCACCTACAAAATATTATAAAATGTAGCGTTTTTTTTTTTTCCTTGAAAGCATCTACTCACCTACTACATCAGTGAGACAGTGATCTACAACCAGTCAAACACAAGGATTATGGATACCAGTGGGGAACCCGCGCGTTGCTGCAGGGAGACAATTTGTAGCGCGATACTTGTTACTGTTAGTTTATCGATCCTCTCATGATATATTGTGTAGTATTTGATTTTAAAGGTGTGCTAGATCTAGTAAATATATTGTTAATGGATTTTATTTTTAAGATGATTATTGGACTTGTAGAAAATAAATACAAACAAACTATTAATTAGGTAACAAACTACTAACCTGGATGAGAAGACGACAAAAAATTATGCCATGTTGTCATTACCGGTAAATATTTTAGTTGTCATTACCGGTAATACTGTTTTTATATGTTTTATAAAACTTTATGAGTAACTTTTAATGAAACAAACAAGTTAAGTGGCTTTTAGTTGTTAAATAAATATCTATTTAACCCATTTGTGAAAAATGTGTTATTACCCAATATTTAATCACCACATATTCTTTGCATTTATAACCAATATGTATTAATGCATCGTGCATTATATCAAATCAATATAGTTGTATAATGTCTCACCGGACCAAGGAAAAAAAACAAGAATTGAAAACATTATCGAATTGAAAATCATATACACGTTAGGACTTTAAATATTATACATGATACCAAATTAATTTTTTTTTTAAAAGTTATAGATTTCCACCTCGTAACTTGAGCTACCTCACATTGAATATGACCTCATTAACTGCTTTCCCATCCAGTTTTACCAACAATATTAATAAATATATTCATATCTTTATTCATTTCTACCTTCTAAAACAGACATGTGACGGTTATATTTTTTCATTGTTCTATAAACGTAGGGGCACAAGGTGAGGTTAAACTATGGATTCAAAGTGAAAAAAAAAAAACGAAGAGCAACAAGAAAACTCGTGCTAATTACGTGTTAAAAAATAACAATCTAGTAGCAACCAACGTACAAATTATATAAACATGAGAAGAAGACTCTAGACATCATGTATGAAAAAAAAAATAAAAGAAAAGTGAATTATTCATTGATATGTTTCATATACCAACTTTAGCGTTCGTTTTTTTTTTTCCTTGGAAGCATCTACTCACCTACTACATCACAGTGATCTACAACCACAAGGATTATGGATATATGTTAATTATTTACAAATGAAGTCTTATCCACTTGCTTTGGATGTTTGGTGAATATATACAACAATATGGTGTATAGTGGCGGATAAAGAAATGTTTTTTAGTAGTAACATTTTTTATTTTTTTTTCATTTTAGTAGTAACGTTTTTCAAACTTCGTAAAAAAATCAAATTTTTCACTACGCGCGCGAAATTAAGCGCAACGTACGCGGCACCTAGTCCCATACTAGGTTCGCCCCTGGTGGTGCACTAGTGCTAAATGTTTTTTGTTTTTAGGCCATTTTGTTATCCTTTATTACTATTACTATTATTCTAAACGTTTTTTGTTCTACGAAGAGTTTGCTACAGTTTTTTTTTTTTTTTGTGTAAAATTTATTTAAATAATGTTTTATCTTATTAAAAAAATCAATTTTCTAAGGCCATAAGGGGTGGTTTTAATTTCATCACATTCATTACACTATCACACCCAATCAGATTCTGACACCTCATTTTATCACATTTCATCACTAAACCCGTACGACGGTGTTTATATTCTATCACATTTCATCACTAAATTTTTTTTAAATAAACTAAAAACATTACATTTTTATTAATAAAAAAAAATTAAATATTTAAAAAATAATTTAAATATTTAAAAATTATTTAAATATTTAAATTATTTCAACCGTCAGTTTTCAAACGTTTCAAATTCAAACGTTTCAAATTTCTGACCCTATAAATACAACACCAAAACCTCATTCTCAGTAACAATTATCCCTCAAACCAATGAAAGATATGGGTGGCGGTTATCCTTACGAAGCTGCTGGACCTTCCGATCTCCGGCGATACTCTCGCCGGAGACGTCGTGTACCAATTCCTGCACCTCATACTCCTCAACCACTATTTTCTCCTCCTCCTCCTCCTCCTCAACCACTGTTTTCTCCTCCTACTCAACGTGTCTCCAACCCGATCCCCTCCAATTCCTCCTTTACCGGGGTACACTCGCCCAAGCCCAGATGCTGAGCTAACTGATGAGGAGCTCATCTGGGCTTTGGATTATACGATGACTGAGATGGGAATGGGGCGTCTACGGTTGGTGGAAACCAACCGAACCCCACCCCCCAATTCCAGGCTACACCCATCCCTCACTTCCGGGCCACCCCCACCCCAACCCCTCCTGCTCGGGAGCTAACTGAGGAGCAGCTGGAAGCTTTAAGGGATGCTATGGATGAAGAATGATACTATTTATCCCCTCCTCGTGAGTACTGCCGCATCTGCTCGGATGCGAGGTCCGACAGTGGCGATAGTGATCGTTCCGTGTCCCGCCGGAGTACACACTCGAGGACTAGGATAATTACTCTCCATAGTGGGGGTTTTATTTTTAATTATCTATGTTTTAGGATTTAATAAAAGTAATTTAGGATTATGTATGTTATGTTTAATTATTTAGGTTTAATTATGTTAATGTTTTTATTTAAATGTAATGTTTTTTTATTTAATTTGACAAATTCATAACAAAACATAAATATATAAACTACAAACATTACATTTTAAAAAACATAAAACATTAAATTAAAATAAAAGCACACTACTACAAATAAAATAACAACTTAAAAAAATAACATACTACTACAAATAAAATAAAACTTAAGAAAGTTTAGGGCGTAACATTCGCCACGCCGAAACATGTTCAAAATCATCCCCGTACTCAGCTGCGTAGTCTATTTGAGCAAAGCTAAGTTGTGTATCTTCGGTTTCATTGGGGTTTTTAGTCACCGTTTTTTTAAATAAATTTTCGAAGTTTTGACACTTCGATTGGAGGGTCGCGTGTTTATGAGAGATTGAATCACACGAACGGTTAGTTCCCCCAACAAGTTGACTAAACTTGGATAAAACTTTTTTCCAATTCGGATTGCTCCTGTCACACCCCAAATTTCCTCAGCGATCATAAACTCTAATCATCTTTACTATGCAGCGGAATATACTCCTAAGACTCTTTTGAACTTTGAACGCCAATTCTAATCCATTTGTATCTCCTTTCTCAAGGTATTGCCTATTCCAACCGTGCCATTGCCAAAAATCTAAACCTGAAAGACATACTAAAAGACGTCACCATAAAGTTGGTGAGTTCATGGTTTTATCTTTATTTTTCGTAAAACCCATTTGAGTGAACCATTACAGATATATTCTTAAGACTATTCGAGAAAGCACAAAATAGTTTACACATATGGTTAAATGGGAATCATCTTCTAAAAGAAATATTCCGTTTATCTTTTGACTTGACGCATTAAACCGCTACTTACCCTCCCGTAAGTAAAATAAAAACGATTTCTATTCCTGCCGACGACGTGACCATATTATCAAAGACTCTTAACAACTTTCTTACTAGTTTTAAGACACTTTTACCACTTTACTTAATTAAAACGCATAGTGGTTTAGTTTAGCATGTATGATAGAGTACTACTGGAAGTGAATCATGTAGACTCGCGAAAATCTAACAAGTATGATGTAACCTAAAGTCCTTAATCAAGCCACAACAATTAGCCTCTCAAGCTTCCACCTCAATTTAATGAGGAAATAACTTTTAAAACTTATGTTTTACCTTATCAATAAAATTAACCGGGCGGTAAGGGTCGTCAACCCCATAGATCGACCAACATAAACTACGGCTCTAGTCCAAGAGTTAATGATTAATGTCGTGCGGAGAAGTGTCCGTCCGTAGACGACCTACGTGTACCAATACAAAGTATCTATACAGCGTGCACTACCTAAGGCCATCAAGTATTCAACAATTCTAGTCCTACCCTACATACAACATGTTAATCCTTTGACAAATAAAACGTTCAAAAACATTTAAAAAGAAAAAGAGACGTGAAACTCACACAATAACTCTAACAATTAACTCAAACTTTGTTACACTATATAATAAACAAGTTTTCATAAAACAAGTATGCCTTTCCCCCGAAAACAGTTATAAAACAGTAAAAAGTGGGGTCATGAACTCACCTCAATATCGTTGCTTAGCTGGTTATCAAAGCTCGATCTTTAACTACTTCCTTGTGTCCTAATTATCAATAAAGACACCTTAAAGTCTAGCACACAAGTCTAGCCTATTATCCAGCTATCTAGACTCGTATGTACGAATCCAAGTCTAGAAAGTGTTGTAACTCAACGAACCAATTGCGACTTAACTTAATTTATATGTTAACATACAATTTAGTATCCAAGTTGCGTACTTATTACCATTTGTAATAATCTACGTTGGACTAGTGCTACAAAACGTATAGCTCATCTTGAGTCGTAACTCACCTTGTAAATCGGATAAATATAACTATTTGTACCTTCATTTCTAGGAATATATATATATAGGTAGAGGATCCGGTAAGAAAATTGATTTGTGTAGGAAGTGTAGGAAAGATTTATAGCCATAGGATCAACTTTTGAGATTAAGGGCATTTAAGACATTTTAACAATTTTTAAATTAATTAAATCCCACTAATTTAGCACCATATCTTTAACATATCATTCAAATTATCTCCACATTCTTATTCAATTTCTCAGATCAATTCCCAAAAAACCAATTTATATTTATCTGAATTCAATTTTTTTGAGACTTGCGTTTTTATAATAACATCAGTAGTGTTTTATACTTATCAGGAGTGTTTTATAATAACATCAATAGTGTTTTATATTTATCAGGAGTGTTTTATAATAACATCAATAGTGTTTTATATATCATTTTCATCACAGGCTAACATCAGGAGTGTTGTATTCTTATATGAACCTACAACTTTGTTTTACATCACCACAAAATTACCAAGTCAACTTTTGTAAGTCATAACACTTTAGCTTCTAAATAGTGTTTTATATGAACATTATACCGTGTTATATCTCATCACTAAACATCAACATTTTACTTTGTTTTATATCATCACTAATATAAGGAAAGCATTAAATGTTTCTTGAAGTAAATAATAATAATAATTAAAAATGATGCTTAAGAATGATTATGGCAAATGATAATGATAAGAGAGAGAGAGGAGCCATAATATAAGGAAAGCATTAAAAAGGTTTCTAGAAGTTTAGCATAAAAAGACATTGATACCCTCATTTAAAACACATATTCACAATCTTACCATTAATTTCTATAATATATTAATTAAATTTTAAGCACATCCAAACTTTTAATCTCCACCATCCATCTTTAAATCCAATGGTTGAAAACACTTCTTACACTTCCTACACAAAATCATTTTCCTACAAGAACCCTACCCTATATATATATATATATATATATATATATATATATATATATATATATACCTTGCAAAATATGATTCTTGAATCCATATGACAAATATTATTTAGTTACGAAAATCCTTAGAAAACTCGTTGTACCAGATGTTAGAATATAAACTAAACTTATGTTATGTGTTTATTATGTATTAATTAATAGGATAGGATATAGTTATGACGGTTGTACAAACTTACCATCCTACATGTTTAATGATAATGAATAATGATGGTAAAAGTGAAACTCCTCCTGGTTAGATGACAATATATGCCATTACTTTCGCAATCAGATTTATTTAACCATAACACATATGTTAAAAACTCGAAGAGTTAGTAAATATGACTGAAGGGATATGGTACCAAAACATAATAAATACCATATCATCGCCCAACTAAAATCGGCATCGTCTGGCGTCCATCCGCCCGTTTTACGTCAGCGGAACGTCCAGCGTCCAACCGCCCGTTTTTCGTCGGCGATACACATGGCGTCCGACCGACGCCGGACGCAACCTCAACCGCCTGTTTTACGTCGGCGATACACCTAGCGTCCAATTGACGCCAGGCACAAGCTCGTCCGCCAGTTTTACGTCGGCGGACCCAATACGCTTCAAAGCTTCCCCAGCAAGCCAGATGAAACTTCGTCAACACGACTAGAAAATGCCTTCCGGGGCAGCCTTGGGACTCACACCCCTGCCCCATGCAGTCTGCAAGAAGAAGACTGTTTGTTTGTTAACGTCTGCAGGCTGCTGAAATAAACTGATTTTTTACAGCAGTCTGGTGGTGGACCGTGGTGGTGGATGGTGGTGGTAGACGGTGGTGGTGGTGTTGGGTGGTGGTGGTTGACGGTGGTGGTGGTGGTGGGTGGTGGGTGGTGGGTGGTGGACCGTTGTGGTGGTGGTGGTGGACCGTGGTGGTGGTGGACCGTGGTGCTGGGTGGTGGTAGGTGAGGAGAAGAGAAGAGAAGAGGAGAAGACCTTGGAACAAGTCTGCACCAAGAAGAGGTCAGGAAGACCGTTTTGAGTGAAAAGTTTTCCAAAAAACAAACAATCTGCGAACCCCAAACGTCTGTGCGGCGCAGACAAAAGAAATCAGAAGTGCTTCTGAGCAAAAAACAAACAACACCTAAGAAAGGAAAACAACAACAATATTTTCACAAAAGAGATTACGTATGACTTGAACGATGAATGATAAAAGGAAAAAAAAAACGGTTTTATTTCTCAAATAGAATTACACAAATAATTTCATATAGGTTCATAATTGCTTATTACTTTTTGGGGTTTGGGTTATTCTACAAAGGCTATAAAAAATGAGAAGGGTGAGAAGCCACTAGGATATGACATGTGTCCAAAGGATTAAACAAGTGGGAAGGGTAATTTTGTCAAAAACACATACACATGCAAGTCACATGCCATTTCCACCTTCATTTTTAAATGTCCGTAACTTTTTTATACGTCATCTTTTTTTAAAAAAAAAATTATACCATATAATTTAGCGTCTTTTTATCTTTAATATGAGTACCATATTGTTATACTTTTGAAAAAAAATTCAAAAACCCACTTGCGTAAGACACAATGGAGTGTAAAACACAATGACCACCAATTAAATACAGGGTATAAAACATAATAAAGAGTCTAGTAAAACACAATGGACGACATACTAAAGACACAATGAATAGAAGACTAAAACACAATGAATACTTTTGGAAAAAAAAAGTTGAAAACCCAGTTGCGTAAGACACAATGGATGACATACTAAAGACACAATGAACAGAAGACTAAAACACAATAAATACTTTTGAAATGAAAGTCAAAAACCCAATTGTGTAAAACACAATAGACGACATAATAAGGACACAATGAACATAAGATTAAAACACAATGAATACTTTTGAAAAAAAAAAGTTGAAAACCCAGTTGCGTAAGAAACAAAGGAGATAACGTAAAACACAATGAGTACCAATTAAATATGCAATGAACAATAGGGTATAAAACACAATGGACGACATATTAAAGACACAATGAACAGAAGACTAAAACACAATAAATAATAGACTTAAACACAATGAACAACATAATAAAACACAATGTACACTTAAATACAAAACTTATTTGCGTAAAACACAATGAAAAGTATACTAAAAACACAATAGACAAAGTTAAATCATGTGTAAACTAAAAAAACATAAATAACATATTTATAAAGCACACGTGCATAATATAACACAATGAACGAGCAGAAGACACAACGGAGAAGAAAACCCATTTAACACGAATTTTTTTTTTCAATTTTAATGTAGCAATGTGGTACTCATATTAAAGATAAAAAACGCTCGTTAATATGGTGAAATTTTTTTGAAAAAAAAAAATATCGTATGAAAAAGTTATAGGCGTTTTAAAATGATGGGGGGAATTGACATGTGCATTGCATGTGGAGAGAGAAAGTCAACAAATGTGGTTTTCCTTTTATGCCCTTCCTCTAATTTATTTTTTATTTTTTTCAAACAAACTAATCTCAACCCTTTGAATATATGATCAATGGATCACAATCGTTCTCACCCTTCCTAGAAAAAGTGTCTTATGTATTTGATCTAACCATACTTTTTGGTCCCAGCTTTTTGCCACAATATTATAGATATCCACTTTAAATTCGAAGGCTTTGCCTAATGAACCCAATATCCATCCTAATTTATGGTATCTAACACTAACGAATATAAAGATATATGTGCATTAAGTCACAATTAAATGCGTTACGTTGTGAAAGGCTTCCATAATTTTTTAAAAGTAAATTTTACATCCACAACACACACATAATATTGAAACATGCATTGTTATTCCCTTCAAAACGTGCACCTATATATTGCTAATGGAAGCTGTTAGTTTCCTGTTTTGCATCTTATATACTTGGATTAAGGTTGATCATGGATGAACAAGAGTATGCATCAAACTGATGCAGTGACTCGTGAATATGAACAGAGGGGTGGGAACAAGAGTTTGTGAAACACAAATAATAATATTTCCACACATACAAATGAAACATACTAGGCCTATTTATACATGACATATGAGCGGTTACTTAACCAACTTATTAACCGACATGACTTAAATAATAACCGACACAACTGTTTGATGTTTGGCGCTTCTTTATTTTGTGTCGTTTGACTTTTCTGAAGTCAACAGAATTTCCTTGATTATAATCTTCCAACATTCACGCCCCTAATCAAGAAATTCGTATTTGATTCTCTGTTCGTGTTCATCCTCTTTTGTGCAGTCCTGTTCTTCTTTCGATCATCTTTTCTTTCTTGAATCGTTTCTTAAACCTTCTATCTTTGATGATGATCCGATATTAACCTTTGAGAAATTGATGTTAAAAGGATTATCACAATCCTTAACCTTTACGGTTTCTGCCATCTTGGCCTTTCTTCTACGATCATCACGATCGGACAAACAACTAGGAATTAACGTGCACTCGTCTTCTCTTCCTATTGCATCAACATCTTCGGAGATATACGGTGTCTCTCTACACTCGTCTTCTGTCTCCACACAATAAACATCTTCGGATTTCTCTAATATCGAATAAATTACGGTTCTTGATCGAAACTTTCGTTGCTTTCTGCCTTGCCGGAACTCCTCGCCGGAAAACGATTTCTGCGTTTTGTCTTTTAAATCTGTTAAGGCCTTCGACTGCATTCTTTTCTTGATAATTATGATAACAATATCCAAGTCTGAATCAAACAAACACTCGTTGTTGTTCGATTCCGTTTATACTATAATTTCCGATCAATTTTATGCAAAACAGGGGATCGGACTTTTTCTGTTCACAGGTTCTTCTTCTTCGTCTTTATCTTCCCAAGAGCGTCTCGCTCTGATACCAATTGTTAGTTTCCTGTTTTGCATCTTATATACTTGGATTAAGGTTGATCATGGATGAACAAGAGTATGCATCAAACTGATGCAGTGACTCGTGAATATGAACAGAGGGGTGGGAACAAGAGTTTGTGAAACACAAATAATAATATTTCCACACATACAAATGAAACATACTAGGCCTATTTATACATGACATATGAGCGGTTACTTAACCAACTTATTAACCGACATGACTTAAATAATAACCGACACAACTGTTTGATGTTTGGCGCTTCTTTATTTTGTGTCGTTTGACTTTTCTGAAGTCAACAGAATTTCCTTGATTATAATCTTCCAACAGAAGCTAGATCATGATATTTGATAGATGCATTCTGGCATTCTGCTGCACTCCCCTCTAGTTTTTATAATGGCAAAGCGACATACACCTAATCTGCTCTTATTAATCACAAATACATACAGCTTACAACCTTGTAGGATTTGAACCCTTCACCTATAGGATACAAGGAAGATACCTTACCACTACACGATGTCTCTTGAGGGCCTCCACTCTAGTTGCATAGTTATCAATGCACTTTAGATACTCATCTCCTGTCCTGTGCTTTTAATCATTTTAATGAAGATCATACTGATTAAGTTGAAAATCGGTTGGATGACAAGCTTATTTATTCCTTCTATACCGTTCTACGTCGCATAGCTGGCTACAATGGACCAGGACCCTTTTAGTCTGTTTGAACCTTTTTTAGGAACTTGCATTTATGTTCATTTGTAATTAAAGATGAACGTACGAAAACATTAGCATTATGAGAAGAGTTGAAGAGGAAAGTAAAAAAGTAAAGTTGTGTTTTTCTAACTCAATAGCTCTTTTTTAAGTAAGTAGTTCTGTCGATTAATGCTAATGATTATGGATGTTATAAGTTTAATAACAACGATAATTTGTAAGTAGATTATAAGGGTTTGCGCAAAATATTACTGGACGGGTTCCGGGCTAGAGTGCTAGACCGATAAAGACAACTGTTGGGCTGGGCTGCAATCATGGTCTGGGCTAGGCATGTAAAATTGTAAATTTGTCAAAACCTTTTAAATATGACATAAAAAATTGTAAATTTGTAATATACTTTTAAACTGTTTAGACACGCACCATTTGTGATCAAACGGGGTTGAGTGAGGAATCGGTCTTGGTCCGAGCCGGTTGGCGGGTTGGGGGGGGGGGGGGTAAACACAAGCTATGGAGCTGATTTAGTGTGCACACATTATTGTTTTTTACATTAAACTAGTAGGAAGGCTCGCGCGTTGCGGCGGGTGCGTCCGTTTTGCCCCTTGTGCATTGTGTTTGTTGGTTATTCGTTATGTTAAAGTAGAAAACAACGATGTATAAAATATATGTTATCAAAAACTGAAACTCATAAGTATATTTTCTGAATATTTTAAATGGGTACATCACAATAGGTCGTACTATTTCTTACAACACCCTTAGATTGGCCCACGTCCTTCGGTGGGACCCTTTTATCTATCTCGAAGGCAGATAAGTATGCATCGTAGAGCGGTACTTAGCGTAGTGAAGTGGCGTTGTATCTCTTAATGACCATAATATTGTAGTGGAAGTGATGTAATTACTAAAATGCAGTTTGTAGTGTGCAACATATTTCTATTATTTTAGGGCACCCGCGATATGCGGCGGAGTCAATGATTTACATAGATACTCTCGTTTTATGTTAGTTTGACAAGCGTGGTAACAAATATAGTGGACCAAACAAATTAGTAATCAATATAGTTAAAACTACCAAATCGACTAATAAGAACTTGTCTTCTTTTGGATATGTAAACAATTGGTGACTTCGTGAGATCAGAAACTTAAATTCTATTCCTAGAAGCTTATAGTAGCGGAGAAAATAAAAAACCATCGAGGAAGATGATGACGTTGCTCATGAAGTATCTCTCTACCATATTTGCTTGTATAAAAGTCAAGCCTACATATATCGCTCACTTTAATGGGTTGAAACGTGTCATGGGTTGGGTGTGTTGGCAAACTTCAAGCCTACATATTCATTTGTGTGCAGAAGTGTCACATCATACCATCCTGCAGCCACATAAATTTAAAAAGAAGATATATAAATACATAATATATGATGTAATTTATTTGCTATAAACATTGAAAGATATGTAAGTTATGTATGTGAAGAGTCACCACATTATTTATGTACTAAATACATGACAACTATTTATAAGACTTTAACATTGATACAAACATAATAAAGACATGGAGGTTATGAATGTAAAGAGTCACCACATTATTGTTAATTTTCTCATTAATTTTATAATTATGTTTAAATTAATTTCTTCAACAATTTAATATCGAGGTAGAAAGACAATTTTACGCTCTAAATGACTTCAATAAGCATTGTACTATAAGCAATAAAGGTTGTATTTACTTAAATTTTGCGGGTATCCTTCACTGATGCTTTATAATATATAGTATAGAAGATAAAGATTCGGGTTGATTCATTAGCGTGAGCGTGAATTTATGGCGTTTTGATTTCTTATTTCTTAGCACAAATAACATAAGTAACTAACACATAGTTAAGTTTTTGTTTTCTTTTTATCCTAGTGTTTAATTTATTTTATTAATTAGAATTAGAACTTAAACAATATACAATTGTCGAAAGCAAAATAATATTGTGAACCACACTTCATAAAACGTTTAACAAGAACATTAAATAGATAAACAAATACTTTAAAAGTCTTAGAACAAATGTAGTTTACGTATAAAGTTATATTTGGGCATGCATATATAGATTTATAGAGTTAACAATTTTATGGCGTTTAAGGAGACCATGTTGATTGAAATTGAGGAATGTCTCCATACCCTTCTCCAACCATCCTCTCCATCATCTGTTCTCCATGTCCATTTCTTCCCTGCAATATTAGGTTTCATCCCATGCAGTAAGTGGAAGTAATATTTATAATATATTAGAAACGTATTAGCAAATCTAGAATGTTATATTTATAATTTTGTCCGTTGTATTTAGTTAACAATATATATGATTCAAGATAAACAACTTCTTAACAAGGATAGTTAAGAAAGCCACCTGTCACCTTCATAGGGGCCATATCATCCAATTCAGTAGAGTTGAGGTTAATAGGTCATAGAACATTCTGGCTTCTGAAAGCTTCATGAAGAGAAACTAAAAATGCACAAAGAAGAGAAAAAATGTACTAATTAATTTTGAAAAATATTTTCTCATCAAGAATTTTGAATATTGTTTGTTTATTGTTTTAATTGTTAGTTGCACAATTAAATTACCTCAATTTGATTCTGCAACGATCCAACATAGTTGATTATTACATCCAACATCACTGGCATTCCCATTGTATATAGCAAAAAACTAAATTTAAATGGAGCAAAAAATAATATATTATGAAGATAATTTTTTGTAATTGTCAAAGAAAATATGAACAAGTAAAAAAAAATGTATATATGTATATAAAGATTAACTCATATCTTTATACCTTGTAGCATCCGGGAACCATATCTTGCAAGCGTCTTAACTTCTCATTGATTTTTTTCTCTTCTCATCTAATGAAGACATAAAATTTTTGGACAAAACAATGTGTCAAATAATGAAATTAGCTATAAGATTTTGTTTGGGGTTATGAAAAGACTATTAGCATTCAATAAATTGATTATAATAAAGTATATATAATAATATAGATGGGGGGTTAAAAGGTCTCACATTTAAGATGCATCATAAGTTAAGTTGTATTTTATGTTTTAAAATTTGGACATAAGGGCATAATTGGGATACGAATTTAGGATGTGAGGTATTGGATTATGTTAAATTTACTAATCTACCCTCCTAAGTATCTTAATTGTCGCAACTATGCCAATAATACCCTTAATTTTTTTGCTTAAATATGTTGTACATGTTGCTTCTTAAGTTGTACAGAGGTGAAAATGACTATGTTGTACATCACTCCTCCTTTATAATGTACTAGTGGGAATGCCCGCGTGTTGCAGCGGGTATCCGGTAGATATCTATATTTTTTGTTAAGCAACCCGTTTTGACCCGTCACTGCAAGTGCTTGAAACCTCACATGCAAATTCTGGACACTTGCAACACACTTGTAAGTGCGATTAAGCTGTTAAAATCGATGTTTCAAGTTTCATAAAAAAAGTGTTCAAGCAAATTTAAAAAGAAAAGAATCGAGCCTCGAGGCGTTTTCCCTTCGCCTCACGAGGCGAAAGCCTCAACGCAAACCGAGATGTAAGCCCGGGACGGATTCAAAATATATAATACTATATATCTTATAAAAAACCAAATAATTGACAAAGAGTCTAAAACATCAACACACATAAAAAAAATTGACATAAAATTTAAACATAAAAAACACACACAACCCTATGAGGTGCACATGAGGCGCACACACAAAATATCCCCATGATGCGCCACCTCATAAAGTTTTTCTCAGCACCTCACAATGAGGAGCAGGCACACGCCTCACTGGTTTTTCTAAACCATGGGTTCAATCATTTACCTTTACTTTATTTTTTATACAAGCATCGGTTGTAGTGATGCACTTTCTGCGCATCAGCTTGAATTGGTCTATTAGACTCCTATACAGTTTGCATCAGTTCAACATGCTCAAAGATGGGTTGTAAAACATGACATAAGCAAAAATAGTCTTAATCAGCTTGATGCCGAGTAACCCTTTTAACCTGCTGTTTTAACCCACTTTATATCCAAACTTGCTTCTTATGTTCAAATGTGGAACATAGTATATCCAGAGAATAAGTCACGCATGCAATGCTTAAGGAGGTACTATTACCTTTATTATATGAGTGCTCCACAACATTCACCATCTATCTATAATGATAACTTAAATATAAATTGGTTGGTCTCATATCACACTCATCGTGATTGTAATGGAACCAAACGGGCATCATGGTTATATTTGTGCCCATATCTATGTGAGTCCATTTAAATTTAAGTAGAAACTTTATATACAATCCTAATAGTTTTTTCATTTACTTAAATTGTTTATAAGAAATAGCTTATAAGCATGTATTAATTTGACCCTTTTGTTGTTTCTTTTACAATCTCAAACGGATGTTGTTAATCAAAGTAGGACATTTAGGTAAAAGTGGACCAATTAAACGGGTGAGCGCCATGTTCAAGCATATTCGCTTGAAATGACATGTTTGACAAAGCATATGGTATAATATCCTGCTACTTCTTTTGAGTTTGTCTTGAGTTTGATTTTTTGATGTTTTTATATTGGTTATAAATCATTTAAGTTTTGACCCACTTGTATAACACATACAAATGGTAATCCACTGACCAGTTTGTATAAAAAGTAGTTTGAGCAAATATTACATAACATAAATCTAAATAAGTTATAGCAACAAAAATGAATAACCTAGATTACGGTATCACCACTATGAAAGTTGGATTTAAAAATACATACCTTGATTTCTTTAATACGTTTGATACATTGAAGCTAGCACAAAAATATACGAAAGCCACATAAATAAAATTTCTAATACCGGTTGGAGGCTTGGACGATGGGAAGGCTTCTCTGGCTTGCATCTATTCATTGAGAACATTCATCCTACAAAACTAATCAAGATAATGAATAATATTAATCTATATACTATGAAGATACCCATTAATTTGCTATTGATTATGAAATGAAGTCAAACCTTTCTAGCAGGAGATCAAGTAAATTTCAGCCTCTCTGCTTCACAAGGATTAACGAAAGCAAAGTCAACATAATTTCAAGGTTGGCAAAACCCATAACAAAACTCAAATTGACCTAGGTACATGTACATGGGGTTGAAATTGCCACATTCCCAAATATAAAGATATATGTTGCAAATAAATGACATTTTGGATTGTCTACTTTTCCAAAGCATTATAGAAATGGTTTTCTAGATATGTTTGAATGGGTAAGATGAAAGAAAACTTCACAACATATACCAAGATGTCTTTCGTGTAGCATACAACATACTTACAGGAGCTAGAGATAATGCTCGTAACATCAGCAATGGCCCAAATATGTCTAAAAGAAAACCTATCAGCTAAGGTTATAGGAAGCAGAATCGTTTACGGCCTATAAAATAGAGCCTTCAACAAAAGTTAGAATAATGTATAAAGTAAACACAATAGGAAGCCATGCCCATGTTCTATACATTAATGTTAGATAATTACACATTTGTTCCACTTTGGCATGGTGTATAGATCTATATCAAAATGGAATTGGTCACTAAGATGAGCAAAAGCCATAAATATCAAAATTTTACTTAAATAATAAAAATCCTCCACTGTTATTTATTGTTTCAGAATTTATCCCATCAGTTTTCCTGTATCAAAATGTATCATCACTTAATATAAAATAAAATTACAAAAATCCTTGTAAATATTTTCCTAGGAGAGTTAAGACTGGTGTGGAACAAATAAAAAAATGTATTATAAAATTTATTAAGATTCACCGGTCACAAATTAAAGTGGCGCTTGAAGCCCTCATATATTACCCCTTATGTCACCGTCTTGGCTTGACATTCCCTAGCAAAATATCCAGGCTTACCACACGTAAAACACTTGTCGCCCCACCACCTCCTCCTTAGCCACGGCCACGGAATAATTCCGGTAAGTTTAAATTTGGTAATAATAATAATTTGGTGAGACAATTTCAACCCAAACACTATCATCGCGACTTACCAAATCAACCACAATCAAACTCATCAATCAAGCCATCTAGATTACGCCCATATACTTATCAATCCGTCTCTATTGCGTCCAAAAAAAAAAATCCCGGGGTTGCCATAAACCGAACCCTTGCTCTTAATACTATAAATATTTCGTGTTTACAATTATCATTTTATTTAAGTTTGACATTGAAAATTTATGCCGCAAAACAATTATAAGCAATAGTTTGTTCTGATTTAATTATGATAAGGAATTATCAACATATATTAAAACCATACAATAATTTTATCCTACAATCACGTCAGAGATTTTTCCAGCCATTTATGGTGTTGACTTTTAAACCTCCAAATTCGTAAGTATATACATAACTCTTCTTGCAAAAGTTGTCTGTGAAGATCAGTAGTCCAACCGATAGCCACCACTAATACAAAAAAAAAAACCTACATCTCTAAACCAATGCATCCTTCATACCTGAGAGAGAGGCGTCAGGACGGCTTTGGTCACCGGTAACGGCCTCTCTTGTTAGTCCGGTCGGCATGGAATCAAGAAACAGTAGCGGCATCGAGGTGACGACTCCGACTTGCAGGTATTCGACAAGTGCAGCGGGTTAGGTTCACCACGTTTTGATTCCATCTCCACCTTTCATCTCCATGTTCTATGTCGAGGGTCTTGGCTCCAACTCAGTTATGAATTCGTACCTGCTTCTTGTCGATGGTAAGCAATCGTGAGGGCAATAGACGTGGATGATTCACCATGATAAATAAATCCCAAATTCATAACCGATAGTGAGCATCGAGTTAAGTATTTGAAGAGTATTGTATTGGTGCTTTTATTGAATTAGGTTTTTATGGAGTGAAAGGCAAATTCGTAACCCACTGATGCATTGATTTAGGTGTTTTATTGTTTCATTGAATTGGATGTTTAAATGAGTGATGAAGGCGGAATTCAAAACCCATGGAAGCATTGATTTGATTTGGGTGTTTCATCTTCACAGGGTGTGGAAGCATTGATTTGTTTGTTTCATCTTCACATGGTGTGCATGTGCATTAGATACATGTACGATTATAATTAAACGTTAATATATGGTTTAATAGTACAAGTGGGTAAGGTGAAAGAAGAAAGGGTACTAAGGGAATGATATTTTACCTTATAACTAAAAACATAACATAAAATTACAATAATAACCTTGTAAGTGTCTTAATATACCTCTAGGTGACTAATTTACCCCTATCAATTAAGCTTTATTAAGTTGTATATGTAGCTACAAAACTTGTACCCATAACAAAATTACAATCTTAGCCATCACTCTTCCATAATAAGATAATATATTGCCAAAACTTTATACACCATACTGTCATTTATCCAATCCGACCGTGCTTGATTTTTATTTGCAACATTTAATTACACACATGAACCAAAGAGCCTTTAGCCTACTGGTTACAAAGTGTTAAATAAGGCTTAGCCTTTTCTTGTGGTAATAATTCAAATTCCATTGGTAACAAAAAGTTAATCCATTAAAAAAAAGCTACATGAATTAATCTATTACTTGGTAATGGTTCTAGGTAACAAAAAGTTAATACATGAATTAAATGTATTGAATGGTGTAATTGATTTGTATTAGTGACTTGTACATAAGGGCATAGATGGAAGAAAATGGTAAAAGTTAGAGATTTATGCATAAGACTTTTTGTATGAGACTTTTTGTATGCCATCTTAAAATGATGATGAAATTACTTTCTAACCCATCTCTCCTCCTTAATAAGGTAGTAGAGAAGTAGAGATATAGATTATAGATAAAATACATGAAGTTCAACTTTTGTTTGTTTTTTCGAAAGTACCATTGTATGATTGCATAAGCCTAAAGGCATGGTCGAAAGCCTTATCCAATGCCAACAACATTGACACCCTTAACCAAATTATTCATACAAGTTAAACATTCCCTAGCTTCAGAGGCAGAGTTAAGAATTTCTTTCTATGGTGCCAATTTTAGCAAGCCATCGTCCAAAATGTTCAGGTCGGGTCTGATACATAATAAAAGCCAATATTGTAATAACTTCGACAGTAAACACTCGACCACTTCCCCTCGTTCAACACAAATTGTTAGCCTTCTTTTCTTTTAATTTAGGTTAAGAGTTGGAGGACTTGGGTAATAACCAAAGTGGGCTTGTTTAATTAGTTAAAATGCAGAAAGTGGGAGAAGGCCAGGAGATCCCATATCGTCCGAGGGATACGCAGTTTCGGGATAGATTATTGAATAATGGTCCTCTTAATTATCAAAAAATTATCGACGTGGCTCCGAATGCTTGTGCGTTTTCGGACTGGTTTGAGGTGGCAATAGTGGCAAAGGTAAAAGAGTTTGATATTCTCATCAATCTTAGGAAGAATCTTATCAGCCATGGTATTCTTGGGGTGGAAATCAGGTATGTTGGAGGTTTTTTTGTGCTATTGAAGTTTGATAACAAAGAGGATGCAAACATGTTTTTTTCTAATAAAGAAGGTTGGAGTAGTTGGTTTCATAAAATGGAGATTTGGAACGGGCAATCGCTTCCATATGAACGTGTAGCATGGTTGAAGATTTATGGGGTGCCATTAAACATTTCATTGTCACCGGTGTTTAATGCAATCGGTAACAAGTGCGGGAAGGTAGTAAAATTGGCTACGTCAATGGACGAGGAGGCGGATCTTTCTTTTGCTTATATTGGGGTTCTCACTAAAATGGTGAAGAAAGTTGATGATATTGTGGCTGTTCGTTGGCAGAATAAGGTGTATCAAGTTTGGGTGGAGGAAGAACGTCGTGACTGGGTCCCGGATTGTTTGTTTGAGAAGGAGGATAGTGTTGAGTATTATAATAGTTCATCTGAAGCTGATTCTTATGAAGATGTCGAAGATATTAGACTGAATGAGGAGTTTAAGGAAGTAGCCCAGAATGAAGATTTGGATAATCGGGATCATGTTCTTGAGAAGGTGCCGGAGTTGGTACCGGAAGCAGTTATTCCGGTTACCAATCAGGCGGCGGAGAATGTTTTGGAAAGTCCAGCATCTTTGGAAAGTCATAATCACAGGGAGAATGTTACGGAGCCATTAAATGTGGATAATAATTTTTTTAGATTTTCCTTTGTGAACAAGGAAAAGTCGGTTACTTTGAAAAAATTCAAAAGAATTAAGACTAGACAAAGGAAACAGTCCAAGTCTCCCGAAGCCCAGCCCAAGAAGTTTAAAAGGCCCAGAAAGAATGATCCATTTGATTTAAATGCTTTGTTGGGCCTTCAAGATGAATCTAGTGATGAGTATGAAGGGGATTAGGTTGATAGTCCAAAAGAGTATATTACTCCTGATTTAAACATGTCTGGTACTAGCTCCATGGGGAATATCGATAATAGTTAGCTGGATATTAATTCGAAAGATCAAGAGGAGGACATCAGTAATGGAAACATTGAGCTGAAGAAGTCTCGTGTCGATACTGAGGTAAGAGATTTCGAGGCTGTTGAGGTATGTGATCAATCTTTATGCTCCAATGGGAAGTTGGTTGAACAGGAGACAATTGATACTATTGTTTTAGGCAATAAACTTGGTGCTGAGAATTTGCAGAATTATCATGATCAAATGGTGGGCAAAGAAGGTTGTCAATTGGGTAATCAATGAATGTGTTGTCAATCAACATTAGAGGTTTGGGGGTTAAAGGGAAGCCTAAATGGGTCCGGGATATGAGAAAAGAACAAGAAGCGTCTTTTATTTTATTGCAAGAAACACAACATTCTTCTTTGGAGAAGATTAATTTGTCGGGTTATTGGGGGAATGATGCGTTTTGTTATGAGTTTGTTGAGTCAAGTGGTAAATCGGGGGGTCTTGTGTCGTTATGGGACCCAAAATATTTCAAGATGGTTAAGGTGGTAAAACACAGGTGGTTTTTAGGGGTGGAAGGGGTTATAAAGGGCAGCGGGGAGAAGTTGAATCTCATTAATGTTTATGCGCCTCAAGGCGTTAATGAGAAACGAGAATTATGGTTGGAATTGGAAGCGGTTCTCGATAGTGGGAGTGGTTTGTTTGTGGTGGCAGGTGATTTTAATGTAGTTAAATCAAAGGAGGATAGAAGAAATTCCAAATTTGATGCGGCTACCGCGAAAGACTTTGTAACGTTTATAGAGGATGCAGATCTACATGAGTTTGGTTTAAAAGGTAACCGTTTCACATACTTTTCGGGTGGTAGAATGAGTAGAATCGATCGAATTTTAGTGTCGTGGAATGTGCTGAATCATTGGCCCTCTTCTGAATATCGGGCTCTTCCGAGGTTACACTCGGACCACTGTCCTTTAATTCTTAAAACGGAGTCGAGAAATTTCGGCCCTAAACCTTTCCGGTTGTTTAATTCTTGGATGGATCGTATGGGTTTTGACAAAATGGTGGATAAGGCATGTGATGATTATGCGGATATTCTTCCTGCGGATATCAATTTAATGTTGAAATTCCGTTTTATTCGAGGTCGTATAACTGAATGGAAGAACAAGACTCTTGATGAAGAAAGTGAGGAGTATACGGGTATTAAAGCGGACATTGCGGCGATGGAAGAAGTTTTAAGTGATAGGGACTTCGATGAGGCGGAACAATGGATTTGGGAGGAATCAAGAAAACGGTTATTAGAAATTGATGAATTAAATTTCAAGGATCTCAAACAAAAAGCGAGGAATGATTGGGCTAAATTCGGTGACGATAACACGAGTTTTTTTCAAGGCTCTATTAATAAACGAAAGGTGAACAATAATATTTCGGGATTGATGGTGGGTGACTCGTGGGTGACTAAGCCGAAGCAAGTAAAAAAACAAGTTTTGGGTTTCTTTAAAACAAAGTTCACAGAGGAATTGCGGACTCGACCTAAGCTGAAGTGTCACGGAATAAAACGTTTGTCAGAGGAGGCAAGTGGTTATTTGGTTACAAAATTTTCAGAGGAAGAAATAAAGATGGCGGTATTCTCGTGCGGCGATGACAAGGCCCCGGGGCCTGATGGCTTCAACTTTAGATTTATTAAAAGATTTTGGCGTTGTTTTTCTAATGATTTCATGAAGTTGATTGATCAATTTTCAGAATCGGGAAGTATTAATAGAGGAGTGAGTTCGTCGTTTATTATGTTAGTTCCTAAGGTGGAGGATCCTATGGGATTGGGGGATTATAGACCGATTAACCTGATCGGGGCTGTTAGTAAAGTTATTTCTAAACTCTTGGCGAACAGATTACGGGTGGTTATAAATGAGGTGATTTCCGAATCCCAATCAGCTTTCATTAGCGGTCGATACATTTTGGACGGTCCTCTAATTCTTTATGAGATTCTTTCATGGTCGCGGGTGTATGGGATGAATCTGTTTTTCTTTAAAATAGATTTTGAAAAGGCGTATGATAATGTTAATTGGGATTTTCTGATTGACCTCATGAAACAGATGGGTTTCCCCGACATTTGGTGCAAATGGATTTATGGTATTTTAAAGTCGGCTAGGTCTTCAGTTCTAGTCAATGGCTTGCCAACCTTCGAATTCGATTGTACGAAAGGTATAAGACAAGGCGACCCCCTTTCTCCTTTTCTTTTTGTTATTGTCATGGAAGCTTTTTCATGTTTGGTTAGAAAAGCCGCGGATATTGGCGTGTTTGATGGTGTTAAACTCCCTAATGGGGGCCCGATTTTATCTCACCTTCTTTACGCGGATGACGCAATGGTGATGGGTCAGTGGAAGGAGGAGAATTTCGGTTGTGTTATGAGAATCTTGAGGATATTTCACTAATGTTCGGGTATGAAGATTAATATCCACAAATCCTCTTTGTTTGGAAGTGGTGTTAATTTAGACGCGGTTAAAAATTAAGCGACCTTCATGAATTGTAAATATGGTTCGATGTCGTTTACCTATTTGGGAGTTAAAGTGGGGGCAAATATGAACCGAGTGGTAAATTGGGAGCCGGTTAAAGAGGTTTTTCGGTCTCGTCTATCTAGTTGGATGTCAAAGGTGTTATCCATTGGGGGTAGAGTTACGTTGATAAAATCGGTTTTGGAGAGTTTGCCTACATATTATTTTTCTATATACTCGGCGCCGGTGAAGATCATAAACGAGCTGGAGTCGATTATGAAAAAGTTTTTATGGGGAGGCCATTATGAGGGTCGGAAGATTCATTGGGTAGCTTGGGATATTGTAACGAAGGATCGAAAACAGGGAGGCTTGGGTATTAACAGATTGGATGTTAATAATAAGGCGTTGATTCTAAAGTGGGTTTGGAGATATAGGAACGAACCAAGTGCGCTATGGAAAAAGATTGTTGATGCGGTTCACTTTACTAAACGTAAGTGGGGTTGGTTGCCGCTTAACTGCCGGGTCACAGGTACATGGAAAAATATAGTCAAAATTGGTAGTAAAATAAAAGTCCATGGGAGGAGCATGTCTGAGATGATGACTGCTTCAATGGGAAATGGGGAATCTATTCGATTTTGGATAGATATTTGGTTTGGAGAGGTGGCGCTTAAAGATAAATTTCCTAACCTATTTAAAATCGAAAAACATAAAACGGTTTTAGTAGCTGAGCGGATCCACTCGATTAAAGAAGGCACAACCTGTTGGACGGTTAGAAGTGAACGTATGTCTACTTTGCTGAAGAATGAACTGGAGGGGTGCAGCTTGTCTTTAACTGCAGTATTGAGCGGACATAACCCAGACAAATGGGCTTGGTCTAGAGATAGCACAGGCTTATTTTCTGTTCGTGCAGCAAAAAAATGGCTGCAACAGGAAATGGTTATCGGCACAGAAGCGACAATTGATTGGTGTAAGTGGATCCCAACCAAGGTAAATATCTTTATTTGGCGGGCCAATATGGACAAGATCGCTACAATTGCGGCTTTGGAAATAAGAAATATAGTAATGCATTCAAGAGGTTGTGTATTCTGTGAAGATAGTTCGGAGACGACGGATCACTTATTTACGGGCTGTTTTTTCGCTAACGGTATTTGGCTGTCGATTACAACATGGTGTCGCATTCCTCCTGTTTTCGCTTTCTCCATCAAGGACTTAATTAATCTACATCAATCGGTGGGGTTCAAAGGTCTCAAGAAAGCGGCATTCCCAGGTATTATGTATATAGCTCTTTGGAGTATATGGCGGGCTAGAAATGATCGGGTTTTCTCGAATAAAAGACTCAAGGTTATGGAAGTGATAGCCGAGATCAAATCGTTCAGTTATCTTTGGTTTAAATGTAGATATAATAAGGGTGATATAGATTGGAACTTGTGGCGTAATTTTGATTTGATGTAATCTGGTTTTTCCGCTCTTTGCCTCCTCCTTGGAGTCATAGAGGCGGTTTGGTCGTTTAATAAAGTTTGCCTTTCAAAAAAAAAAAAAAGTACAATCCCCACCTGCATCAATAAACGGTGGAAACACTCCCTAGGAGACTCAAGTTCAATCCTCACCTGCATCAAATAGTGAGACATTTAGTGCGCAATGATGGTGACAAACCCACCGAGGGGGTTCGATCGTGAGCGTCACCCCAGTTTTAATCCGGCTTTTACTTTAGCAAGACAACTTGTATGAAGGCAGTACGGTTTCCGGAGGGAAGCCACCAAGGCCGATGATCCTGCACGGGGCCTAAAAGAACATCGTCAGGACAGTCTTGGTGGGCTGTCGGTTCAAAACGGACCGACGGGGTGACAATGGGTCACTCATAACGAAATTCACATTCCCAAAAAAAAAAAAAAAAAAAAAAAAAAAAAAACTTGGGCTTAGTTACTAAACTGTAGTTTTTTTCATTTGGTAAAAGGTGTATAATTTTTTTTTTATTTATGATATATATATACACACACATTGAAGTCGCTTAAAAGTTTTTTTTACCGCATGTTCTATATAAAATGCGTTAAATAGTGTTGTCAGGTGACCCCAAAACCTTTTATGAAGCTCCACCAATGCCTACCTTCCTTTGTGAACTTTAAAGTTACAACACAATACGATGCAATACAACATAACACAAGACAACACTAGTACTATGCAGCACTATAAAATACAATACGTATCTATAAAATGACAATTGTGAAACAAGAACCTTCACTCATGTTTTTGAAGTCAATCCATTATTAGGTGGAACTACTCACATTCAAAATAACATGATTTTCGATTATGTGGAAACCATATATGCTTGCACATTGATGCAAATTTATGTTCATAGCAAACTAACATTTTGATTTATTTATGTTAATAGGAGAGGGGCAGTTTGGTCAACAGATGAACCAGGTGCATCTGAAACATCCAAATTGTCATCCTTGACCACCGGTATCAGGTTCTTTTCTTTAATTTGTCCCCACATTACTGTGTAAAACCCAACAATAACTATCGTTCCTCCAATAACACTGTGCATATACGAATTTAAAGGTTCAAGAGCAACTGGTCAGTTATATATTAGCAAGAATCAAACCATCTAATAAATTGTATAGTTTGAATATGTATTTCAAGTCAAAGTCCAAGTCATAGTCATAGTCAAAGTCATAGTCATGGTCATAGTCATGGTCATAGTCAAAGTCATAGTCTAGTCAAATTATTTTATTACTCTTAATTTTAGTTAGTTGTAGGGTAGCTTATGTCTAGTCAAATTATTTTATCATGTATGAAGTATGAATGAAATGTGCTTGATCATTTCACTTATATGGTATCACAGCCACATACACTCTAACGAGTATTCCACCGATCCAACCCTGCATCCTTTATTATTATTATTATTATTTTCTAACCAAAACTTCATTTCCGATGGCATCACCACTCATTCACATCCGAAACTACAATTGGTCCCACAATTATACCCGCAACTATCGCTACTCGGCCTCAAACCCACCATCCCACAATTACCCCTCCTCCTGGTCAAACAAACCCACAGCCCCCGGTCCGAACAACCGCACCACTAAAAACAATACTTTTTGCCACTACTGCAACATTCTCGGCCATGAAACAAAGGACTGTCGTAAACTTAGTCGATTCCTATGCGACCATCAAGTCTCTACTCAAGGATCCTCATCTGCAAATCCAATGGTGAATCATACCTCTCCTTACACGGTTGCTTCAAACCCTCCATGGATGTGGGACACCGGCGCATCTGATCACACTGCCATTAATAAAAACTCAGTGCACGTTCTTTCCGAATACGGTGGCTCGGATGAGATTATTTTAGGTGATGGTAAATCGCTTCCTATCACACATACTGGTCACACAACTCTTTAAACAAACTCACGACCGTTATTCTTAAATAATGTCTTAATTGCTCCTAATCTTCGCAATAATCTTATTTCTGTTGCAAAACTTAGTCGTACTAATCAAGTTTCTGTTGAATTTTTCCCATATCATTTCTTGGTTAAGGATCTACGCACGGGGGCGCATCTCATGCGGGGTGTGAACGTCAATGACGTTTACTACGGACCAACAACACTCTCTCCTCAAATCAATACAACAACAACAAAATCTCTACTTGCGTGGCACCATATCCTTGGACATCCTTCGTTTCAAGTCCTCAAGTCCTTAATTTCTAAACTGGGACTTAATGGTAATAAAGTGTCACCCGAGTCTTTTCATTGCAAATCTTGTTCGTTTAATAAAAGCCACAAAATTCCTTTTGGTAAAAATTCATTTGTTGCAAATAAACCATTGCAACTCGTTTACTCAGATGTATGGGGTCCAGTCCAAACATCCATTGATGGCTTCAAGTACTATGTCATATTTGTCGATTATTTTTCTAAATACATTTGGTTATATCCAATAAAAAGAAAATCCGACGTCTCCATCCTTTTTCCACAATTCAAATCACTAGTGGAAAAAAAATTTCAAACACCTCTTATCTCTCTATTTACCGATAATGGTGGTGAATACATTGGTCTAAAACCATTTCTCACAACTCATGGAATTTCTCACTACACCACACCCCCTCATGCACCCGAGCAAAACGGAGTAGCCGAACGACGCCACCGACATGTTGTTGAAACGGGCCTTGCCCTACTCCACTATGCCCACCTACCATCACATTTTTGGTCACATGCCTTCCAAGCCGCTACTTATCTAATAAATCGCCTACCCACAACCATCTTGAATAACAAATCACCTTATGACATGTTGTTCAATGTTGCTCTCACCTACTCCAAACTAAAACCGTTTGGTTGTCTTTGTTACCCTTGGCTACACCCATACACCACCTCCAAATTACAACCATGTTCTGCCTCATGCATTTTTCTTGGTTATTCCTCTTCCAAATCCGCTTACAAATGCTTTGATCCGACTACCAACAAATTATATCACTCAAGACATGTTGAGTTCATTCCACATCTTTTCCCTCTCCGTGACACAATCTCCACACCCACTGTCATCTCCATTGAATCCTTTCTAAACCTTAAAACTTCATCACATACTATTTCACCCAACGCACCCAATCCTACATCAACTATTGTCCCACCACCTAACCTCACTTCCGCCCACTCACCACCAACACTCTTACACCAACCTACAACCATTACCCGACCTTCACCCGAAAACCATCCCATACACGCAACCCAACATACACCCATTACAACACCCACACCCGTGACCATCCCACCTCCCTCCTCCACAATCGACTATTCACCGCAACCCAACAACCACTCATCCGCCACCACTCCTCCCACATATTCATCACCCGAACCCTCATCCTCACTACCATCCACCCCCGGTCCCATACCCTCCACTGAACCTAAACCCACTCTGCCGCGCCGACCCGCCGGTAACCGAAACCTAACCCAAAGTATTTCAACCCAAACTTTGTTAACTCTACTACTCGCCACCCCATTCCAAACACCTTGGAACCCTCCACTCACACTCAATCCATGCGAGATCCTACATGGAGACAAGCCATGGACCTTGAGTACAATGCCCTACTCCAAAATCAAACCTGGGAACTTGTGCCACAAACCAACCAACATCCAATTGGTTGGAAATGGGTCTTTCGCATCAAACGAAAACCCGATGGCACCATTGACAAATACAAAGCACGTCTAGTTGCTAAGGGCTTCCACCAACAATACGGTAAGGACTATTTTGAAACCTTTAGCCCGGTCACCAAACCAGTCACTATTCACACGGTCCTTTCCATTGCCCTATCTCGTGGTTGGTCATTACGTCAACTCGATGTTAATAACGCATTCCTTCATGGTACTCTTCATGAAGATGTATACATGATCCAACCGCCCAGTTTCATAAACTCTGAGTTCCCAACACAGATTTGCAAACTCAAAAAATCACTTTACGGGCACAAACAAGCTCCAAGGGTATGGTATAATGAACTCACCGCTTTTCTTCTAAAATTCGGCTTTCAAAAGTCCTTGTCTGATCCATCCCTTTTCATCCACAATAAGCATGGAATCACTTCCTACCTTCTTGTCTATGTTGATGACATTGTTCTTACGGGTAGCCATGATCACTTCTTGAACACCTTTGTTCAAGCTTTAAGTGACAAATTCTCCATCAAAGATCTTGATCCACTTCATCACTTCTTGGGCATTGAGGTCATCCAACACCTCAAGGCTTATTTCTTTCACAACACCGACACATTCAGGATATCTTAAACAAATTCAAAATGGATGGTGCCAAGGGTGTCCTCACACCCTTAAGCGTTTCCGACACTCTTGCCCCATCGGATACATATACATCCGTTGACCCGACCCCTTACCGCCAACTTGTCGGCACTCTTCAGTATCTTGCTTTCACTCGGCCGGATATTTCCTTCGCAGTCAACAAACTTTCTCAATTCATGCACAACCCAAAGCAGTCACATTGGCAAGCTCTCAAACGGGTTCTCCGCTATTTGAAAGGAACAGTGCACCATGGGTTATTTTTAAATAAAAAGTCCTCACTTGATTTACAAGCTTTTTCAGGTTCAGATTGGGGAGGAATACATGACGGAGGGAGATCTACTACCGCTTATCTATTATATCTTGGATCTAACATTGTCTCTTGGCGTTCCTCTCGACAAAAAACGGTCTCCCGCTCTTCAACTAAAGCGGAATACAAAGCACTTGCAAATGCCGCGGCTGAAATCTCATGGGTTAAAAATCTTCTCCAAGAACTTGGTCTTCGTACGATGCGCACCCCAACTCTATTTTGTGATAACACCGGTGCTACTTATCTATGTGCTAACCCGGTCTACCACTCACGCATGAAACATGTAGCTCTCGACTACCACTTTGTTCGTGAACAAGTCAATGCAGGTCAACTAAAGGTTTTTCACATTAGTTCAAAGGATCAACTAGCCGATGTCCTCACCAAACCGTTACCCCGATTACCGTTTCTCTCGTTCCGCTCCAAGATTGGCATATCCAATGGATCCTCCATCTTACGGGGGCGTATTAGCAAGAATCAAGCCATCTAATAAATTGTATAGTTTGAATATGTATTTCAAGTCAAAGTCCAAGTCATAGTCATGGTCATAGTCAAAGTCTAGTCAAATTATTTTATTACTCTTAATTGTAGTTAGTTATAGGATAGCTTATGTCTATTCTTTATTGTATATATATATATATCATGTATGAAGTATGAATGAAATGTGCTTGATCATTTCACTTATATTATATTCTTTTAACAAATAAAGCGACACGATCAAAAGACTGGATCAGTTTAAGCATGTCCCAATATCACTAAATGATAGATTTATGTGTGTAATTAGTTACCTTCCTAAATGAAGTGAATCGCCAAGAAACGTGACACCCATGATCACTGCAAGAACGATTGAGAGGGGTGAAAATATGGCCACAAAAACTGGTCCTTTCTTCCGCAAACACCAAGTTGTAACACTATTACTAACCACAGTGGAATGAACGGCCTACAAATAGATAGAACAAGTCAATCTACCAACACCAAAGATATATGTATTGAAAAACTGAACTAGTTTACCAAACGTACCCCCAATACAACAGCAATCACCCCAGTTCTAGATGGAAGCACCCAAGCGCTTCGATTTTGTTCTAGTAAAGGGGAAAGAGCCATACATTGGATTGTCCCAAAGAGGCAGTAGAAAAAGACAATGGTTTGTTGGTCCGGATACTCTCTAACTGTTGTTGTCTAATGTGCAAATTAAAAAATCGTTAATTGCGTATTTACATTATCATATAACATGATACAATTATTTGCATACAGTTACATTAAAAAGAAAAGAAAGTATAACAGTAATAATTTTTTTATTTATTTAATAATGCAATTATATAATTATTAATAATTTATTTCATAATAATAATAACACTGATAACAATGATACTAGCATCTAAGAGAAACTTTACCATTAATACAATGCACATGCAACCGAAAGTCACACCAGTTAGAGTAACAAGACTTCCAAATATCCATTTCGATGGTCGTGACAAAGATAGTTGGTTAGGATAACCAATCGTATGAAGAATTCTTGGGCCTTGATAGAATGTGAACACCGTTGCTCCTAAGATTGCCATCATGGTACCCAAAAGTTTTGCTATACTGTTTGAACTTCTTATGTCTATTTTCTCAGTCCTAGAATACAATAGAGTAACTTAAAATTTTTGTATACGGGTAAATATATATATTGTAATATTTTCCTTGTTAAAATTCACTAATTAGTAATTAATTGAGTGGTGATTCATTTAATTTCATTTCACAATAAAGGTAATTTTACAGTTGGATGGCAGACAAACAACCAACAAGCTGCGTTGCAACCCCATTTTAATTAGAAAATCCTATTCAAATGAATAACTTAGTTTATTATTATTATTATTATTATTATTTTTAATAAAGTGAAACATGTTGGTTAGCACTACCTAAAAATTAAGTATATTATTATTATTTTTAATAAAGTGAAACATGTTGGTTAGCACTACCTAAAAAGTACTCCAATCAAGAATGTAATGCCTGGAGCCAAATTCCCAATGGCACTTGCCATGGTTGGAGAGCTATAGTCTACACCAACATACCAAAGTACCTGATAAAGACAAATCCTACATATGCAATACACATAAATGGGAGATGTTTGTAAATGAAACTCAAGAATTGGAAAAGTTTCACTTATGATGTTCATTACATCTTAAAATGTCACAATGGGCTCAATCGCTTACCCGATAAGGCCAAGGATGAAGAATCTGAACAAAATACGCATAGTGAGTGGAGGGCCATCGACCTTTCTGATGATGTGAATGATGAAAAATGGAAGAAGAATCAATGTGCCAAGAGCGTTATGATAAATAACATAAATATAACTGCCCATACCATCATTCATCGCTGCTTTGACTATGGTTAACACCGCGATACCTAAACATGTAACCATCGACATTGCAACAAATGGAACCACATCATCCATCCATGACCATGCATGACGAGTTCTCATGCTCCCAAAAAACTTAGATCCAAAGTTCACAAGAATCTCACAACCCAAATTTATATAAGAATGGGAACAATTTTGAGTGACCCGACAGAGCGGGACGAATGAAACGTAATTTTAAAGTATACATAAATAATACGAGCGCCAAAATGCTCCTTAGCCACACAAGTTTACTTTTTCTCTATTATTATAGAGCACTAACCCCACAACTTTAACCACTCCAACAACTTTATCTTTAATTGACCGCACAAGTGATTATGTTGATTTACATTCAAACCCTTCATAGAAATCTCCACCTATGAAGTGTTCGTGTTAACGAGTGGGTTCCTATTAACGTATATTCATGTTCATTCGATAATAAAATGAATGTTTTTGTTCATGTTTGTTTGCTAATAGTTTACATGGTGTAAACGAATGAACATAAACATAATTAAATGAAAGAACACAAATGAACGGTAATTGATCATAAATGAAGAAAACGAACGAGTTCTTGTTCATTCCTTAGTTGATTACTCGAGACTTGGTTTTAAAATAATTTAGGTGATGGGTTGGGTGAAGCATGAAGTTGGGACAAGGTATGTGCGCCGATTAATAAAGGTGGTTTAGGCCTTACCCCCTTAAAGGACACGAATATTTCTCTCTTTACTAAGTAGTGGTGGCAAATACTTGTTTTTTGATTGATCCATGAGTTTCACAGGAGCCATTCATTCAAAGTGCTATATCCCAACTTATTTTGGCTTGAGAAGGAGAAAGGGTGTTTGATTAATTCATGTTATGATAGATTTGGTCAGACCACTACATGGAAATGGAGGTGAAAAAGATATAATTTTAATCAAGTATTGATGATTTTTGAGGGGCCGAAAGTCACGGGACCTTAAAATGGGGGGGGGGGGGGGGGGATTGTCCCTAGAACATTATGGTAAACAACATAAGCGATATTGCCCATACCATCATTCATGGCTGCTTTGACTATATATTGGGGATTTACAGTAACAAACGAACAAAACCGGATAACAGAAATATCTGAAGGCATGTAATCGCTTTCAGATTGAATCAATTTGACGGTTCTATCGAATATTCAATCGGATACAATCAGAGATTGAGAATTTTCTGTATGTTGTGATTGAGCTGTGAAGAACCAGAGAATTTTTGACCAAGAAGAAGAATACTTCGTAATGAAAAAATTGGGCTAGTAACTGCCTTTTAGGTAGTTTTCCAAGGGTTTCGACATTGCCAAAATTAGTCCCTCTATTTTTGAAAATTAATTTTCTGATACATTTTTACCATAGCAATTTTAATGGAAATAAAATTTTTCCAACCTGACCTGGCAGCTCGACACCCGCCAGGGGCTCTGCCCCTTAGACCCTGCTCCCAGGGGCGCTGCCCTCGGACCCCCGTCCATTAGGGGCTTCGCACCTAAGTTCATAATAAATTCAAATAGGTGCACTCCGCACCACATACCTATATGATGTATTATTACGAACATATTGGTTGAACAGTCAATCCAATTACACTAAAATATCCAACACTATAGTTGCTATCCAAATATGTTAGGGTAAACATTGCAATAAACGGCAGCACATCCTCCGTCCATGACCATGCTTTAGCTCTTATCACCATCGCCTTTTTCCGTTAATAATGTTTCTTCAAATACATACATCCGAATATAGGTGGAGATTTTAAATTGATCGATAGTCTGACAAAAAAATTCCAAATTAGTTAAAACAAAAATACTAGATGGAGAATTTGAAATGATCACATGTTAGTATTGACACAATTCCAAATTAGTTAAATAAAATGTAGATATTTTGTTTTGAAGGAAGATGTACACATTACCAAAGTCCAAAACAATATTGTGTCCTTTTATATTTATGAAATGACCACACACAGTGTCTATTCTATATTTATAAAATGACCACACACAGTGTCCATAACAGGCTAAATGTGTGGGGAAAGCGGAACATGAACTTGACCGTACAATACATTGTTAGATTCTTAAGGGTTTGTTGATAAAATTAGAGATTTATAAAGTTTATTTTCATTTTTCAAACATTAAAATATTACACATTAAAATTTACAAAAGTAAAAATTACAAATGTGAGTCATTTGACTTTTTCTCTTCAATATATATAAATATACAGAGAGTACAGTTCAATAGAAAACTTATTTTTTTTTATGGAGAGAATTGAAAAACTCTTAATTAAATGAAAAAAATTAATAATACAGTCAGTTAATGAAGTTGATAAAACCATTGTAGTTAAGGTGTAAAAAGAATTTCCAATTTACATGCCAGTATATATATTTGCAATCAATGCCGGATTCAAGAATTTTTTTCACTGGGGTCCTTGTTTAGGTGTTTCAATTTCATATGACCAAACATAAAAATTTCGAGTCGGGTCAAGGGTTCGGGTCGGTTTGTCGGTTCGGGCCGGATAAGGTTTACCGCATAAAAAAATACGATGCAATAATGAAAAACATTGGCATTAGAAATTTAAAGCACATAATACAAATACGATTGTCTTTAAGGATAAAAAAAACATACCTATAGTTGTTCCCTACGAGTTTTCATCTTTTGAAAATATTGCATTACATTCTCGACCGAAACGTGTTGTAGTAACTCCCTTTCAATGTAACAAATGCAAGTGTCGTTCATGTATCCATCACCCATCTTATTACGCAATTCCGTCTTCACATACTTCATTAAAGAAAAACATCTTTCAACATTAGCCGTTGCAATCGGTAAAACTAGTTACAACTTTATTAAACGATAGACCAACTGATAATCAATATGTTTTCTTGTATCCACCATCCTTTTGGCAAGATCACTTACCCCATCCAGGTTGTCAAACCGACTATCTTCTTTCACATTAGTAATGTAGTAGCTAAGTTCATACATAAGCTTGTCTTTTTCATCCAAAGTAAAATCAGACGGATACATCTCGGCCAACTTTAGCAAATTTAGTTTACTGAAGGCACTAAAATTATGACACGGGCTCAAAGAACTCATACATGTTAGCAATTCAGTGGTTACCTCATTAAAACGATTTCCAAACTCTTGAATTTGCATGTCTAGAACTTTGTTGAAATTGTTGACCATATAATGGTGACGATTGGTGATGTTGGTCTTTCTTCTTTTATTTTTCGGGTCAACATAGTCGTCTTCCATGTCTCCATTGTAATAAAAAAAATCTCTAAGATTCCCATTTTAAAAACCTATACACTTGACTCTAAGAGTGTGTGTAGTGGTGGGGGGTTATGTGAGGGTTATGATATTAAAATATTAAAAAGTAATAGAAGGGGGGTTATGTGGGGGTTATGGAAAAAGAGGGTGTAGTTGGAAGGGGGTTATGTGGGGGTTATAAATGATTGGTAATGATTGGTTAATTATTGTTTTTTATTTAAATATGAATATTAAGTAGTTAATAATATTTCATTAAATATAAAAATAATAATAAAAATAAAAATTTAAACTGAAAGTTTATTAAATTAATAAAATAATAAAAAAATATTTAATATTAAAAAATAATATTTAATAAAAAAAATTTTGAATTTCAAACAGTTACTGTTCCAAACCGTTTGAATTTCAAACGGTTACTGTTCCAAACCGTTTGAATTTCAAACTTCCCCCCCAAACGTTTAAATTTCAAAGTTTGAATTTCAAACTCCCCCCCCCCCCCCCCCCCCCACCAAATCTCAGTCACACCTATAAATACCCCCTCCTCCCAAATCTCAGTCACACCTCTTCCCTCTTCCTCATCCTTTCCTCACCCACCACCACAATGAATAATATGGGCGGTTTTCAACCAGGAGCTGCCGGACCTTCTAATGTTCGGCAGTACGCTCGCCGGGTCCGGGGACGGGGCCGGCCCCGGAGACTACCATTCACCTCCTCTCCTCTTCCTCCACAACCTCCTCTTCCTCCTCCTCCTCCTCCACAACATTGGTTATATCACCCTCCTCCTGCTGCGGCACCACCAACCTTTCCTCATCCTGAAGTCGATGATGACTTCACGGATGAAGAATTGGCCTGGGCCATGGATTATACCATGGCTATTAATGAAATGGACCGACTGATGCTGTCGCCCCCCACCCCCCGAATTGCTGCTGCTATCCCCACCCACCACCACCAACCTATCCCCACCCACCAGAATACCCCCACCCACCACCACCAACCTATCCCCACCCCCCAAAATACCCCCACCCACCACCACCAGACCACCCCACCCCGTGAATATGGCGACCCAACTCCTGAGGACTTGGAAGCCCTCAGGGAACTTGAGGAGGAACGCCTTTGGAGCATGCCTACCCCTCCTCGTGAGTACTACTATTTCCCCTCGGATGCAAGATCCGATGGACGGGACAGCTCACGTTCCGTATCCCCCGAGTACTACACACTCGAGTGGGAGGTTTAGGATTATATTATGTGTTTATGTAATGTGTTTATGTAACGTGTTTATGCAACGTTTTAATAAGTAGTTTAGGATTAGGAACTCTGTTTGTAATAAGTAATTTAGGATTGTAATTTTATGTGTTTATGTATTATGTGTTTATGTAATGGTTTAAATTTTAAACAAAACTTTAAAAACTAAAACCTTAAACATTACAAATACAATACTAAACATAAAACATAACATTAAACATTACAATCTCCCAGGATAAGAAAATAAAGCCTAAACATTAAAAATTAAACATAGTGAAAACACATCAGAGACCACGACAAAAGATTAGTGATGGAGAAGTCATTGTCGTATTGTTGACGATAGGCGTCGTGTGTCAACTGAATTGCCATCTGTTCGCTAACCCCAGGGTGCGCCTGCATCGTCGCTTCATAGACTCCATGCAATATGTTAACGTTATTTCGTATAGCATACCACTTACTGGTGATCTGATCAACGGTACGGTGGTTCGTTCCGGTGATTTGGTTGAATTCGACCAACACATTGGGCCAAAAAGCCTCCCTATTGGTTGACGGGGTATATATCTAGTGTCATTACAAAATATTATATAATGTCAAATGAATCCGGAAGTTTGTAATCGATCATTCTAAAAATAACTAACATGAAATATGAAAAAAAAAAAGTTATTTCTTGAAATATCGAACGCATTAGTCTAAGGGTTATGTGATGCGTTAAAAATTCATGGGTATACGATCGGGTATATAGTTCGGGTATTTGGGTATGTGGTTTCGGGTAATTGAGTCGGGTATCACCTAATCCCAGGCCCGACCCAAACCCACAATTTTTTTAAACTAATCCCAAACCTGACACAATACCTGTCGGGTTACAAAAAATAGTCGTTTTTTTCTCCGTTTTTTATATAGCACTATGGTACTCGTTGGAAAGATAATAAAACGCTCGTTAATTTGGTGTAATTTCTTTCTTTAAAAAATCTCGTATATAAAAGATATTAACGTTTAAAAGTTATGGGAGAAAACATGAGAGAGAAAATAATAGAGATTTAATATTTTACATTTAGTAGATTAGGTATTTAATAGATTAGGTTAAACCATATTTATTCATTTTTTTTAACTGGTCTAGAGTTTCCACATCACATCCTATGTGGCATCTCTCAAATGAGAGATTGCATAATATTATGACATGTAAGATTATTAGCTTTGCAATATATATATAGATTATAGATAAACCAAAGCATTTTTAATGACATGCCATAATATTATGCAATCTCTCTTTTGAGAGATGCCACATAAGATGTGATGTGACAACTCTAGACCAATTAAAAAAGGAATAAATATAGTTTAAATATGATTTAACGTAATCTATTAAATACCTAATCTACTAAATATAATATTAAAACTTTATTATTTTCTCTCTCATGTTTCCTCTCATTACTTTTAAATGTTAAGATCTTTTTTATACGAGATTTTTAAAGAAAAAAATTACACCAAATTAACGAGTGTTTTATTATCTTTCCAACGAGTACCATAGTGCTATATAAGAAACGGAGAAAAAAACGACTATTGTTTGTAACCCGACAGGTATTGTATCAAGTTTGGAATTAGTTTAAAAAAATTGTGGGTTTGGGTCGGGCCTGGGATTAGGAGATACCCGACCCAATTACCCTTTTTTTAGATTAGAATATGATAACTTATGGTAGAGATTTGTTTAAAATAATAATAATAATATTCATTAATCATATATTGGCAGTTGCTATTTTTATAGTTTAGATATTTCTAATTTTATTCATTTTACTTAGACTTCTCAACCCGGGACGCTCCCGGGGTATAAACTAGTAACTATATAAGCAATTGCTATAAAGATTCAACCATAAGAACACAAATAACAATAATCAAACCAAAGATTTAGATCAAGCATACTTGCTTCCCCTGCACGAATGTCTTTTCTTTTAAGAAACAATTTTCTACCAAAAACATAGCTGATTAATTCCATTCCGTTGAACATCATCAACTTTAGAATAATATTCACATTTTAATGATAACTCACAGGAAGCGGAAGTCTAAGGAGGGGCGGCGGAGGTCCGAGGAGGAGCGGCGGAGGTCTAAGGAGGAGGAGGAGGGTAGCAGCGCAGGTTTGAGGATCCACTACAAAAAAAATGAGTATTAGGGACTCAAAATTCAGTATCTAATACGTCAAAATCAGTCTCTAATGTTTATCAGGGACTGATTTGCCAGTCACTGGCCAGTCCCGGATACCTAGTCCTAGATAGTGGTTTTAGTAACTAAAATCCAGTCTCGATTGTATGACACCGATTGAGACTAACAATTAGTCTCTGATACATAAAAGTTTAGTCCTCAATGTGTCCCCTAGTACCACATCATTTCAGTCCTCAATACATTTTTTCAAAGACTACAAATTAGTCTTGGATACTATGATATTTTTGTCTCTAATGTATTACTTTAGGGACTAGAAATTAGTCATGTAAACATGTCTATATTGTCCCTAATACGTTTCATTAGGTTCTTGATTCTATATCAATTCAGTTTCCAATAAGCTATTTTAAAGACCAAGAATTAGTCATTAACACCATATCATTCTAGTCTTTAATATTTCATATTTCTTGCTATTTTATTCCCGAATATGCTTTTTTACAGCTTAAAATAAAGTCACTATTAACATTTCTTCAGTCTCCAATATGTTTAAATAAAGTCTCAGTATCCAAAAATCAATTTCAAATATGTTCATTCAGCAACTAAATAATCGCAATCCAAAAGCAAATAAATATATATAAAAAACAAACCAACCCATGATTTATACAAGTTCATGAAACCTCTACAATTCATTATTTTTTTTACAAAGTAATATTAAATTTCTACAAGTCGTCTAGGAACAATGCCTTAGGCTTTGAATAAGCTTTGATCACATAAAACTCTAGCAGCCATTTCTACTTCTGCAAAACATAACACAACTGTAATATCAATCTTTAAAATAAGATTAAATGCTCAAAATAAGAACTTCAAAGCCAAACATTAGGCTTCATTTGTGCATCATAAACTAAACCATTCTTTGCTAAAAGAATGGATTAGTAAACTTCCTGTGTTCTAAACACATAATGCTCTCATATCTTTATAATAATGATGTTATCAAGGATTATATGTCAAAAAAGAATATGAATGTATACCTTGGATTTGGCCTAAATGATTGTGACCTGCACATGGGAAGTTGGCATAAACTATAAAGATGTTGACTATTTCTTATAGCCTCATGATCTCAACCTCCAAGAGGTAGTTGTTCCATAAGCTTCGGCAATGTAGCTTCAAAGTTTCTTGTTGGTCATCCATATTTTTTTTGCATAGTTGCTAAATCGGCGTTTTTCCTTTAATGATACTTTTTAGTCTCTTTTCAATTTTGAATCAACCGAGTTTCTCCAACTTCAACAGTCGCTTTTGAAAAAACCATAAATCTCCAAATTATCCATAAATCCAAAAATCCATAAGACTGCCAAGCACTTTTGTTTCTCAATGTTGCATTTCAAAACATATATCCTTTTCTTTTATAGACAATTGCTAACATTTTAAATTCTCGTATTTAGATTTAAGGTAGGTCTACGAAATTATACAACCTTCCATTCGTAAACTAATGAATGCATTGTAAATCACACTGCAACAATCAGCTTTCTATCAATGAAAATGTTAGCTTCACATTTACCCCCTCCCACACTCTAGGAAGAAAAACACACCTTTATATAAAATAACCACTTTTAGTCTTCAAAAAGTATAAACCTGGGAGACGAACAATCTCTGGCTGAAGAGAAAACTAGTTAAGGCAACCAGGTCACGAACTAACTATTAAAAAAACAGGCAGTGCCGTGTCACAAAAAAAAAGAGTTAATTTCGGCTAAAAATGGTAGCAAAACAATAATGAACCTTAAAACTCAACTACGACTATCACCCATATCTTAAAAAAAAAAAAAAACAAACAACGCATAATATATTCTTGCTTCGACAGTTCTGATCCATGTCAACAAATTAAAACAAACAAATAATGCATCCCAAATCGCCGAAAGTTGCACTATAGGTCAAATTAATTACCATTATGCATAAATCAGCAAAAAAAAATTACAATTATTGATCCAAAACATCTTAAACAGTCAACTTGTTAACAAGTTCACTTTAGCTATTTGCAAATGAGAAAAAAAAACATATTAGCAAGTAGCGCAACACAACTATAATAAGGATCAAACAATCAACATAAATTCTTGATTAGAAACAAACAAATTTTGATTACCAATTTGTACATCAGATACAACATTCATGAGTCAACAAATAGGTAGGTATATAAATAAGCAAATCAGGTCCCTAGTGGCAAGCAATACATCGAATAGTTGGTGAGCATGTTGTTGGTAAACAAGACATTTTGCTATAACATCTTTAGATTCCTCTAAGTTAGATACCTAGATTATATTGATCAAATTAAAGAAAGAAACAATCAATATAGAAAAGAACGACTTACAAAGTAGCAAGAGTAAAGCATGGATCACTAAGCAGAACCTCCTTCATCGTTGCAACCTATTAAGGTTCAGAAACTTTAACCAAATATGAAATATCACAACCACCGCCTTTAATTGGGGGATGATGGAGAACAAATCACGTATGGGCGAAGGGGCGGTGGGAAGGAGTTAGCCTATTAGGTTCAAGGGAGTTAATATTGGGTGTGTGGAAATCCAAACATTGGGAGGGAAGGAAGGAGTGAGCGGCAACTTCAAAATTTTTAGGGATAGTATACAACTTCAAATATATAAACTAATAATTAATTATAACTACAAAATATTTATTTATTTTCAATAAAGATGTTGAAGTAATATTACTCAATATTGCAAAACTCGGTTTGGGCTTGTACTCGGCGACCCACCCTAGAGCGAGTACTCGGCTTAATCGGGGATACACATCGGGTATATGAATCTATATATTAGTTCCTAGTTATTTAATCTACAAAACTATTAGGGAAAGAAAATTTTAGTTTCGAAAAAGGTCAGTTACAAAATGTTTGAGACTTGTTTCTAGTCTCCAAAACTTCGCTTAATATAGGAGAACTTGAGTCAAGTAATTGGATATTAAAAATCAATTCCTAATCATTTTATCTACAAAATACGTTAAAAACTGAATATCAGTCCCTAATTTGTGTTGGGTTTTTTGAAAATTAATAACCGATATTCAGTCTTTAATATGTTAACTTTAAATTAGAGACTAGAATTCAGTCACCAATATAGTCGTTGAATTTTTTATTATAGAGGGGACGTATTTGGGACTGAAATCTATTCACGAAAAGGGTTCTCTCCAAAGGGTTATATTATGAAGCCATTGTTTGTGACTGAAAGTTAGTCTCAAATAAAATGGAAAGGTATTAGGGACTGATTTTCAGTCACTAACATCATCACATTAAAATCAGTCCCCAATATTATTAGTAACTGATAAATCAGTCCTTGATAGTAGGTATTCAAGACTGATATATCAGTCCCTAACAATTTAGTCTTTAATGGTCACTTTTCTTGTAGTGCGATTAGGATGCTGTTTTTTTTTTTTTTTTTTTTTTTTTTGGAAATTGAAAGGATGAAGAGGATTAGAGGGACAACTCTCTCTGCCTTGTTTTTTGTTTGGAAGAAGGAGAAGAGGTCAAGAGGTAGACTTAGGGTTTTGTTACTTTTGAATTAAAAAAAACCTGGAAACAAAAACTTAAACGCGTGCGACGGGAATCGAACTTGGATTCATATGTATGTTGATGGCGGGTCTTACCACTAAGGCACCTACAATTTTTTTTGTAATGGATTCCTAAAATTACAAACCAAGTGGCTTTCTGGGAACCCACCAGATTGGCTGTAAATCCGCCCCTGTTTGCAACTCACTAAATTATATTTCTAACATCATCATCATGTCAAGCATCTTTAGTTAAGAAGCAAGTGATTGTGTGATTTGCTTTAAAACCCTATATATAAATAATGTGTAATTTAATTTGCTAAATAAATTTTATTAAGAGTGGCTTTTTTATAACTAAAGGATAAATTGAATTTTACGCTCTGTTCCAGAGTTTCATTTAACAAAGGAATAGAAAGGAATTGGAATAAATGGAGGAAAAAATGTGTTCCAAAGTTTTTGCATACAGAGAAAGGAAGGAAAGAGGAAGGAAAGCAGTGGGGTTTTTAGGCATAAATCCATCTTTTCAATTTGGAAGAAACACGAGAGAAAGGAAGGGGAGGAAGATGAAAGGTGGGATTCCTTTTTCTTCACCCCTTAAATCAAACTCTGGAACAGAGCGTTAAAGAGTGGAATTTTAGGGCAAAACTATACAAGTTTTTTCCATTAAACTTAAAAGATCATAAAGGTCAAAAACGTTTAAAAGCGTTTGTGGTCAAACCTGTCATATCAGAATAACATCTATTTTTCAAAACTACTCATTTGCCCTATATATGGTAGGAGATGTTAAAACACCTAAATAAACACACTGGCACATAATGGTGATTAGATACCAGATTTTTTGCCGAATAATCCATCACAGCCGGAGAAGCATTCGAAGGTTTGTGAGGATGTAGCTCCAGATTCGGAACAGTTTCATGCGAAACAGTCGAAGTCTCGGATTCCGGTGACGGTCAACAATCCAACTCCGGTGACAAGGGGGTTTCAGACGACCAGAATAATTCAAAAAAAGGAAACAGTCCCTTAATTTCAGGAAGTTTTAATGAGCCTAGTAAAGAGGAAACTGTTTCCTTTTCTCCTCATGGTATTAAAGGAATGAGCGAATCTCAAGGCAATGATTGCAGTAATGATAGGTTGACTTCTGGCTTGGGTAATTCTAGTGGTTGGTCCGATTATGTGTTGTCCGAACCAACTAAGAAGAAACGGAGGAGATTTAGAGTAAAAAAGAAATTGGGCCTTAGCCCACGTGCAATGAAATTTTCTGATGGGTCTAGTTGAAAAAAGAACAAAGGTTTGGACCCAGAGGATCCTTTTAATCTAATCCGATTTATTGGGCCTGTTAGTATTACAGAATCTTTGAAGAGTGTTGCTAAGTCAAAAACAGTTCGTAACGGTGAGGACATATGGGTATCCCTTTCTCCTGAGGTTTTACAAAACCAAAGGGGATCCATAACTATTCAACGTCAACAAGATTGTGAGATCCAGTCGTTTGACGCTTTGTTGAGGAAAGATGATATGGGGCATGAAGTTGAAATCTCAGTCAATCCACCAGACTCTGACACGACTCGTGTTTATCGCACGGAACAAACGGAGGAGGGGAGTCCTATGAATGATATCCAGGGTAATCAGGTTGACAAGGAAATGGAAGCCACGGTCACCTTGGGTTCCATGCTGGGAGCTCAATTGGTTGGATATGAAGATTTAATTAAAGATTCTATTGTTGGTGAAGGGGTACAACCTGGTACGGTATGAATTTTCTCTCTTTAAATATCCGAGGTTTTGGAGTCAAGGGTAAACTGGCTTGGGTGAAACGTTTGAAAGGGGAAAATGGCGTCTCGGTTGTTGCGTTACAGGAGACTCAGTGTAGGGATTCTAATGTTGTTAATTTTTCTAATTTCTGGGGGAGTTCGGATTTTGAGATAGAGTTTGTTGATGCTGTTGGGCGTTCGGGGGGCCTTGTTACCATGTAGGATCCGAAGGTTTTTAGTAAGTTTTCTGTTTTGAAGAATCAAAATTTAATATTAGTGTCGGGAAAAATTGTTTAGGATGATTCGTGGTTGAACATTTTGAATGTTTACGCCCCTCAAAAACCGGTTGATAAACGAGTTTTGTGGGAGACTTTGGAGGGAGTCATTTGCAATAATCAGGGTTTGTGGTGTTTAATGGGTGACTTTAATGCGGTTCGTAGTAGGGAAGAAAGGAAGAACACGTTTTTTGACCAGACTGTGACTGATGATTTCAACTCCTTTATTGATTCTGTTAATCTGTTGGAATACGGCTTGAAAGGGAAACGATTTACTTATCTTCATGGGAAGGGAGGAGGGGGGGGGGGGGGGGGGGGGAGTAAATTGAGCTTGATTGACAGATTTCTGGTTTGTACTAATTTTTTCAACAGGTGGCCTGAGGCGTGTTTACGAGCCTTGCCTAGATACCTCTCGGATCACACGCCTTTTTTATTGTCTTTAGAGAACAGGAACTATGGAGCTAGACCATTCAGGTGGTTTAACTCTTGGATTGACAGAGAGGGGTGTAAAAGGATTGTTGAGGAGTCTCTTCGCGATTTTCATATGACAGGTACTCCTGATATTATTTTGGCGAGCAAGTTAAGGTATCTTCGTTCTGTTTTGAAGGAATGGAAACGAAATTTGGATATCTCGAAAGGGGAAAATTTAAAGAACTTGAAAGATGATATGGATAGATTGGAAATTATCATGGAGGACAGAGAGCTAGAGGAGGATGAAAATTGGGTCTGGTTAGAGTGCAAGAAGGAGATATCAAAGCATGAGTGGTATTTGGCCTGAGACTTGTCACAAAAAGCCCGTGTAAGATGGGCTAAATTCGGCGATGACAACATGTCTTTTTTTCATGGTATGATAAATAGTAGAAAGGCCTCAAACAATATTTCGGGGATCTTGGTGGATGGAGAATGGATAAATAAACCCACTCTAGTGAAAAGGGAAGTGTTTAGATTTTTCCGAGGTCATTTCTCAGAAAGTTTGAAGTTTCGCCCTCCTCTTATTTGTGAAGACATGAAGACATTAACCGGGAACGCAGTAGTGGGACTTATCGCTCCTTTTTCTAAGGAAGAAATTAAAGAGGCAGTGTTTGATTGTGGGATGGACAAGGGTCCAGGTCCGGACGGGTTTAATTTTCGTTTTGTTCGCAAATTCTGGAATCTCCTTGAGGATGATTTCGTCAATATATTGCGACATTTTCATGAGACCGGGTCTATTAGTCGGGGGTGTGGGTCTTCTTTTATCACTTTAATCCCTAAAAACAAAAATCCTTTAGGGTTAAAGGACTACAGACCATTACCTTGGTGGGGTTGATTAATAAGACCATTTCTAAGGTGTTGGCCCAACGTCTTAAGAAGGTGATTGGAACAGTCATTTCAGAGACTCAATCGGGTTTTCTTGGGGAGAGATATATTCTTGATGGACCATTGATAGTTAATGAGGTTATGGGTTGGTGTAAACGAAAGAGGCACAAGACATTCTTCTTGAAGATCGATTTCGAAAAGGCATATGAAAACATTAATTGGAATTTCCTCCTCTCTATTATGGCCCAAATGGGGTTCCCGAAGATTTGGTGTAAGTGGATTAGAGACATATTGTCTTCAGCTAGATCGGCAGTCTTGGTTAATAGGGCTCCAACCTTTGAATTCCAGCATTGTAAAGGTTTGAGGCAAGGCGATGCTATTTCGCCTTTCTTGTTTTTGATTGTGATGGAAGCACTTTCATGCTTATTCTTAAAAGCAGTAAAACTTGGGCAGTTCAAGGGTATTCAACTTTCCAAAGATGGGTCTTTGGTGTCTCATCTATTCTATGCTGACGACACTTTCATCATGGGTGATTGGTCGGTAGAGAATATTGAGAAGACGGCGAGAATTCTTCGTGTGTTCTATCTATGTTCGGGTCTTAAAATCAACATCCACAAATCTAATATTTACGGATTTGGCTTGGACGATTCGGAGGTAATGAATATGGCGAAAGTGTTGGGTTGTAGGGTGGGGTCTTTTCCGTTTGAATACTTGGGGATAAAAGTGGGTGCTAATATGAACAAGATCTCGAGTTGGAGAAACATTGTGGAAGTTTTCGAGAACCGTCTTTAAACTTGGAAGGCTAAAGTTCTTTCTATCGGAGGACGCATCACACTTATCAAATCGGTTTTAGTTTCTCTCCCTATTTATTACTTTTCCTTATATAAAGCTCCCGTGGGTGTTGTAGATAAATTGGAAGGTATTATGAAGAGGTTTTTGTGGTCGGGGTCTAGTAACATTCAGAAGGTTCATTGGGTAGCTTGGGATAGAGTTACGAAAGATATAAGAAATGGGGGCTTGGGAATTAATAAATTGAAGGATTTTAATGATGCTCTTCTTGCAAAGTGGGTCTGGCGTTATAAAAAAGAAGAGGACGCCTTGTGGAAATCTGTCATTATCGCTTGTCATCATACTAAACAGAGTTGGAGAGGTCTGCCTTGTAGAAGAGGAGCGGCTGGGTGCTGGTCTTGTATAATCAAGGGTCGCGAAAAGCTAAAAATCGGCGACAAAAATGTGCTTCAAATGTTTCACAGCAGAGTGGGAAACGGGGCTCACACTCGTTTCTGGTTGGATATTTGGCTGGGAGATGTGGAGCTAAAAAATAGATTCCCTTTGTTGTTCAAAAAAGCTTTGGATAGACACACTATGGTGAAGGACGTCTGGAAAGAAGGAGGCTGGTTCCCAATTGATTTCACAATTCTATTCTCCCATGCTGAAACCCAAGAATGGAATGTTCTTTCACCCTTACTGGGCCAGGCCCAACTGAATAATAATAAAGATGTTTGGCAATGGAATGGAGGTACTTTTTTCTCTGTTAGTGATGCTAGGCGTATAATCAAAGACAATAGAGATGTGGCTGCTGATTACAAGTTTTTTTGGGTCTCTTGGGTGCCTATCAAATGTAATGTTCTAGTGTGGAGGGCGGAGCTTGATAGAATTCCTACAGTGGATGCACTCGCCAAGAGAGGTGTTTTGATTGGAAACGAGATCTGCAGATTGTGTGATGTTGACATAGAGAGTTCGAACCACATTTTTGTTGGGTGTGGATTCTCATTCGGGGTTTGGTCTCAGGCAGGTAGGTGGTGTAATCTCCCTCCTATATGTGTGTTTAATGTTAGGGAGTTATTGCATCTATACAAAAGTGCCATAGGTGGTAAGTGGGGAAAAAAGATCATCCATGGAATTATCATTATCACTTGTTGGGAGATTTGGAGATCCAGAAATGAGAAGACTTTTCGGGGTGTTGAGCCAAATGTGTCTAAGGTAGTTGCTAGTATTAAATCGTGCTCTTTTTTGTGGTTAAAATATAGGTCGAAGTTCGATGATCTTAGTTGGAATGATTGGTGTTCTTTTCCATTGTATATGTTGTAATTTGGTTTGTTGGGTGGTCCTAGTTTTGAGGACTCAGCCGTGTTGAATGAAAGTTAACGTTAAAAAAAACATCTATTTTTAATAACCAAACTACCATTTTGAGGGAACTGCTCGGATGGTCCATGTGGTTTGTCAAAATTTAAAATTTGCACCTCAACTTTTCAAAATTAAACCAATAGGATCTATGTGTTGGATTTATTGCATCAGTGGTCCCTGACTTAGATGGAGGTTTAGTTTTCAGTTAAGTTCATGTTAATTTACTTATTTACCCTTCTCTTTAAAAAAATTAAAAAAAAAACAAATAATATAAACCCCGAGTTAATTGCAGTTTTCGTCCGTGTGGTTTGCCCCAACTAACAAGTTCAGCACGAGTATAACACTCTGAGTCCCTGTGGTTTGTCGGGCTAACACTTTACATCCCTCTTTTTAACATCCGCTAGTTTTTTCGTTAGTTTATGGGTGAAATGACTATTATACCCTTCAGTCTTCTTCTCCAACCAACCAATCAATCCACCCACCCACCACCACCACCTGCAACACCACCACCACCACCACCACTGTAACATTTCGTATTAAATTCCATGTACGTTTGAGGCATTTATTAATAAAACGTAGCATTTTTATCTCTCTCGTACAACATAAAAATATTTTGTGACACTTTTGGACTCCTAGAACCATACTATAATCAAATTATAACATGAAACCTTGGATATAATTGTCAAAAAAATAGAAGTTTGGGCCGGGACTCGAACCCGCGTCCCAAACCGGTCCGAATCACACACACAACCTAACCAGCTGAGCTACAACTTCTTTGTGATTTCATCCAGCCCAAAATAATTATATACTTACTTAGTTCATCACCATTGACTTCTGAAAGTCAAACTGCGATCAATCCATTCCAAAAACAACTTCAAAACCGCGTCTTTTGTTCCCTGTTATGGCAATACACTGATTGACAGACTACCACGCGATCAATCAACATTAAAACATACCCAATTTTGGTCTTATACGCGTTTACTCGGTCAACTTTCCAATTCGTAGTACAAACCAGTTAATCTATAAATTGAACGCTCCTAGATGACCTTAGTGTGCCGATAAACAAACCCCTCTCCCTAAAATTACACACAAACGCTCTAAATCGTTGAAGCTAGCTCAGTTGACTTTTGTCATTGACTGAATGGTTCGTCGATCTAAACACGCTGTAAGTATAAATTAGATCGTTAGTTTTGTTAATCGGTCTCATACAAACAATAGCCCCAACAATTTGTGGGCTATTGATCGCTAATTATTACGATTAGAAAACTAGGGTTCATCTTATTACGAATTGGGGAAGATGACTGGTTACAGTCATCGTATTTATTTAAAATAAACCGAAAACAACTACCATTTGATCTGTAGATCAGTTGGTAACCAACTGTTGTTTAAACACACTGAGTCGGTGACGTCTGGGGTTCGAGTCCGGTTCCCCAACATTTTTTTTCAAGTCATGATTAAATCCAAGCAGAGTATATAATTAATTGAAACCAAGTTTTATCGTTCTCAGGGTCTAGACCAGATGGTCTAGGCTTGTGATTTAAACCACGAACCGGCCAGTGGCCCGGGTTCGATCCCTAGCACAAACAAACCTTTTTTTTAAAACCCTTTATACTTATATATTCATTATTATTTTTAAAAATGGTTTTAAAATACTAAAGATGCTTATTAAATTCTACAAAAATTATTTTATTTATTATATGTAATAAATATTACAAGTTTATTCTATTATAATTATAAAATTCTATAAAAATATCAAAACGAATTTATAAAATTTCACAAAAATTATTCTAAGTTTATAAAACATTAAACATTCCAGAAATGATTTTTATTTCTGAAGAATCATTTATTTAATATTTTTAATGGATTTTTGTTATTTTAATCATAAATAAATCATAATAAATTCATTTTTCAATATTTTTACATCAAAATTTCACATAAATTATTATTAATCATCTAGATCAGAAATATAAAATTGGATTCGAAATTTATAATTTTTAATATTTTTAAATATTAAGTCTATATTTTGTCAAATAAGTATTTATATATAAATATTCATTAATTAAGAAAATAATTTTATAAAAATTATTTTCACATTTATTACATTATAATTCAACTAATTTTAGATAATATTTGTCAGAAAACATTTTCATTAATTATTTCTTTATTTATTTAAATTATTCAAATTTAATCATAAATCAATTATTAATCCCCAAATTAGGAACCCTAGCACATTTTAGACTAGAAAACTTAGACTTATTAAGTTTTCCCCAACACTTATTTATTACCTTGAAATAGGGTGATATTTGGATACACACGAGCCACATTTACTTATATAACAAGGGTCTCCATTTTAACACTAAGGTGAGTTTTACATAGCCCATTTTCTATTTCACTATTTTGGGGTGAAACATAAAGTGTCTATGTGTTATTCTATGTTGCATTATGTCTTAAACATGACTAGGGTAAGCACAATATTCTAGCATAATCATTAACATTGATCAGCCGACGGTATACAATGATAGATCTATTGGACTGACAATCCCACCCGGATACGTGTACCTCCTACATAGGTAGCGTGGGTGATTGTTATCGAATTCATAACATAATCGAGTGAACCATGAGCGTATGGGATGGACCACAATATTCTAGTCACAAGGTTTGATTATGCACTCGATTTACCTGATAGTATGTTTTCACATATGGACTAGATTTGCCATGACACTTGAATTGTACAAGTTTTATTCAATTATCAAAACCTATGTAATTCTCACCAACTTTTGTTGACCCAAAATATTTTCAAACTTTACATGTTTCAGGTTATAGCTTGCTTGAAGATTAGAGTTAATGCTTGAAGATGTGTCTTTAGTATTTTTCATGTTGATGTACAAATTCTTGTAGAACAATTGTATGTTGTGTATTTAATTCAATTATTGAAATTTATTATTTACCATGAGCTACTGAACAATTATCAATACGTGACATCCCGATGTTTCCGCCATCGGTTGGGGTGTTACAGATTGGTATCAGAGCCATGGTTATAGGGAATTAGGTTATTAGAAAAATAATCTAGTCTATAACCATATGATTTTAACTAGTACTTGCTCCTTTTACTTGCAACCTTACTTGTTTCTATGCTCTATCTCCCTCCTACTTCTTATCCCTACTTTAATCCCTACAAGAAGATTGCTCTCCATCACTGGATCTACTCTTAGACTAATAGGACAAAATCCTCAGGTTTAGCCTGAACCACCTTGAGACCTCGTCGAAGTTCTAGATTTTAATAACGAACACGTGCAATCTGGAAGGGTGAACGCCTGTATTCTGAGTTTTCTGTCTAGGCTGGCATTGCGCATATATCCCAATCAGACGAGGGACCCGGATGCCTACCTGGGAATTCTCGGGATGAGTGTTCACTTATAGGCTAAAGAATGTCTTCACTATGTTATTAGAATCTAGAATCTTTGATAAGTCAATATTTTTGTTTATTCGTTATAATTAATGAATAAATGATTACATTCCTTTATATTACCTCATTCATTTCATGTCTCATTGAACCTTCATTGTGTCTCTTACAGATCATGCCTCCACGTCGCAGCACTCGCCTTAACAGTGGTGACAATCATGATGAAGGGAGCAGCATGTAACATCACACAATTTATATATATATATATATATATATATATAGAACTCCCTCGTTTATTCATCCGATTCATGTTTACATTATCTTTCCCATCCATTTTATTAATTTTTTTGTTTAAATAATGACTTATAATCAATATTAAATTGGATTTTCTTAAAAATTCTGATTTAAAAACGTTAAAAAAAAATGTTGGCCTGAGCCAGGATTCGAACCCGAGTCCCTGGCGGGCTAAACCTTAACCACACCACACAAACCACTACACCATTTGGTGTTTTGTGATGTTAATTAAAACCAATTAAACTTAAACCCTTTCAAGGTCCCTTAGTCAAACCTGAAAAGTCAAACGTAGTCTCTTAGTCAAGTCAAGTCAAAGTGTTAGTAAATATAGTCTCCTAGTCAAGTCAAAGTGATAGTAAATATGGTCTTCTAGTCAAGTCAAAGGTGTTTCTAAATTCTAACCTAGTCAAAGTAGTCCCTAATTACAACTCCAAATTTTACACTATAAATACACTAGCCTACGATTCAACTCTTTATACCATTAAAAAAAAAACATTATTATCCCATCTCCCATATACTAAAGTTTTCATCCGTCATTATCTCCTCTAGCTAGTTTTGAGTTTTCCAAGGCATTATTACTAAGTGTTTGCACGCTCAATAAAACGCACGAACTCATTATGCACCTAAGGTGAGTTTACATAGCCCCTTTTTCTGTTTTACATTTTGGGGTGAAACATGTTGAAACATTTTATATACTATCAATTACTCATTCTTACATTGTTGAAACTTATGATTCAATTACACTATCATTTACTCATTCTATCATTTGACTGTAACAAAAAGACACAGTATAATCATTAACATTGATCAAGCCGCCTGTTTAGATTATAGCGCTATAGGTCTGACAAACCCATCCCCCCGCATAAATTCAGGGATGATCGATAACAGTTACACTTTTACTAACTTGCGAGTTAGATCTCAGTCGACACAAGGTTTGATTGTACAAAAGACACATTGTTACATGTCGGACTCATACTATTATATTATACAACTATGATTGTTGTACAAACTACTATTATCTATCATATTCAAAAACCTATGTATTCTCACCAACTATTTATAGTTGACCCCCCCATCTTTCCAACATAACATGTTTCAGGTTTATATGCTACTGGAAGTTGTACAAGTCTTGGAACACATAAGAGCTTTGGACCTAGTTTATATTAATCAATTTTTGTAATCTCTTCTTGTAAGATGAATCGTAAATTGTTAAATATTATTCAACTTTCATTTAGTACCATGAGCTATTGAACAATCATCACTACGTGACATCCTGATGTTTCCGCCATCGGTTGGGGTGCTACACAGCAACCACAACCACAACCACAACCACAACCACGACACTAACCACAACAATGGAAGTGATGCCCAACTGGCTGCGATCATTTCCCAACAAATGGCGCAACAAATAGCAACTCTGGTTCCTAATTTGCTGGCTCAAGTCATCCAAATGAATGGAAACGGCAATGGAAATGGAAATGGCAATGTGAATCACAATGGGAACGGAAATGGAAAGGGAATGGTCACCTAGTCTGCACCCTCAAACACTTTAATACCTGCAATCCTCCTAAGTTTAGTGGGGATGAAGGAGCTACTGGTCTCCTTCAATGGTTCGAGGGTATCGAGAATACTTTCATAAATAGTGAGTGTCCCGATAACCTTAAGGTTCGTTATGCCATGAGTGTTCTTCAAAAACGAGCACTCACGTGGTGGAATGAGGAAAAGCGTACCCGTGGAGCAGAAGTCGCACTGGCCTTAACTTGGGAACAAGCTAAAGACGTTATGAAGGCGGAGTTCTGCCCTAGTAATGAAATTAAGAAGTTGGAAGATGAGTTTCACGATCTTGCCCAAGACAGTGGAGAAAACCTAGCCTACAACACTCGTTTCCACGAACTTAGTCTACTGCTACCACATAAGGTCACCCCCTTGCCTATTGCGATCGAAAAATACATTGGTGGCTTACCTATGCAGATACAGGGCACGGTGTGGGGAAGGAACCCTGCTACTCTCGAGGAAGCAAAGCGTTTGGTGGCCACCCTAACAGATAACCATGTGAAAGCAGGAACCCTGACTCGGAAAGGGGAAAAGAAAACTGTTGTGAAGGATACCCCTCAACCCGCTATCGAAATTGAAACTGAGTCCTCAACCAATGGAAGGCGCAAGGCCAGGAATTTCGCAATAGATACCGCTCCTCCACCCAACAAGAAACAGTATATTGGGAACCAACCTAAGTGTGACACCTGTCAGTATCACCACCCAACCCAAGTGCCCTGTCGTTAGTGTACCAATTGCCAAAGGTATGGGCATCTTGCGAATGTTTGTCGAATTCCTGCTGCAAATGCCCTTGCTGTTCCAAATAATCCTGCTAGGGACCCTCCAGCTACTTAACAGCTAGCCCCACCATTTGAATGTTATTTACTTTCTAAAAATTCTATGTATTGACACTTATTGATCCAAGTATCGAAATTTTTGTCTTTTACATGAGAGTCATTTATCTAGTATGATCATAACACTTGGATGCATGCTTGTTTGAATGTGAACTAATTGCTATATCAATATCTAAATCTATACGACTACAACTCACATACTATACTTGCTTACATAAACATACTATCAATATGCAATAAATTCTACATTTAATCAAACAGCCAATAAAGGATGAAGTACTTGCTCAACAGTTAGTTGAGTATCAAATAACCTACTTAACGATTGGTAGAGGTCATCATGCCTTTTCAAACAGTCGGGAGAGGCTCTACAACCTGCTCAAAGACTGGTGGAGGCTATCGAATCTGCTCAACAATCGGGAGAGGTTCCTACTCACTAACTGGTAGAGGAGTCTTTTTCCTGCCCAACAGTTAGACTCATTAATACAAAGGTTCAACCACAGGATTATTTTTTACATTACTTACATGTGTGTAGAGTCATAGAAGGACACAAAACCCTAATGTAAGGTAAATTGGTGATTACGGTCCGGAACGTAATCACGAATTACAGGTACGTTAAGGTAGTGTGAAATTCTATCAAGGCTTTCGGTAAATAACTCTAGTTACCTGGTTGTTCATTTAGTCTTTCTGGGTTTGGATCATTTGAGAACCACCATTTAGGGAGAGAACCAAAGAACCAAGTGTGAACACAAAAACCCCTCCACCAAAAAATAAAAAAAAAATAATAAAAAAATTATATAACCTAAAAAAATAAAAAAAGTAAAAACACCAAAATGTTTTTTAGTGTTAATCTTTCTGAAAAAAAAAATAAAAAAATACAAAAAAAATAAAAAAAAAAACAAAAAAATGGCCTTTTTTACGTCATAATTACGTCAGGTCTTATGCACATGTGCATTTTGCTGTTATATATATATATATATATATACATATACCGTATGCACATGTGCATTTCACTATTAAAGCACACTTTTGAATAAATTATCAATTGCCATAATGAAATGATCATTAAATGGACGTGATATGATATATAAGGTGGAAAAAAATTTATTCAATGATCTTTAAATAAACGCGAAGTGCATTTCACTATTATAGTTAGGTTTTTTTTTCATGGGTTTAGCTTTAAGGTTTAGTTTTTAGGTATGATGGGAATGGGGTTAGGTTTTTTGGGGTTGTTGGTGAATAAACTTAAAAAAACCTCTATATAAAACTATAAAATAAGATAATTGTACTACATGCACATGTGCATTTTACTATTATAGTTAAGTTTTTTAATGGGTTTAGCTTTAGGGTTTAGTTTTTGGGTATGGTGAAAGAGGGGGTATCTTTTTGGGGGGATGGGATGGAGCGTTTTGGTTTTTGGGGGGTGTAGGGTTAGCTGCACATGTGCATTTCACAATTGGGGGGGGGGGGGTAGGGTGGTGTGGGGGATGGGGGGTTTAGGTTTTTAGGGAGTGAGGTGGGTGGGTTTAGGTTTTTAGGGGGTGGAGGTGGGGTTTTTAGGTGTTTTTTTGTTTGTGTTGACAATGGTTCTCTGGTTCTCTCCCTAAAGTTGGTTCTCGTATGATCCCTACCCTAGTCTTTCTATAGTCCATCAACTCATGCATTTCTTTTAGAATTCCTAAAACTTAAGTTTAGTGTTTTGCTAGATTTTTATTCTCCTTGCGATTTCAAGACACACCTAATCCTACCCTTAAAACTCACAGATAACAAACCTCTTATCCAAATTATTCGAAACAAATTATTCTATTCAGACCACACATGTCTTAATTTCTACCCAATCACCTTCAACCCTGTGTTTTCAATAAACTTCGGGACGAAGTTTCCAAAAGTAGGGGAGACTGTAACATTTCGTATTAAATTCCATGTACGTTTGAGGCATTTATTAATAAAACGTAGCATTTTTATCTCTCTCGTACAACATAAAAATATTTTGTGACACTTTTGGACTCCTAGAACCATACTATAATCATATTATAACATGAAACCTTGGATATAATTGTCAAAAAAATAGAAGTTTGGGCCGGGACTCGAACCCGCGTCCCAAACCGGTCCGAATCACACACACAACCTAACCAGCTAAGCTACAACTTCTTTGTGATTTCATCCATCCCAAAATAATTATATACTTACTTAGTTCATCACCATTGACTTCTGAAAGTCAAACTGCGATCAATCCATTCCAAAAACAACTCCAAATCCGCGTCTTTTGTTCCCTGTTATGGCAATACACTGATTGACAGACTACCACGCTATCAATCAACATTAAAACATACCCAATTTTGGCCTTATACGCGTTTACTCTGTCAACTTTCCAATTCGTAGTACAAACCAGTTAATCTATAAATTGAACGCTCCTAGATGACCTTAGTGTGCCGTTAAACAAACCCCTCTCCCTAAAATTACACACAAACGCTCTAAATCGTTGAAGCTAGCTCAGTTGACTTTAGTCATTGACTGAATCGTTCGTCGATCTAAACACGCTGTAAGTATAAATTAGATCGTTGGTTTTGTTAATCGGTCTCATACAAACAATAGCCCCAACAATTTGTGGGCTATTGATCGCTAATTATTACGATTAGAAAACTAGGGTTCATCTTATTACGAATTGGGGAAGATACCGGTTACAGTCATCGTATTTATTTAAAATAAACAGAAAACAACTACCATTTGATCTGTAGATCAGCTGGTAACCAAATGTTGTTTAAACACACTGAGTCGGTGACGTCTGGGGTTCGAGTCCGGTTCCCTAACATTTTTTTTCAAGTCATGATTAAATCCAAGCAGAGTATATAATTAATTGAAACCAAGATTTATCGTTCTCAGGGTCTAGACCAGATGGTCTAGGCTTGTAATTTAAACCACGAACTGGCCAGTGGCCCTGGTTCGATCCCTAGCACAAACAAACCTTTTTTTTAAACCCTTTATACTTATATATTCATTATTATTTTTAAAAATGGTTTTAAAATACTAAAAATGCTTATTAAATTCTACAAAAATTATTTTATGATATTCTAATAGAAACGTTTATCATACAATTTTTAGTTTTTCAAAAATATTTTATTTATTTATTTTATGTAATAAATATTACAAGTTTATTCTATTATAAATATAAAATTCTATAAAAATATCAAAACAAATTTATAAAATTTCACAAAAATTATTTTAAGTTTATAAAACGTTAAACATTCTAGAAATGATTTTTATTTCTAAAAAATCATTTATTTAATATTTTTAATCGATTTTTGTTATTTTAATCATAAATAAATCATATTAAATTTATTTTTCATTATTTTTACATCAAAATTTCACATAAATTATTATTAATCATTTAGATTAGAAATATAAATTTTTGATTCAAATTTATAATTTTTAATATTTTTAAATATTAAGTCTATATTTTGTCAAATAAGTATTTATATATAAATATTCATTAATTAAGAAAATAATTTTATAAAAATTATTTTCACATTTATTACATTATAATTCAACTACTTTTAGATAATATTGGTCAGAAAACATTTTCATTAATTATTTCTTTATTTATTTAAATTATTCAAATTTAATCATAAATCAATTATTAATCCCCAAATTAGGAACTCTAGCACATTTTAGACTAGAAAACTTAGACTTATTAAGTTTTCCCCAACACTTATTTATTACCTTGAAATAGGGTGATATTTGGATACACACGAGCCACATTTACTTATATAACAAGGGTCTCCATTTTAACACTAAGGTGAGTTTTACATAGCCCCTTTTCTATTTCACTATTTTGGGGTGAAACATGTTACAACATTCTATCTACAATTCAATCATAAAGTGTCTATGTGTTATTCTATGTTGCATTATGTCTTAAACATGACTAGGGTAAGCACAATATTCTAGCATAATCATTAACATTGATCAGCCGACGGTATACAATGATAGATCTATTGGACTGACAATCCTACCCGGATACGTGTACCTCCTACATAGGTAGCGTGGGTGATTGTTATCGAATTCATAACATAATCGAGTGAACCATGAGCGTATGGGATGGACCACAATATTCTAGTCACAAGGTTTGATTATGCACTCGATTTACCTGATAGTATGTTTTCACATATGGACTATATTTGCCATGACACTTGAATTGTACAAGTTTAATTCAATTATCAAAACCTATGTAATTCTCACCAACTTTTGTTGACCCAAAATATTTTCAAACTTAACATGTTTCAGGTTATAGCTTGCTTGAAGATTAGAGTTAATGCTTGAAGATGTGTATTTAGTATTTTTCATGTTGATGTACAAATTCTTGTAGAACAATTGTATGTAGTGTATTTAATTCAATTATTGTAACACCCCAACCGATGGCGGAATCATCGAGGTGTCACGTAGTGACGATTGTTCAAAAGCTCATGGTACTAAAATGTAAATATTTGATTATTGAATATTGTTTTACAACATGTGAAAATAAATACACGACAACAAAAATAGAGATAGTTGATTTATTTAATCTAAGTCCAAAGTCCTATGTGAAGCGTCAAGCAGCTTATCCTGAAACATGCACAATAATAAATTTTGTCAACATATGATGGGTATGAGTACTACCTAGCTTTGTACATATAGTATAAGTTTGAAAAGTGGTACAATTCATGTGTCTAGCATCACCAAGGCATTATGTAAACCCATAAGTAACCAAACAAGACAAAGATCAAATGTAAAGTTGGTAAGATAAAATTGATAATGAACACCCTAACACTGTCAAGTCTAAAAGAGCACCATAACATAAGTTATGTCTAAATGAGCTCCGTAACATAAGTTACGTCTATATGTAAAGAGCACCATAACATAAGTTATGTCTAGATGTATGATTTTGTACATAAGCTACATTCATGTTCAAACATAAAGCACGAGGATAAACAAGACACGTATATGAATTGTAAATGAATAAAAATGTATGTGTAAATGAATGTGCAAGTTTTGTATACTTATGCATGAATCACCCCAAAAGTGTAAAAACGAAAAAGGGGATAAGTAATACTCACCTTAGCAAGGTGTTAAGTCTTGTGGAATTGAATAAGTGTAATCCAACGTTGCCAAGTATCACCCTATGTTTAAGGTAATAAATGAGTTTAAGTCTTTCTAGTCTACAAGTATTTCTAGGGTTCCTAATTTGGGGATAAGTAATTGTTTTATTAATTAGGTAAATTGTTTAATAAATAAAAGAAATTCGGTAAATAATTAAATAAAAGACTATTGTAGGTTTTTGATTTAGGAGGATCATATTATAAGGTTTTAAGTATAAAAATAATTTTTATAAAATTATTTCCTCAAGAATTGAATATTTAGTATGTTTATTTTTATTTGTCAAAGATATAATTTTAATATCTAAAAATATTAAAATTAAAGAAATTTCAAATTAAAATTTACATTGCTGTTCTAAATGAACAGAAATAATTTATGTAAAATTTTGGGATAAAAATAGTGAAAAATGAATTTATTATGATTTATTTATGATTAAAATAACAAAAATTAATTAAAAATATTAAATAAATGATTTTTCGAAATAAAAATTTATACCTGAAATATTTATTGTTTCATATACTCAGAATAATTTTTGTGAAATTTTATAAAATTCTTTAGCTATTTTTATGATATTTTAAAATTATAAATGAATAAACTTGTAATATTTATAATATATTTTAAATAAATGATTTTTGGAAATCTAAAAATTGTATGGTAAACTTTGTCATTAGATTAACACAAAATAATTTTTATAGAATTTATAAGGCAATTTTAGTATTTAAAAACTATTTTAAAGGATTAGTAGATTAAATATATAAACAAAAAGGTTTAAAAAGAATTGTGTTGAGTGCAAGGTTCGACCCCATGGTCTCGGCCGGTTCTGTGTGTTTAATCAACAGAGGAACACCAACTGATCTACTGACCAGTTGGTGATAAAGTTTTACTTGTTTTATATTTAACTACTTGTCTGCACGTATGTTTATCCCTAATTCAATACTTATGAACCCTAGTTTTCTAATTACCACAATTCGTAATCAATAGCCCCTGAAACCTTGGGGCTATTGTTTGTAACATGCCGAAAAATAAAACCAAGCAAAAAGATTGCGACTTACAATGCGTTAGAGATGCGATAGATCGGGTCAAAAGAAAAGTCAACAGAGGCAAAATTGTGGACTTGGAGGAGTTATAGGTTAATTGGTGTATTGGGGTTTGTTTATCGGTACAATGAGCTCCTAGGGAAGGCCTCAATTTATACTATTGCGTATGAATTCGACGAAAAGGAAAGTTTTGACCGGGCTTTAATGTTTACGCGTGATTGATCTATATTGAGTATGTTTTGATTAAGTTTTTGCGTGTATAATACGCGTGATGCTCTGTCAATTTCATTATTACGAATCAATTAGGCGTTTGTTACCATATGTGGTTCAATCAAAAGTCAAACATGAAAAATATTTGGTTTGGGTCTCTGCAGCGAACAAGAAGGAGCAGTTTTAATCTCCTCGTGACACTTTATAATTAATTAGAATCAGATATTAACCAACAGACCCCATGTGGTCCAGTGGTAGTGCTGCTGTTCGTTGATTCTCCACCCGGATCAGACTCGGGTTCGAGTCTGGTCACAAACACCTTTTTTCTTAAATAGATTAGAGGGAGTGTGGGGTCTGCTGGGCTCAGGTTTGGTTGGGCCTGCTGATGGGCTCAAGGGGTTGGGCTAGCTGGGCTCCGAAAATAGGTAGATAGAGTTGGGTTGTGTTAATGAGTTAGGATGGTTGGTTTGTTTAGTATAATGTCTAAAACTAACATTATTTTTTTTCATTATTATTATTATTATTATTATTATTATTTTTATTATTATTATTATCTATTATTATTATAAAAGAAAAGAAATTTTCTCAATTATGACAACGATTCGAGTAGATGAAAATTCATGAAATGAGAGGGACTAAAATCAGACAAAAGATAAAATGAAAGGTGACGGATGTCACAGCATCCCCTACTTTTAGAAACTTCGTCCCGAAGTTATTAGAAACATAAGGTTTTGAATGTTTGGGTAGAAATTAAGATAACCGTGGTTTGGAAAATTTGAGTTAAGGCACGACGTGAATTTATAGGTAACAGAGTAAAGTGTTTCGAATGATGTGAGTTAGGGATTGGATTAAGTTCGTCTCGAATAACAAGGAGAATAAGAATCTAGTAAAACACTAAACTTCAAGTTTTAGAAATCCTAAAATAAATGCATGAGTTGGTTGACTATAGAAGACTAAATGAACTACCAAGTAACTAAAGTTTGTTCCTGGTTCGACTCCCAGTCTCACTTTTAATGCATCATTAGTGTTTATATATAGGGTGTACCGCAGCTAACCCACCACACCTTTGATACATTGAAAACGTACTGGACGCCTACCAAAAACCCTAATAGAATTTCACACCACCTTAATGTACCTGTAAATTCATGATTACGTTCCAGACCAGAATCAACAATTTACCTTACATTAGGGTTTTATGTCCTTCTATGAACCTAACCTAATAACACATTAAAGCAAATAAGTTTCACAAGAAGATAACACAACAAACACGTTGGCTTACAATGGGACATTATCAATGAAATGAGGCTTTGTAATAACGAGGTCAATTGTATTGGTTTGCAACGACTTGCAAGCATAACAAAATTTTAAGCATGGGCTACCACTCACCCGAGGAGCCCTTTAAGTGAAATGTTTCTTTGAGTTGAGTGGATGATGTAGTAATTGTCTTTCATAGATCAACACGCAAATTGATAATACACACATGCAAGCAAGTTTGTAACTACGACAACTATTAAGTATAAGTGTTATTTTAGTTGACTATAGAAAATAGTTCATATTTGGCCAGCCATGTTTACGAGTATCACAAATAATTAAATGTTCAAAGAAAATCAAATTAAGAAAAATTAAGTTTAATATAACAAACAATCATGTTTTTAGAAAAGTTCTGTAGGATCAAGTATCATGTATTTTTAATAGCTTGGTTTTCATGGAAATCAAGTCCAAATGTTTCAATAAAATTTAAGGTGGAGTCTTAAATTTCTACGATTAAAATAAACGTAACCAAATATGATAAATTTCCAGTCTGCGCTCGTACATATTAATATGCAAGGAAATTTCTAGATGTTATATGCTTATGAGTACGACACAATTGGGTACAAAATGATAATATGATCAAGAAAATGAAAACACAGGTATTGGATTTTCGAGTCTTAAGAAGATTCCATCCATGGCTTAGCCAGTGGGGTTAACGCCATCCTGACCAGTTGCTTCGTTGATGTTGATATTGAAAGCTCGTCCATGTGCCACCTGGTTTACGTTAATCAATTCAGGGCATCGATGTCGCATGTGGTTAGGGTCTCCACAATTATAACATGCCCGGCCGTTAGTAATCGGTAGTGGTTCCTGGGCAGCTATTTGATGATTATCTTGTGTCCTAACCATTACACGACAAGTAGTGGCAAAGTGTCCAAACCTTCCACATCTAGTGCATTGACGACATGGAAGATTTGCAGGGTGATGATACTTGCAAGTGTTGCATTGAGGATGGACTCCCGTGTAGGCTTTCTTGATAGGAGGTTGAGTCACAGGATTCACAACAGCATGGTTCTGATTATCGCCCATTCGTTTCTTAGAGTTCGAAGAAGTAGTGGCGGCCTTTGCTAAAACAGTCTTAGATGGTTCAACGACATGGGTGGTTTTCTCAGCAGACATCTTGGTGTCCTTCCTAACCAAGTTTCCTTTCCTTACATGTTTGTCTGTTAAAGTGGCTGCGAGCTGAATTGCTTCTTCTACCGTAACGGGTTAGCCACCAGTGACAGTATCTTGAATTAGATCAGGTATACCCTCAATATACTTCTCAATTGCTCGGGATAGCGGGGTAACCATATGAGGAACAAGTAGGCTGAGTTCATGATATCTGGTAGTATACGCTAAGTTTTCTCCACTGTCTTGTTTTAGCTCATAAAATTCATCCTCTAACTTTTTGATTTCATTTCTAGGGCAAAACTTTGCAATCATCAACTCTTTAAATTCCTCCCAAGTCAGTGCTAAAGCAACTTCAGTGCCCCGGTTGCGTTTTTCGCCGTTCCACCAAGTTAATGCCTGTTTTTGAAGGACACTGGTGGCATAGCGAACGCGGAGTTCGTTAGCACACTCAATGTTCACAAAGGTGTTCTCCATGCTTTCGAACCACTGGAGAAGGCCAGTAGCACCCTCCACTCTAGTAAATTTTGTGGGGTTGCGGGAGTTAAAGTGTTTGAAAGTGCACCGAAATTGAGTCGTGCTTGTGTTAGCACTGTTACTATTCTGGGTTAACTCACTGACAAGATTTGGGATCACTGCAGCAATTTCCTGAGCGACTAGAGATGCGAGGTGACGTTCAGAGCGTTGTCCAGAAGCACGAACAGTGCGTTGGATGGCATCACGGAGCATGCGGCGAGCAGACATCTATGAGGCAGTCAATGAATAATCATGAGATTAGAAAATGTAAGTGTATAATCGTAAAGATGATTATGAAAGTATGAACTTGTAAGCCATATATGAAAATATTGTATATGAAACGAGAGAGTATTATTGAAAAACTTGCATAAAATGCTTGGAGTGCCCTTGTCTAGCTGTAAAGCCCAACAAGAACGTTGACTTTTCAAAGGAATTGAACCCAATGGTGATCAAAGAAGACATGCTTTAGCCTATAAGTGGACACTCACTCCAGGAATCCCCAGGTAAGCATAACAGGTCCGTTATTGGATTTATGCGCTATGCTTGCCTATGCCAGAAAACCCAGGGTACAGGCATCCACCCTTCCAGATTGCACGTGTTCCATCACACTCATTAAAGCTCAACAACTTTGAAGGAGCAAAATAAGAGTAGGCTTTATGCCTAAGAGTGTCTTCATGAAAGGTACTGCTCCCGTTCCATGATGATGTAAACTTTCCACTCCCTGTAGGACACCATCTCTATGCACCATGATGAAAGATAAGAAGAATGGAGAGAGAGAAGGGGGGAAAGATAGAGGAAGGAAAGTAGAAGGAAATGGAAATCTATGGAATATTATGCATGAAAGTTGAAGTTCGGTTATAGTCTAGGCCATTTTATCTAATAACCTAGTTCCCTATATCCATGGCTCTGATATCAATCTGTAACACCCCAACCAATGGCGGAATCATCGAGGTGTCACGTAGTGACGATTGTTCAAAAGCTCATGGTACTAAAATGTAAATATTTGATTATTGAATATTGTTTTACATCATGTGAAAATAAATACACGACAACAAAAATAGAGATAGTTGATTTATTTAATCTAAGTCCAAAGTCCTATGTGAAACGTCAAGCAGCTTATCCTGAAACATGCACGAAAATAAATTTTGTCAACATATGATGTTGGTGAGTACTACCTAGCTTTGTACATATAGAATAAGTTTGAAAAGTGGTACAATTCATGTGCCTAGCATCACCAAGGCATTATATAAACCCATAAGTAACCAAACAAGACAAAGATCAAATGTAAAGTTGGTAAGATAAAATTGATAATGAGCACCCCTAACACGTGTCAAGTCTAAAAGAGCACCATAACATAAGTTATGTCTAAATGAGCACCGTAACATAAGTTACGTCTATATGTAAAGAGCACCATAACACAAGTTATGTCTAGATGTATGATTTTGTACGTAAGCTACATTCATGTTCAAACATAAAGCACGAGGATAAACAAGACACGTATATGAATTGTAAATGAAGAAAAATGTATGTGTAAATGAATGTGCAAGTTTTGTATACTTGTGCATGAATCACCCCAAAAGTGTAAAAACGAAAAAGGGGATAAGTAATACTCACCTTAGCAAGGTGTTAAGTCTTGTGGAATTGAATAAGTGTAATCCAACGTTGCCAAGTATCATCCTATGTTTAAGGTAATAAATGAGTTTAAGTCTTTCTAGTCTACAAGTATTTCTAGGGTTCCTAATTTGGGGATAAGTAATTGTTTTATTAATTAGGTAAATTGTTTAATAAATAAAAGAAATTTGGTAAATAATTAAATAAAAGACTATTGTAGGTTTTTGATTTAGGATGATCATATTATAAGGTTTTAAGTATAAAAATAATTTTTATAAAATTATTTCCTCAAGAATTGAATATTTAGTATATTTATTTTTATTTGTCAAAGATATAATTTTAATATCTAAAAATATTAAAATTAAAGAAATTTCAAATTAAAATTTACATTGCTGTTCTAAATGAACAGAAATAATTTATGTAAAATTTTGGGATAAAAATAGTGAAAAATGAATTTATTATGATTTATTTATGATTAAAATAGCAAAAATTAATTAAAAATATTAAATAAATGATTTTCCAAAGTAAAAATTTATTCCTGAAATATTTATTGTTTCATATACTTAGAATAATTTTTGTGAAATTTTAAAAAATTGTTTAGCTATTTTTATGATATTTTAAAATTATAAATGAATAAATTTGTAATATTTATAATATATTATAAATAAATGATTTTTTGAAATCTAAAAATTGTATGGTAAACTTTGTCATTAGATTAACACAAAATAATTTTTATAGAATTTATAAGGCAATTTTAGTATTTAAAAACTATTTTAAAGGATTAGTAGAATAAATATATAAACAAAAATGTTTAAAAAGAATTGTGTTGAGTGCAAGGTTCGAACCCATGGTCTCGGCCGGTTCTGTGTGTTTAATCAACAGAGGAACACCAACTGATCTACTGACCAGTTGGTGATAAAGTTTTACTTGTTTTATATTTAACTACTTGTCTGCACGTATGTTTATCCCCAATTCAATACTTATGAACCCTAGTTTTCTAATTACCACAATTCGTAATCAATAGCCCCTGAAACCTTGGGGCTATTGTTTGTAACATGCCGAAAAATAAAACCAAGCAAAAAGATTGCGACTTACAATGCGTTAGAGATGCGATAGATCGGGTCAAAAGAAAAGTCAACAGAGGCAAAATTGTGGACTTGGAGGAGTTATAGGTTAATTGGTGTATTGGGGTTTGTTTATCGGTACAATGAGCTCCTAGGGAAGGCCTCAATTTATACTATTGCGTACGAATTCGACGAAAAGGAAAGTTTTGACCGGGCTTTAATGTTTACGCGTGATTGATCTATATTGAGTATGTTTTGATTAAGTTTTTGCGTGTATAATACGCGTGATGCTCTGTCAATTTCATTATTACGAATCAATTAGGCGTTTGTTACCATATGTGGTTCAATAAAAAGTCAAACATGAAAAATGTTTGGTTTGGGTCTTTGCAGCGAACAAGAAGGAGCAGTTTTAATCTCCTCGTGACACTTTATAATTAATTAGAATCAGATATTAACCAATAGACCCCATGTGGTCCAGTGGTAGTGCTGCTGTTCGTTGATTCTCCACCCGGATCAGACTCGGGTTCGAGTCTGGTCAAAAACACCTTTTTTTTAAAACAGATTAGAGGGAGTTTGGGGTCTGCTGGGCTCAGGTTTAGTTGGCCCTACTGATGGGCTCAAGGGGTTGGGCTAGCTGGGCTCCAAAAATAGGTAGTTAGAGTTGGGTTGTGTTAATGGGTTAGGATGGTTGGTTTGTTTAGTATAATCTCTAAAACTAACATTATTTTTTTTTCATTATTATTATTATTATTATTATTATTATTATTATTATCTATTATTATTATAAAAGAAAAGAAATTTTCTCAATTATGACAACAATTCGAGTAGATGAAAATTCATGAAATGAGAGGGACTAAAATCGGATAAAAGATAAAATGAAAGGTGACGGATGTCACAATTATTGAAATTTATTATTTACCATGAGCTACTGAACAATCATCAATACGTGACATCCCGATGTTTCCGCCATCGGTTGGGGTGTTACAACCACCATCCTCACCGCCACCCTCCCTCTCCTCACCATCTCCTCTCTCCACCCAATATCCCTCATTCCCACCTGGTTGACCTTCGCTGACTTACCATAGCTGACACCTAACCGATGACCAGAGGGTGGCTCCGCCACTCGCAACCACCACCATCACTTACCAAACCGACACCTACAATGGTGATAATCCTCTACAATTATCAGGCTGTTGGTGTTTTTCTAGCATAATTGGAAGATATTCGGTCCGAATTATACCCACGGTGGATAATCATCGGACTGGGAGTAATGGGGCATTCAAATTGAGATGTTTATTCATCCATTTTCGAGCTTTCGATGTTAAACGATTGTATAACTAGAAATCAAGCATAATGAGAACAGAAGACAGTGAGAAATATGTTCGATGAATACCTTTAATGATGAAAGCAGAACACTTTATGGGTTATAGATTAAAATTTAAAAAAAAAGTGTTATATTTTAACTGGGTTTTATAGAATTTTTAAAAATATAAGCCAATTATGCAATGTGTTCTTGAATTTTCATTTACAAGAAAGCAGAGGCATTGTTTCCAACTAGTGGAACTTACCTTAAATCAGAAAATTAGTAGATGTGAAAACTCTGAAGAACTAATGTCATGTGAAATTCAGATTATTGTAGTTGAAGGAAGCTAGATTTTGTAAGACTGTGTGTTAATTGAACAGGGTATTTTTGAGGATGAAGAAGAAACAGAACATAAAGAAGTTATGGAAATATAAAGAGGAGATATGAGATGCTGAGGAGAAGGAGGGTGGCGGTGGAGATGGTGGTGGTGGTGGTGGTGGTGGTGGAGGTGTTGTAGGTGGTGGCGGGTAGGTTAGTTGGAGAAGAAGATAGGGGTAAAATAGTCATTTCACAAAAGATTGAGGGGGTATGATAGTCATTTCATCCATAAACTTACGGAATAACTAACGAACGTTAATAAGAGGGACGTAAAGTGTTAGCCCGACAAACCATAGGGACTCAGAGTGTTATATTCGTGTTGAACCTGTTAGTTGGGACAAACCATAGGGACGAAAACTGCAATTAACTCTATAAACCCCAGTTCTTCTCCCACATCTTACTTTCTTAACCACCAAACAACCATCTACCACCACCATGGATTCCCTATCAAAACTTGCAAACACTGACACTATTTCTTATCAGAATCTGGTTTCACGTCAGTTTCTATGGCTTTCGTTCTTTTATTAATGCTGAGGACGATGACGGTATATCGTTATGGGTTGTAGGTTTTCGTGTTTATGGGTGTCGGCATTGGTAAGTGGTAGATCGACGAAGGGGTGTGGTCGTAGGTCGAGATGCGAGTGGGGTTAGGTGGTTTAGTGGATGGTGAAAGTGGTTGTAGGTTTAGGAGGGTGACGTTTCTACGGTGGTGGGAGTAATCTGTCTTTGTCGGGGTTGTGGTGTGTTCGATATGAAATAGGGGTCATGGTTGTGAGGGTGGATGTTGGTTTAGGTCAGAGTGGTGGTTGACGGTCGGAGGTGAAAAGGCGGTGGTCATTGACGGGTTATTGATGGTGGAGACGAGGTGAGAAGGCGGTGGTTATCCGGAGGTTATTGTTGGAAACAGTTCTGGGTTTAAGTTGTGAGTGGGTGGACTGAGGTGAGAGGTGTGCAATTGGTGAAATTCAGTGGTGGTTGTTGGTTGTGTACCATTTAGGGCTGGGAAATCATCCACATTTTCGTGAACAGGTAAGGTTAGGTGGTGGTGATGATGGTTGGAGGAGGAGGTGGTGTTACTGGTTTCGGGAGGTGGTGGTGGTTTAAGGAGGATGCACTGCGGGTGGTTTGAGAAGGTGGTGGTGGTGGTTTGAGAAGGTAATGGTCCAATATTATATATATATATATAAAAGAATAAAGTGCTTGGATGGTCCATGTCGAAAGTTTGGTCATTTAACTTGGGAGTTATGAAATGTTGTTTGACCATTTGAGATAAATGCGGATCTGTAAAATTTGTTCAAATCACAAGAATCATCCGAGCAGTTTACTCTAATATTTTAATAAACTAACTTTAAAAAAATGTCTTATTGAATATGATAAATTTTAAACTCAATTTTCAAGATTGATATTACATAATAGGTTAAAGTTACATAGGAAAACATATTAAAATTTGACATAAATTAACCTGTTGAAGTACATAAATAAAAATATTCCTTAAGAGACTAAACATGTTCCACCAAATCGGATTGTAGGCTTGTATTATTGGCTAAAATGCGTAGTCAAAAGCCTATAATGTTAGCATATTGACAACTTTAACCAAATTGTTCACACAAATATCCCATTCCTACCAAAAAAATTACGATTAGTATGCTTAGCACACTATTGGATGTTTGTGCTACATAGCAAATTAACATTCTGATTTGTTTCTTGATGGAAGGAGAGGAGTAGTTTGGTCAGCACATGATCTTGGAACGTCCAAATCTTCATCCACAACCACCAGGGGCTTCTTCTTCTCTTTGGCTTGCCCCCATATCACCGTGTAAAACCCAACAACAACTATCGTGGTTCCAATGATGCTACATATACGAATTTGAAGATTCAAGAACAAGCCATGGTCAACCATTTCTTTTAATATTGAAGCAACATGATAAAACATACAAATGCGTTAAAAATGGAAAATTGTGTTGAACCATGTACCTTCCTAGATGAAGTGAATCCCCAAGAAAAGTGACACTGATGATCATAGCGATAACAATTGAGAGGGGCGAGAACATGGCTGCAAAAATTGGACCTTTCTTCCGCAAGCACCAAGTGTAAACGATGCTACCAACCACAGTGGAACAAACCGCCTTCAAACATAATAAGTCAATCTACCAATATCAAGGTAGATTTGTTAACTAACTTAAAAAAGTGGTAGAGTTTACTAAACTTACCCCTAAAACAACAGCAGTCAACCCGGTTCTTGGTTGAAGCACCCACGCACTTCTATTTTGTTCTATGAAAGGAGAAAGAGCAATACACTGAATAGTCCCAAAGAGGCAGTAGAAAAAGACAATGGTTTGTTGATCTGGGTACTCTTTGGCTGTTGTCGTCTGGATGTGTCAACCGAGAAATAGTTAATTTCATATTTATATCAACATATGTTTATGAAACAATTATTGGAATACAATTACCATTAATACAATCCATATGCAACCAAAGGTAACAGCGGTAAGGATAACAAGACTCCCAAATATCCATTCCGACGGTAGTGACAAAAAAAGATGGTTGGGTGAATTGGTATGAAAAATTCCTGGGCCTTGATAGAGCGTGAACACCATTGCTCCCAATATCGCTATCATGGTACCCAATATTTTTGCTACACTTGAAATTGTTGTGTCTATTTTCTCCAACCTAGAACACAAACTACATTTTGTATTTGGTTTTCTTAATTTAAAGTAAAGTGAATGATTTTGGTACCTGCAACATACTGAAATCAAGAACGTAATCGCAGGACTCAAGTTCGCGATGGCAGTTGCCATGATTGGAGAGGTGTGGTCAACACCTACATACCAAAGTACCTGAGCAAGACAAATCCTACATTATCCATACATATAAAGTTATTAGAAGTTGTGAAGGAAATAAAATTTTATATATATATATATATATATATATATATAATGTTAACCCTTGTTGGCACCGGAGTCATTATGAGGTATGTGTGTATTGTAGGTATGCAGGGGCAGATCTATGTTCATAGGTCCGGAACAACATGGATGATTTTTACGGTTCTTGAAACTCATATGGTTAATATTATAAAACTTTCACGAATAAAAACTTTATTTTATTCGGAACAACATGGATGCTTTGTTTTATTATTATAAACTTTGCATCTTTATCCAGTTTTCAATCAAATGCAATGTCTGTCTGTCTGTTTATGTGTATGTGTATTGTAGATATGTATACGTATTTGTGTATGTAAGTATGTATGTGTATGTGTATATGTAATTTATAAACATAAACATCATCTAAAATTAACATATATAAAGTGTGTTTTTTTAGACTTTAGTCATCGTCTTCATTAATGAATGCAATGAATTCAATAGTTATGTATAGGACTTGATTAATGTTGATACTTGGCCACAAGACAGCTTCAATGAGTAGACCTGTTGTTTATTTATATTCAAACTTGGATTTGAATCCAACCATGGACAAAAGTGACCTTGTTTAGTGCTTTGAGCATGAATATGAATGTTTTTAAATTGTGAATAATGAATCAGTAGAAGGTTATGTAGTTCCTACTCTTGATCACAGTGGTTTGGTTTGATTTCCTCATATGTTTATTGTTGTGTCTATTCACCTTTGTGATGGGATAGTTTGTTTGTCATGTTAAACAGTTTTGAGGATACTTTTGTTTGCACACCAAGTGTGTGATTAAATGCTTGAATAAAAAAAACTTATGTTAACCTTTTTGATTTTTTTTATTATTATTTTGTTTATGGTAGATTGTTATTGGATTGGGGGACATGAGGTTGATAGATCACATGTGATTGATGAATAAATGTGTAGTCTTGTATGTTAGTATATGCTAAGACATGTTAGTGATGTCCCATTATGTGTTTGAGGATCCCAACTAACATGTGTATATGTTCTAGTGTTGGTTTTCACGAGTAGGCTATAGGAAAAAGGTGGCGTTGGTGATGTAGTTGTGGTAAGTGATGGTTTTGAGTTTTTAAAAATGTGGTAAGTGATGCTTTTCATAAAGATTATAAATTTTAATCTTTTGGTGAATGGGGTGTTTAAATTAGCTTGATCAAATTGGGTTTTGGCCTTGTGAAAACTGAAAAAGGGGTTTGATCTTTTTAGGGTTCATATGACATATGTTATCTCAGAAAAAACATATGTTAGTATACGCCCTAATACATGTTAGTGATACTAACACATGTTAGTATATGCCCAACTAACATGCGTTAGGGTTCGTATGACATATGTTATTTAAGTAAAACATATGTTTTAGAATACACTAACACATATCAGTGATGTCTCATTATGTGTTTTGAAGAGCCCAACTAACATGTGTTATATTTTTTGTAAGTGATGAGATGTTTGTGTTAAAGATGATGATGGGTATCAAGAATGAAGCATAGCTAGATCTTTTTATGTTGTTATGATAGTTTTTATATCATTCACAAATAATAATGTTTGTATGAAAAGTTTTTTTGATACGTTTTAGTGTTGATTGTAATGATCGTTTTTATCATTTCTTAAATAAATATACATTTTATGTGTTCTTTTATTTTGTTCTTTTAGTATATGCCTGTTAACACATGTTAGCGATGTCTCATACAAGGTCATGCTTTTGTATCATAATACTAACACACGTTAATATTCATGTGGGAAAGAGCACCATAAAGTAGGAGAGGGGTGACTTGACAAGTTTCAAATCAACCTTTACAAATATCCTTTTTAGAAAATTAAATTAAGATTACCATGTTGCCCTTTTTTTTGTTCTTTAGTGAATTTAATTATATTAAATTAAATAAAAAACAACAACAATTGTGGACCATTGATCAAAGATGATCAATGACCACTAGAGGGTTTCCAGGGTTTTTTCAAAAGAAAGGTTTCCATATTATCCTCTCCCTATATATATATATATATATATATATATATATATATATATGTAATATATATATATATATATAATATTGGATCATCACCTTCTCAAACCACCATCACCACAGCCTTCTCAAACTACCAGCACCACCTCCCCCTCTAACCATCATCACCACCACCTAACCTTCCATGTTCACGAAATGTGAATTATTTCCTAGCCCTAAATGGTACACCACCGAATTTCACCAATTGAACATCTCTCACCTCTGTCCACCCCTCACAACTTAGACCTAGAACCGCTGCCAACAATAACCTCCACATGACCACCGCCTCGTCACCACTATCAACAACCCGTGAATGTAAAGTTGGACAAAAGAGAAGAATGAAAAGACTGCACATTATTCAATAACCACAAAGCCTATAAATAGCAAACAAAGCAACGTACACTAATGACTCAATCAAAGTCTACCACTAAACTCTCCTTAATACCCGGCAACACAAAAGACCCGTTAAAAACAAACAACCAACATACTAAATCAAATAACATGTGCAGACTAAAGAATGGGCTATAACCCATTATTTTGATCCATAAAACTAAAACCATTTCTGACCCAAACAAACTCAATGAAGCCCAAGTCAAGATTAACCGAATATTCACCCCTTTAATCTTGACCTCTTGACCCGTTTCTTCAAAGTAATGCCGGCTCATCATCATTACGAATCAAATTTGCTTCTTCTTCTTTTGATTTCCTTTTAGAACACTCCGTCACATAATGTCCATATTCTTGATAATTGTAGCATTTGACATTTCGTTTGTCTTAATAAGTACCATGCTCCTTTCGATCTTCATTTGGATAAAACCGGCCACCTCGAGGTAAGCAACAACTTCCCTTGATCATTTTCTTCCTCATCATCAAGTTTAATTCTTTTTTCATACGCCTTTAACCTCCCGACAGCCTCCTCAAATGGCATCGTATCAATATCCGAATGCTGCTCAACAGTTGCCACAATCTGCCTATATTTCTTAGGAGAAAAATCGAACAATTTTCTTACCAATGACTCATCTTTTATGCTTGACTCGAGGCTCTTGAATTTTGTAGCAATTCCACTAAGTTTGCCAAAATCATCAATCATTTCATTCTATTTCATCATCAACATCTCTAGCTCGGTTCTAAGCATTTGAAGTCTTGCCTTTTGAACTCTTTCGGCTCCTAGGTACCACACACGAAGCGCTTCCCACACGTCTTTTGCATCCTTATACTTCGCCACTTGAAGCAATAGGTCTTCAGATAAGGTTTGAAACACGAATACTCTTGTCATCGAATTTTTCTTCGCGTCTGCCGTTCCTCCCGTTACCGGATCAGTGGCTTACCACAAACTGTATGCTTGTAGGATCGAGTCCACCATAATCGACCAACTCGTGTAATTTGTAGCCGTTAACTTGGGACATTGCAACGGGATGCTACTACCTTGGCTACTCACGGGTACAATCGCCTCACTTCATCCGGTTTTCATTCCTGACATTATTTTTTAAACTCAAAGCTACCAAAATAATAAAGTAGCAAAATAAAAAAAAAAATTATGTTTCGTTAAAAATTATGTTTCTTTCTCCTTTTAATTCTTTTACAAAAGATTTTGTTTCCTTACCCTTTTAATTCTTTCTAGTACAGTACTCCACCAATCACCAATAACACTCTTTTTTTATTGTTTGACTCTTCAACCACAAAAGCCAAACATTACTCTTTCAATTCCTTTATCTTCTAAGCACCTCTTTTTCTTCTTTTTTTTCCGGTCACATAGATCAGATATGGGCACACAAACTTTACCCAGATCACACAGCTCCTCAAGATCAACAGTTCTTTCTCTATACGGCACCACACAGGTTGCTTTCTCTGTATCAAAATCTTCGGGCTACCTACACACACTTGCAGGTTTGATCACACAGATCTGAGTTTCCAGGCTCACACAGTCCTTGATCGATTGTCTTCTCCACATTCACCACACCACCGGGTTCTCTTCTCTTATTCGCACAGAATTTCCTTCTTCAGATCACACAGATCAGCACACAGCTTGTTGGTTGTTTTCCACACAGTAGCAAATCTTTAAATCTTCTTCTTCACATGAACATGTACGGCTCACACAAAGTACTCTCCGAATCTTACAAAACTAACACACAAAGAACCATTCACCATCCTTGGTACGAGCTGAAGCTCTGATACCAATTGTTGGTTTCAAGCCCCGAAAGCACACAAGACACTCAACCTCACGTATATGGTAGTATATGAAAGGAGAATATATGAATGTAAAGTTGGACATTCAAGAAGAATGAAAAGTAATAGCCGCCGTATTTATAGTAAAGATTGTTAGATTAATTATTGATTTGTATATTTGAATTGTTTCCTTATCATTTGTAATCATCCCAAATATAAGGATTGTAAGTTTCTATATAATGAATGAGAATAGGAGGAAAGGATCAAGGATCCTATTTTACATGGAATCATTGTTACCTAGGAACCCTACCGCCTTCTTCCTGTCAGCAGCGGCAGCCACCATCTTTGGCTGATCACCTCCACCGATCCTCCCTGCCTCCCCTTTCCTCTCATCTCTTGGCCCTCCTACCTCTCTTCCTACCTTCCGACACTGCCTACTATGTCCTCTTTCTGTTTCCCTTCCGCAATCACTATCCCTCCCACACATAACTCGCCACCTTCCTCAAACTCCCCATGGACAAAATCCGCCCGGCCACCACCGTTTCCAATATCTCCAATTTCATCCCCATCAAACTTGAGTTTGACACTGCCCATTGGCCTTCTTGGTCCGAGCTTTTCAAAATCCATTGCAAAGCCTACCAAGTTTATGACCACCTTCTACCCCGCCCACCCCCCGCTACCCCTGTTGCCGCCGACCCAGAAAAAGCCCCGGCTTTGTCCTCTTCCACCAATGAGACTTGGGAGAGACTTGATTCCATTGTCCTCCAATGGATGTACGGTACAATCTCTCAGGATCTCGTTCACACGGTGATTGAACCGGGACAAAATAAAACCGCACACCAAGCATGGACGTCTCTTGAAGATCTTTTTCAAGACAACAAGAGCGCCCGTGCTCTCCACCTCCACCACCGCTTCACAAACACCCGCCTCGAAAACTTTCAAACCATGAATGCCTATTGCCAACAACTCAAGACCTTGGCGGATCAGTTAGCTAGTGTCGGTCACCCGATCGACAACGATGATCTTGTTTTACAACTCATCGCCGGGCTAACCGACCAATACGAAAGTATTGGCACCATCCTTCAAGGTCAAGAACCTTTACCCCCGTTTTACAAGGCTCGCTCCAAGCTTTGCATGGTCGAGTCTCAAAAAGCGGAACAAGCCCTTCATGCCTCTCAAAAATCCGGCACTGCCCTCAACACTTCTACCCGGTCCGCACTTAACCACCCTCCCACTGACCCAACCTATGACCGAAACAGGGGCCGGGGACGCTCCCGTGGTCGCGGACGTGGTCGCCCACAATGGGGCCGCGGACGCGGTCAGCAGCCACCTTCTCCCTGGTCACCGTATCCACCATACTGGCCTCCTCCACCACCCGGTTACACCCCTTGGCCTTACCAGCCCACTTACCCAGCCCAACAGCCCAAAATTACCCACAGTACCCCAACACTTGGGCCGCCCCTCCTTGCCCATATCCTACCTCAACCCCTCGGCCCAATAATTCCAACTCAGCCGCTGGCATACTTGGGTCCAAACCGTCACAAGCCCACCACACTGCTTACACTCCTACGGACATTGATCAGGCTCTCCATGCTATGTCTCTGAATAACACCCAAGAACCGACTGGTTACATGGACACTGGTGCCACAGGTAATGGCCATAGATATTATATTTTATTTCTTGATGATGTTTCTAATTATTTGTGGACATACCCATTATCACGTAAGTCACAAGTTTATGAAACCTTTTGTCACTTTCACAACCAAATAACAACACAATTCGAACGATCCATCAAAACCTTCCAATGTGACAACGGCACCGAATACATAAACACCTCGTTTAACACATTCTTCTCTTCCCATGGCATTCTTTTTAGACGCTCGTGCCCACACACATCGTCTCAAAATGGGAAAGCGGAGCGTATGATTCGCACAATCAACAATATGATCCGCACCATCCTTACCCATGCCTCCCTCCCCAACACATTCTGGCACCATGCCCTAGAAACCGTCACTTACCTACTAAATATTCTACCCATCAAACATTTACAAAATAAAACCCCCACCGAAATCCTCTACCACCGCACCCCCTCCTATGACCACCATCGCGTTTTTGGGTGCCTTTGTTACCCCCTAACTCCTTCCACAACTATCCACAAACTTGACCCTCGCTCCACCCCATGTGTTTTTCTTGGTTACCCTTCCACTCACCGAGGCTATAAATGCTTCGATCTCTCCAACAAACAAATTCTCATCTCCCGTCATATCGATTTCGACGAAACAACCTTCCCGTTTGCAAATAAAATACATCCACAACCCTCATACGATTTCCTCTCGGAATTCCCCACTGTCCTGTGGCTGTATGTTGATCCTCTAAAACCCAAAATTCCATCACCCACTACACCACCCCATCCGGACCCTCCCCACACTCCCGTCTCACCCCCACACACGTCCCCAATCCATTCCCAGGCCCAACACTCTCCTCCAGCCCAATATACACCACCTCCGCCCCACTATCATTCGCCTAACCAAAATGCCCAGCCCACACCTTCCTCATCCCACGGCCCGCCTGACCCACCTACCACGGCCCTACCCCATCACTCTCAGCCCGCACCTTCACCGCCCTAAACTCAACAGCCCAGTCGCACAATGCGCACCCGCGCAATGGACGACATAACCAAGCCTGTTCACCGCCTGAACCTACACGCCACTACCATCATTCCGTTACCCAAAACCCCGACCGAGGCCCTGTCCATACCGGAATGGCATAAAGCCATGACTGACGAATACCATGCTCTTATTAAGAACGAGACTTGGGAATTAACACCAAGGTTACCCAACATGAATGTAATCCGGAGCATGTGGCTATTTAAACACAAATACAAATCTGATGGGTCCTTGGAACGTTATAAGGCGCGAGTAGTTTGTGATGGTCGCCTTCAACAAGTGGGTATTGACTGCGGTGAGACATTCAGCCAGGTTGTCAAACCGGCCACTATTCGTACGGTTCTTTCTATTGCATTATCTCAGTGTTGGCAGATACACCAGTTGGATGTGACTAATGCTTTTCTACACGGTCACCTACAAGAAATAGTCTATATGTATCAACCCATGGGATTTCGTAACACAGACTATCCGGATCATGTTTGCCGTCTCAAAAGGTCTTTATACGGGTTAAAACAGGCACCTCGGGCGTGGTATCAACGGTTTACGGATTTTGTTCTTACATTGGGTTTTCTGCAGAGTAAATGTGATGCTTCTTTATTCACCTTTCATCACGGTTCTCAGGTTGCTTACTTACTGTTATACGTCGATGATATTATTCTCGTGACTTCATCTGACGCTCTCCGGTCATCTCTCATGTCACACCTATCAGCCGAATTCGTTGTGAAGGATCTCGGCCCACTCAGCTTCTTTCTTGGTATTTCGGTTACGCGCCACGCGAATACCCTCTTCTAATCACAGCACAAGTATGCCCAAGAAATCATCGAGCGTGCTGGCATGTCCTCTAGCAAACCGTCTCACACTCCGGTTGACACAAACGGTAAGCTCGGGTCCCTCGCAGGCGAAGAATTTCATGACCTGACTCTATACCGTAGCCTTGCAGGTGCCCTACAGTACCTCACTTTTACCAGACCAGACATCAGCTATGCCGTACAGCAAATCTGCATTCATATGCATGCTCCAAAAACAGATCACTGGAATGCTCTCAAGCGTATCATCCGTTATATACAGGGTACTCGCGATTTTGTCCTCACCCTCGGCACGTCACAAAATCCTCGTCTAGTTGCCTACACTGATGCTGACTGGGCCGGGTGCCCCGACACACGCCGCTCCACTAGCGGCTTCTGTGTTTACTATGGTGATAATCTTCTCTCATGGTCTTCTAAACGTCAGGCAACCATCTCTCGCTCCAGCGCAGAAGCCGAATACCGCGAGGTTGCAAACGTGGTCGCTGAAGTCTGTTGGATCCGGAATCTTCTTCTTGAGCTTAACCGTCCGCTTCCTCGTGCCACACTAGTCTACTGCGACAATGTAAGTGCGATTTACCTATCGGTTAATCCGGTTCAACATCAGAGAACTAAACATATAGAACTTGATATACATTTTGTTCGAGAAAAGGTACAAAAAGGCGAGGTCCGAGTTCTCCATATGCCTACCCGGTTTCAAATAGCTGATATTTTCACGAAGGGGCTACCACGCGTTTTATTCGAAGATTTTCGTTCCAGTCTTAGTCTTCGGTCTCCTCCGGCTTCGACTGCGGGGGAGTAATAGCCGCCGTATTTATAGTAAAGATTGTTAGATTAATTATTGATATGTATATTTGAATTGTTTCCTTATCATTTGTAATCATCCCAAATATAGGGATTGTAAGTTTCTATATAATGAATGAGAATAGGAGGAAAGGATCAAGGATCCTATTTTACAAAAAGGCTACACATTATTCATTAATCACAAAGCCTATAAATAGCCAACAAAGCAATGTACACTAATGACTCAATCAAAGTCTACCACTAAACTCTACTTATACCCGGACACACAAAAGACCGTTAAAAACAAAAAACCAACATACTAAATCAAATAACATGTGGAGACTAAAGAATGGGCTATGACCCATTATTTTGACCCATAAAACTAAAACTATTTCTGACCCAAACAAATTCAATGAAGCCAAGTCAAGATTAACCCAACCCATAATCCTAAGCCAGGTTTGTTAAAAAAAAATGGTTTTGATGGGTATGGACTCGAACCATGTGGGTTAGTAAACATCTAACATGACCAGTGAACTAGGTAGTTTAGTGTGGGTTAATAGCAAAAAACAAATTTCTTTATGAAGATGGTTTCATGTATACGTGTAACAAAAGGACAGATTTGAGTGGGGAACATTAATTTATGAGAGAGATGTATTCCAAGACAAGAATGCCTTGTCTATAATAGGCTTAGGACACGGTTTTGTGGACGACCGGAATTATCACGGTTTGCCAGTACACTGAAAAAAAAAAAAAAAAAAGACCAGGGGAAGAAAAACGAGGTTTTAAAAATGGTCTCATTCTAACGCTTGTACTATGTAAATTCTACAAGATATATATACACCTTAATTTTTTTTTTTCCTATTTCTTTATACCAGTTTATTTAAGATTTATTAAAAAAAAATAGGGGTATTGGATTTAAATAATCCAAAGTTTAGGTCATTGCCAATAATAATCCGAACTTTAACGATGGACCAGGATAATTAATTCCAAATGAATATGTGGGTGTCAAAAATGAACATTCATTAACTCTGAGCTAACTGAGTTAGTTTAAGATGACGTGGTTGTTGAGGTGCATGCTGACGTGAACCAGATGTTGACGTGGCAGCCGACTTGACATGCCACGTCAGCATCTGGTCCACGTCAGCATGACACCTCAGCTGCCACATCAACATCTAGTCCACGTCAACGCGCCACCTTAGCAACCACGTCATCTTGAACTAACTCAGTTAGTTCAGAGTTAACGGAGGTTCATTTTTAACACTCACATGTTCACTTGAGATTATCCTGGTCCAACGTTAAAGTTCGGATTATTATTGGCCAATGATCCAAACTTTGAATTATTTAAATCCAATACCAAAAAAAATATATTAAATAAATGGACTGAAAAAAGACCAAAATACCCTTCCATGGGTTGCATTTCAAGTGACTTAACTAAGAAATCAAATGGTGTTTGTGCAAAAGGTTGATTGTAGCAACAACAAAAATTAAAGTAAAAGGTATAAAGTGCAAGTTAAGGTATACATATAAAAGTTGATTAACGTAATTTTGACACACATGCAGTTTTGTAAAAATCGGGATTAATCGGTGACTAATCGTTAGTCGGTAGGTTACTGAGTAATTTTTCGTTAATCGGTAGTCGGCCTACTCGGGATTAGTCGGACCTAATCGGCCCTAGTCGGCCAGCTAAAAATAGACAATTCTAGCAAGATTTTGGCAAAAATCTTTAATTCCAGCCAACTTCCGGATAATTTTGGCCAAAACTTGTAAAATTCTGGCAAGTTTCTAATCAAACGATGTATATTCTAGCGATTAGTCATGTTAACTTAAAAAAATTGGGTCGATGAGGGGTTAAAACATGTCTATTTAAAATAGTTGCCTATAAAAATGTGTGTATATATATATATATAAAATTGAAAATTACATATAAAAACCCCAATGCAATTAATCCCGATTAATCCTGATTAATCCCGATTAATCGCTAGTCCCCACTCCACCGTCCGACTAGCGTCTAGCGAGTTTTACAACACTGCACACATGCATATATATTAAAAATTTTGAGCCCAGGAAACGGGAGCTGGCGGTAGCCCACCTTGGTCTTGGTAAGTAGAGATGCACCAGAAACTTGGTTCTGTTTGATTACCGATCTAGAACCGGTTCCTACCCTATCTGACACACGGGTACATACCGATTCCATACATGGGAGAAGAAAACGGAACCGAAGCAGAATTTATGGAACTAGTTTCACCATTACCCGGCAAAAACCCCAAAAAAAAAAAAAAAAAAAAAAAAAAAAACACTCGAAAAACAAGTCAAAACATGACCCGAAACCGAAAAACCCAAATGGACCCGGATACTCGATCCGGGTGTTGACTCTATTGACCAAATCCGAACGCAGTTCCTACCCGCTTCCCAGAGTTCTAAAAAATACACGATTTGTGTATCTCTATTGGTAAGTCCTAGCCTTGATCGAGATTATTGAAAACTGTTTTTTCAACTACTCTTTAGATTTTCACTAATTTCGAGATTTTTGGAACTATAATTATTTTATTAGAAAGTTAAAACAAATTATTTCGTGTGTTGCGTGTGAAATCTTATCTCGTAAAGTTTTGATATAAACTTGTGTCAAACAAATACAAATACTTGAAAAATAGTAACCCATCATAAAATACATGAAGTGAAAACACTATCATTGTCACAATCATATGCAATAATTAAAGAAAAAAAAATATCAATTTAGAAATTCAACTATAATCAAATTAAATAACGGTCTTATATATAACCGTTCCGACGTACAAACCCACCATACATAACCGGTCCTGACCAGAATCAATCCGGTCTTTGGTTTCAAAAATCTTGTATTTTTAGTTTTGGTCTCAATTAGCAGTTAATATCTTACCTTTTTAATATGTTACAATGGACTTGAAGGCTTACCCAAGAAGGCCAAGAATGAAGAATCTGAACAGAATACGAAGTGTGAGTGGAGGACGATCAACCTTTCTAATAATGTGAACGATGAAAAATGGTAGAAGAATGAAGGTGCCGAGAGCGTTATGGTAAACAACATAGGCGATACTGCCCATACCATCATTCATGGCTACTTTAACTATGGTTAGCACCGCCATCTCCAAACATGATATCATCAGCATTGCAACAAACGGAAGCACATCATCCATCCATGACCATGCATCAGTTCTCCCCATGCTCTTCTTTTGTTAAAAACTCTTCACAACAATTTTGAGTGAGTTAGAGAGATAGAGAGAGAGAGAGAGATGGATGAATGAACTGAATAATATCTCTTCTCCACGTTTTATATTTAGAGTGCTCGATCCTTAGCCACACAACATCCATTTTTCTCTATCTTTACCTATAGGCTATAACGTACATCAAAAAAGTCCAAATGAGCAAACTCGGTGAACATGCGCATGTGGAGGAGGGTATTGTAACTGTCATGCGTATTGGTTTGAATGGGCTTTTGATGAAAATTTAGGGATAATGATGGGATAAGGTTTTCAGTAGAGTTTGGAAATTTTAAATAACTGAAGTTGTGGGGATTTTGAACCCATGATTACTACATAACAATATATAATTACAATCAATCTTCACAATCTAAAATCTAGTCAGGAGAAACACGAATTCTGGATTACTGTATAGACGCTAATCTGGGTAGTGATTCTACTGTATTTTATAAAGAGGTGTATTTATAAAAGACGTGTGGGTCTAAGGACAAGACCAAGGAGTTTAAGAGACTACCGATTAGAAGAGCCGAGCTTCTAAAGGTTAGTATAATAAACAAGGGGTTGAAAAAGATACGAGTGAGTTCGTAGTCTTTTTGAATGAAAGTGTATGTGAATATCGGATGCCAACAAAAGGAGAAGGAGCTCCTCCTTTTGTAGTACCTCGATGTCACACTTTCTCAGCCCATCCTCTACCCTTGATGGGGCCCGGTCCAGGTAGAGGCGTCTCTAAGTTTACGGCCCAAGTCCTAAAGCCCAATGGTGCAAGTGGGTTTTGTAAAAGGAGAAAGTAAAGGGGGGATGTTACCGTCCTGACGATAGTACGTGTGGCGTCTGCTAAGTGGACGCCTGTGGGCGGCGGACACGTGGCGTCCGCCTACTGGTAGACCGAGGGCAGTGGGTAATCATCCTCTTTCTTGAAACTCGAGACAAGTTGAGAAAGTCGTGTCAGAGAGATATCTTGGCTGGGAGGCTGCTACGTCGTCGTCCTTTCTGACTGTCAGGTTGAGCGCAACCATTGATTGGCTGGGAACTCTAACGGGCAGCCTGCAGCGTCAGGAACAGTTGCCTGGGGCAGGAGTGTGTGTCTCGAGGCTGTCCCAGAAGGCATCTTTTAATCGTGTTGATGAAGGTTTGTCTATCTTGCCGAAGAAGCTTCATAGTATGTTTGTCCCGCTGACGTAAAACGGCAGTATATAATGGACGCCAGTCTCTCCGCTGACATAAAACGGGCGGGTGAGTCTGTGTCAATATACGCGCTAGCTTTTTCCTTTGAGAAGGGAGTGCTGGACTCGTATGTAGAGTTTTTTTTTAAGGAATAAAATGTTTACATGTGTACTTTGAGTTACATCCAGTCGTCATTGGGTTTTCATGTAACAAAGTGGACATGTAAGTATATGGCATCGTCAACTGGTGCGCACACAGTGATCAATCTGCGGGCGTATGACGAAATGAGGGATCCAGTGGTATAGGCGTATTGCCTTGCTACGCATCTGGAATAATGAGAAAAAAGAACAATGTTTAGATTTGTTCATTGTGGCGCAGCCGTGACGCCAGATTAGGCGTCGTGCTTTGAAGCGCATCTAAAAGATGAGAAAATGATAAAACTTGTCATAGTGGCGCAGGCCGACGGTTGAAGATGTGTCGGGCTGTGAAGCGCCTCCAAAAGATGAGAAAATGTTAGAAATTTTCGTATTGGCGCTGGCGGATGCTTGAGGAAGCGTCGGGCCATGAAGCGCATCCAAAAGATGAGGAGAAAACAATTTTTTGTCTGAGTCTGCGTCTGCTGAAGTGTAGTTATTACGCATTGAATTTTTCGTTTTGAATTCTGTGTGAATTCAATGGCGGGAATGTTTGTATGTGAGAGGACGTGTCTGACGGTTCGTACACTCTGTGGAGAACGTGTCTGACACGTTCTGTAGCCCAACAGTTGTTAGTCCGCCACGTGTCGTTCCTTTGTTGTGTGTAGACAGCTGGTAGTGATGAGTCTAAATGTGGGTGGACACGTGTCGCTCATCGGTTTCGTTTAGACAGTTGTTGATTGAGGAATTTGAACGTGGGCGTACACGTGTCACTCATCGGTGTGTTTTGACAGCTTTTTGGTATGTCAACCGTCAGGCGAGTAGGGCACGCGCGGCGCGTGTGCCGAACGTCACGTGGGTTCACTGACGTGTCTATTTGTGAGTGGACCAAGTACCGCTTTTTCGTCTGTGATGATTACTCTTCCTGCCATCGCAATAAATGCGATGGGTATAAATAGGAGGTTCCTCTTTCCTTTGAAACTTTACGTTTCCAAACCTCTTCTTTCTCTCAAATTCCAGTGAAAGCTTTACATATTTTTCCTCAAATTTCTTTGTTTTTTTCTTTCCTTCTTAGACATGTCTTCCGAAGACAAGAGACCTGAAATGACGATGAGGGAGGCACAAATAGGGTGCTCTAAAGATAAATACAGGGCACTTCTCCAAAAATTAAGTGTCCTCCGGGAGTGGGAACTGGAGTTGCCGGAGAAGGGCAAGACACCAGTAGACTGTCCTGACGACAAGATGTGTCTTTACGAGGCCTTCTTCCTGAAGAGCCTGTTTAGGCTTCCGTGCTCGAAGTTCCTGGTGATGGTGTTGCAGAAGTATGGAATGCATATTTCTCAGATGAGCCCGTTTGGGGTGATGAGGATAATGCATTTCGAAGCGACTTGTAGGGCTCTGAGGATGGAGCCAACGTTCGAATATTTTAACGTGTTCTACAAGCTGGAGATGAAGGAGCCTGGGTGGATCTCGTTTGTGGAGAGATCGAAGGCCATCACTGTGGTGGTGCAGAAGAGCTCGCCGAAGAGTCTTCGTGATTGGAAGAGGTGCTTCTTTTATCTGAAGAAGGAGGAAATACCTGCTAAGATGACGTGGCTCGAACTCCGTGCTGGGCAAAAGGTGCCATCATTTGAGGATCTGAAAGATTTTCAGGAGGAGCAGTGGTTTAAGACACTTGTGGCGCATCCAACGCGTCTGGATGACTTGGAGAAGTGTGATGAGGGTATGTTGAGGTTACTCGGAATGAGTCGGTTGGGAATCCGAGAAGGATATGATGTGCTTCCGTACGGAGATGGAGGTATGCAGTTGGTAGAGGGTAAGTATTGCATCTTCTTTATGTTGTTTTTTCTTGTTTTTATAGTAAGCTTATATTGTTGACGCTTATTTGCATTGCAGGTGAGCGTCAGTTCCAATTTTTTGCTGCCCGGTTTTCGCGCACAGCTTATGTGGCGGTCCCGGAGGGTGAGGTGTCTGGTGTGGAGAGGATGAAGGTTAACTTCCTAATTCCTGCGCAGATGGAAGGTGCGTCTGAGAACCTTCTGCAAGTTGGTTTCCTTGTCAACCCGGAGTCGTTGTCTGTGCGCACGACAACCGGTGTTGACTATGTGTTTTTGTCAGATGATGAATATAGTGGATCATCATCAAGTCTAATCCTTCATACGCATCGTGCTGTAGGTGTTGGATCTAGTGCGTCAGCTACTGCACCTCAAACTGGAGGTTCTAGCAACGGTAGTGGTGCTGGTGGTGGTACAACCGGTGAAGGTAAGTGTTTAACCTTTTCTTTGTGAACTTTGCTTCTGTTAGTGTACCTTTTCTCTGAGTAGTTGCTTGCTAGGCCGAAAGCGCAAGTACTTTCAGTCTGTTCAACAGGATGCTTCGGAGGGTGTTCGTATTGAGGAGCCTATTTTGACGGGTATGGATCTTGTTCCTCCTCCTGTTCGTGAACCGTTTGGCAAGAAAGCCCTTCGGAAACTCAGTGGTAAGTATGAATGGTATACATAATACTTGTGAGTTGTTGGGCTTGTCTTATAGTTTTTGTTTCTTGTAGGTTCTGTTCCTGATTCTATCAAGCAGGTGCAGGAAGAGAGGAAGAAGAAACTTCTAGAAGAGGAGCGCTTGAAGGCTCAGTTTGGTGTTGTTGAAGGTGATACTGCGCCTGATCCAGAGGCAACGAAAAAACTTGAAGAGGAGAAGCGTGCTGTTGCGGCCGCTATCAAGAGGAAAGAAGAAGAAGATGTCCGCGCTAGGGAGGCTGCCATGAAGAGGCAGAAAGAGGAAGAGGCCTGTCTGGTGGCTGAGAAAAAGGCGAAGGAAGAGAGAGGACCAGCGCCAAGCTGAGTTGCTCAAACAGCATGCGGCCATGTTGGTCGTAAAAACTGAACAAGGTAAGTTTGCGACTGCTCCAGGTGGTGGTGGGTCGCAGATGGAGCCTTTGATTGTAGATCTTGAGGCGGGTGATGCCCCGGGTTATTCTCCAATTATGGGTGAAGGTGGTGGCTTCGTTGGGCCACATATAAAGAAGATTGAAGGGGGTGGGGCGTCTTCGAGCGGCCCTAACTTTAAATTAGATGCTCCAGTCTATACGCCTGGGTGGCATATAACTCATAGTTGTCGTTTCCTCAGCCCCTTTGTGGCTGAGGAGTTTGTAAACTTCGCGTTTCCCCCGGCGGAGCGCGCTCATCATCGCTCCCAAAACTGCGGTACTCTATTTTCAAAGTTGTGTATGAATCTAACACAATCTCTAGGGAACCTGTACGCTCTTCGCCATGAGGAGGATGAGTTTTTGGATGAGAAGCGACGATTGCGAATGAAGCCGATCGCCTGGCTAGAGATAAGGGGGTTTTTGAGACCGCCAAGCAACGTTTAGTGGACCAAATCCGGAAGCTAGAGTCCGATTTGTGTCAGAAGGATATTGAGGCGGCAGAGAAGTAAAAGGCCTGGGAGCAATCTTCTCTGAATATCAATAAGGAGCTTGAGCGCCGCCGGCTGGCGGTGCAGAAAGCTGAATTGGACTTATCGGCGCAGGAGCAGATTGTTGCCGCCAAGGATAAGGAATTGGAGGATTTATCCTCTAAGTATGCTGATGCTGCTGGCCAACTGAAGAAGAAGGATGATGATGTGGTGAGGGCCACCTCTCGTGTTTCGGAGTTAGAGGGGCAGGTTGATGCCCTTCTGAAAGAAAAAGAAGCTTGGCTGCTGGAGAAGACGCTGATGCTTGATGCTCAGAAGTCTTATTGTGAGAAGACGCTGTGGATGATGTCTGATGGGATAGCCGCCGTTAGCTTCTGTCTTTCTTTTTTACTTGCTTTAGTTGAATTTGCTTTGTCTTATATAAGTTGTATTTTTGTTGCAGGTCTTCGATCGTTGTTGGAACGAGCCGAAGATGGGTGAGCAAGTGGTGGACGTTGCGTGTACCACGGGTTTGCAAAGTGGTTGGTTGGAAGGGTACCTGGCCGCCAAGGATGGGGCTCCGATTGAGACGCAACCCTTCCAAGATATGAATACCGAGACTGCGCTGCTGGAGGAGCTTGAGAAGCTGGAGAAAATGGAGTTCCCTGTGCACCAATCTGTTAGACATCTTATCAGATCCTGATCCCATTGCACGTTTTAGGCGTTGGGTACAGGAGTCTGAGCGTGCTGGGCGCGAACGCGAAGAGAAGGAGGCGGTTGCGAAAGCTGCTGAAGCTGCTGCCATGGCTAGTGGGCTAGGTAGTTTGGGGACGGCCCATGAGCCTCCTCAATAGGTTGATGTTTTGTAGTTTGAGAAACTTTTGGGTATGTAAATATGTCCTTTTTCATGAAATGAAATATGAACCTTTTTGGATTGTTCATGCTTGTATTGAATGATTGTAGAATAGATTAGCTTCGTGAGTTTGGAAGAGAACACGGTGTCTAATTTATGAAGAGTAAATTAACTTCATAAGTTAGAAGTAAGGTTGGCGTCCGTTATGAAGAGTAAATTAACTTCATAAGTTAGAGCTAAAGTAAAAGTTGCGCAATCGTGAACAAAATGTAGGTTATTGAAGTATATATTCCAAAACTAAGATATTTATAGGTAACATGGGCACAACTACGCTATATTCCATGATCTCGGTATAGGTCTTCCGTCTAACTTTTCTAGTGCATATGGTCCCTTTCCTAAGATTTGTTGAACTTTGTAGGGGCCTTCCTAGTAGGGCGCTAGTTTCCCTGGTCGCTCTGAGTGTGAAGCGTTGTTGTCTCTTAGGACGTAGTCCCCAATGTCAAATGCACATCTTTTGACTTTGGAGTTATAGTAGCTCTCGAGCTGTTTTTTGTAACTTGCCTCACGTATGGCTACCATTTCACGTCTTTCGTCCAAGAGGTCTAGATTTAGGCGCAATTCCCTGTCATTGTCTGTTTGTGATGAGCTGAGGACCCGTGGGGACGGAAAGTTTACTTCCGTGGGGATTACAGCTTCGGAGCCGTAAGTTAGGCTAAACAGTGTTTCACCAGTGCTTGTTTTTGTGAGGGTGCGATGCACCCACAAGACGTGCGGCAGGTCATCGACCCATCCTGTTCGCTTTGAGCCCAGGCATGTCTTTATTCCTTCAACCAGTGATCTGTTGATGCGCTCTACCTGTCCATTTCCTTGAGGGTGGGCGACGGATGTGAAGATCTGGTTGACGCCCATTTGTGTTAACCACGCCTGGATTTTTTTATATGTGAACTGTGTTCCGTTATCGGTGACGATTTCCATGGGCAGCCCAAATCGGCAGATGATGAATTCCCAGATGAATTTTTTGACGTGTTCGGCGCTGATCGTCGCTAGAGGCTTGGCTTCGACCCATTTTGTGAAATAGTCGACATCGACTATTAGATATTGTATCTTTCCTGGGGCCATTGGGAATGGGCCGACCAGATCGATGGCCCATTTTTGAAGTGGCCAAGCTGCGGTGACTGGGACCAGGTCATTCTTTGGGCATAGGGTATTTGGCGCGTGTTGCTGGCAGTTGAAGCAGGTGCGCAAGATTTTAACGGCATCCTGATGCATTCCTGGCCAGTAATATCCAGCGTTCATGATTTTGGCGACGACCATTCTTGGTCCTGCGTGGATGCCGCATATGTCTTCGTGGATTTCCTTGATAAGGAATGAGGCATTTGCGGAATCGATGCATCTTAAGAGGGGACCAAGGTAGGAGTGTCGGTATAGGATACCATTCATGAGTTGATAATGTTCTGACTTGTACTGGACCTTTCTGGCTTCTGCTTTTTCGGGCGGTAGAGTGCCCGTTGCTAGATACGCTTGAATGGGGGTCATCCATGACCCTGCGCCTGTTTGTGTTACATTGACCTGTCGAATAGGCACTGATGGTTAATCTAGGGTTTCGATACGTACCTCTTTGGCCATGTGCGGCCAGGATGTGGATGCCATTTTTCTGAGGGCATCCGCTTCTTTGTTTCCGCTTTGGTTGATGTGGGTGACAGTGCAAGTTGAGAATTTTTTTTGATTAGGAGTTTAGCCTGATCGACGTATTGTGCCATAATTGGGTCTTTGGTGTCGTAGATGCCATTTATGTGTCCCACTATGATCATTGAGTCTGTGTGGGTATTAAGGTGTCTTGCGCCCATCTTGTCGGCGAGGCGCAGCCCTAGTAGGAAAGCTTCGAACTCTGTCTCGTTGTTTGTACTTGGGAATTCAAGGCGCACAGCATATGTGAATTCTGTGTTATCGGGGCTGACGAGCCTGACGCATGCTCCTGCGCCTTGATCATTTAAGGCTCCATCAGTGAACAGTGACCATGTAACGCGTGAATCTGGGATGGGTTTTGGGTCTTGTTCGTTTTGACATTCTTCGATGCTTTCTGTGGGGATTTCTGCGATGAAATCTGCGAGGACATGTCCCTTGATTGCTGGTCTTGGCTTATAGATGATGTTGTGTGCGCCGAGTTCAATTGCCCATTTTTCTAGGTGCCCAGATAACTCTGGTTTTGAGAGCACAATGTTTATTCGGTAGTCTGCTAAGACGTGGATTGAGTGCCCTTAAAGTATCGCCTGAGATGCCTAGATGCGTGGACTAATGCTAAGACCAGTTTTTCCAAAGTGGAGTATCTGGACTCTGCGTCTGCTAGTGTGCGACTAATGTAGTAGATCGGTGTTTGAACTTTGTTGCGTTCGACCAGTAGTACTGCACCTATCGCCTTTTCAGAGGCGGATAGGTATAGTGTTAGCGGTGCTTCTGGTAAAGGCGCTGTAAGAGTTGGTAAGTAGGTCAAACATTGTTTCATTTCATGGAAAGCCACTTCCGCCTCAGGAGTCCAGCGGAACTGTGTCTTTTTTAATACATTACGAAGCGTATGAACAAAAGGAAAAGACTTTGATGCATAGTTTGATAGGAAGCAGTTGAGGGCGATAAGGCGGCCCATTAGTGTCTGCACGTCTTTGATGGAGCTGGGTGATGGCATGCGCTGGATGGCTTGAACCTTTTTGGGATTTGGTTTGAAGCCACCGTTGGTGATGATGACGTCTAGAAATTTGCCTTCTTCGGCCCCGAACGAACACTTGCCTGGGTTAAGTTTCATTTTGATTATGCGCAGCTATTCGAAGATACACTCTATGTCCAGGAGCATTGTGTCTTCCTGTCGGCTTTTTATCACCAAGCCGTCGACGTATACTTCTAGATTTACGCCGATTTGGTTTATGAAGGCTTGGTCCATTAGGCGCTGATAGGTTGCGCCTGCATTCTTTAGGCCAAAGGGCATTTTGGTGTAGCAATACACCCCTCTGTCTGTTCAGAAAGCGGTTCTGTCTTCGTCTTCATAGGCCATTTGTATTTGGTGGTATCCTCGATAAGCATCGAGGAAACATTTAAACTTGAATGGCGCTAAACAGTCTACCTTGAGATCAATTTCTGGCAGGGGGTAGTGGTCCTTCGGGCATGCTTTGTTTAGATCCTTGTAATCGACGCACATGTGCCAGGATACGTTCTTTTTTAGGACCATGACCGGATTGGCCACCCATGTTTGGTGGTTGCATCATCTGATGATGCCGGCTTCGAGTAAGTCATCGACCTGCTCTTTCATGGCTTCAATTCTGTCCGGGCCTAAGGGACACTTTTTCTGCGCGACTGGTCGAGCGTCTTTATAGGTGTTGAGGCGATGTTCCGCCACATCTCTTAGGACGCCGATCATGTCGGATGACTGCCATGCGAAGATGTCTTTGTTTGCTACTAGCAGTTGCTTGAGGTGTATGCGCACTTGGGGGGACAGAGTTGATCCTAAGGTGATTGTCTGTTCTGGGAAAGATGGGTTAAGGACCTATTTTTCATTTTCAGTAGCGGCTGGTTTGGACGGTGGTGTTTGCGTCGCTGGTTCTGTTGTTACGAGGCATTCCTGGTTGCCTCGGATATACGCGATCCCCGTTGGTGTTGGAAAACCAATGGTTTGGTGGGGGGTCGATGCGTTGCTGTTAAAGTTGGCAAGGCCTTGTCGGCCTAACAAGATGTCGTATGATGAGGTGGCTGGGATGACATGGAATGTGCATGTCTCCGAGCGCGAATGGATCCCGTCGTCAAGGGTGACTGTAAAGTCAAACTTGCCGAGGGGATGAATTACCTCGTTGAATAAACCAGCAATCGGTGCGTCCGGCTGAAGACGCGCTTTATCCTCATCATCCAGCTGCTTAAAGCATTGCTGGTACATGATGTCAAAGCTGCTCCCGCTATCGCACATCATTTTGTATGTGCGATAGTGGCCGAACAGGGTTGTGATGATGAGTGGTGTTGTTGACTTTGCGCCTCCTGGTACTGTTGGGAGGACGACTTGGGCTTCTCGCCAGTTATTGTTGTTCTCAACGTCTACTTGTCGTGACATGGTGGTAACGCAAGCTGGTTGGAGTTTGCGCTTGTTGCGTTGTGTCATATGACACTGTCTTGAGTAGGCGCCTCGGACATGATATGTTCTGATGTCTTGATTGGTTTTGGTGGTTCCTCGGTTTTGCGTGCACCAGCGCGCACCTTTTTGACGAGGTTGGTCAATTTGCCAGAACGGAGGGCAGCCTATATCTCCATTTTGAGGCTGTAGCAGTTGTCGGTGTTGTGACCCACGTCTTTGTGGAAGTCACAGAATCTGGTGTTATCGACATTTTTGCGGTTATTTCCCATGGGTTTTGGGAGTTTAAACGCAACTTCTCCTGTTGACAAAACTTGGGCTAGTACCTGAGATGGTGTTTTTGTCAGGGGTGTCCAGTCTTGGTTTCTTCGACCACTGTTGCGCTGGTCGCGTGTTTGTTTGTTGCCGATGATGTTTCTGGCATCGCCGGAGGTTGAATATCTTCCTTCGTTGGTGGTCCCGGAGATGTGGCTCCAAAAGGAGGGTCGGTTGTTATTGCGGTTGCGATTATTGCTGGAGCTCCCGCGTTGGTTCTGATTTTTTTTGGTTTCCGGCGTAGAGCTTCGCGATTCTAACGACCTCTTCCCAAGACTCTGGGATACCAACTTTACCCTGGAGAGTGTTTTGTAAGTTGTCGTCATTGACATTTGTTAGGAAGGAGGTTCGAGTTTCCTCATCCCCAGTTCCTAGCCGGAGTGCTTCTTTGTTGAACCGCATGATAAAGTCCTCGAGCGGTTCGGTGTCTCTGCGCTTGCGGAGATGGATCTGACTCTTGTCGCGTTTGTGGCGACATTGTTGACTGAAATGAAGTAAGAATTTATCAATCAGTTGTTCGTAGCTGTCGATGCTTCCGACGGGGAGGTTGTCGAACCATACCCTAGCTGCTCCTGGGAGCGTCTGGGCAAACATGAGGCACCAGACAGGTAAGGTCCACCCAATGACGGCCCCGGCTTGGTTAAAAATGCCGAGGTGGTTATTGGGATCTATAAGGCCGTCATAAATCTTGACATTGACCGAGAGGCTTTGCCTCGGTGGTATTGGCGCTTGAGAGATACGCCTTGTAAACTTGGATTTGTCAGCAAAGGCCGTTGGCCTATAAGGGAGTGATAGATTTGTGGTTGCGTCATTGTTGTACCTGTTTAGTCGTCCCCGTCGGTGATACGGGCTGTGGCGATAATCTTTGGAGGCGTCGTCCTCCCATGAGCTTTCTTCATTGTCTTCTTCGTCAAACTGGTTGTGCTCTGCACGGGTCTGGTCCGCAGGGGGTTGCCTTGGACCTTCCCCGTGATGGGCAGCGACCGCTGTTCGAGTGGGCCACTTGGAGGATGACTCCATAATGGCTTTGCCGGTGATCCGGCGACGTTCCAGCTGGGCGTCCAGAATCTGTTTCTGGCGTTCATACCAGTCGTTGTTTAGAGCGTCTATTTACTCCTGAGTAGGGGGGCTGGTTCACCGGTTTGAAAATCAAGGTTTCTAGGGGTGACAACGGCGTTGAGTTAGTCGTCGGCGTGATCCCCAGATGCTGGGTGAGATCCTGGGGTGACGTCGGTGATGTCTTCGACGGCCCCTAAAGGAGTGTAAACTTTTTGTGGTGAAGTTGTCATTTTTCCGGTATGGATCAATGGGCTGGCTAGTTAAAGCTTTTGTTTTAGAGTATTGTAGTAAGGCCACGGATGGCTCCAATGAAGAAACACGAATCCTAGATTACCATATAGACGCTAATCTGGGTAGTGATTCTACTGTATTTTATAAAGAGGTGTGTTTATAAGAGACGTGTGGGTCTAAGGACAAGACCAAGGAGTTTAAGAGACTACCGATTAGAAGAGCCGAGCCTCTAAAGGTTAGTATAATAAACAAGGGGTTGAAAAAGATACGAGTGAGTTCGTAGTCTTTTTGAATGAAAGTGTATGTGAATATCGGATGCCAACAAAAGGAGAATGAGCTCATCCTTTTGTAGTACCTCGACGTCACACTTTCTCAGCCCATCCTCTACCCTTGATGGGGCACAGCCCAGGTAGAGGCGTCTCTAAGTTTCCGGCCCAATTCCTTAAGCCCAATGGTGCAAGTGGGATTTGTAAAAGGAGAAGGTAAAGGGGGGATGTTACCGTCCTGACGATAGTACGCGTAGCGTCCGCTGAGTGGACGCCTATGGGCGGCGGACACGTGGCGTTCGCCTACTGGTAGACAGAGGGCGGTGGGTAATCATCCTCTTTCTTGAAACTCGAGACAAGTTGAGAAAGTCTTGTGTTAGAGAGATATCTTGGCTGGGAGGGTGCCACGTCGTCGTCCTTTCTGACTGTCAGGTTGAGCGCAGCCATTGATTGGCTGGGAACTCTAACGGGCAGCCTGCAGTGTCAGGAACAGTTGCCTGGGGCAGGAGTGTGTGTCTCGAGGCTGCCCTATAAGGCATGTTTTAATCGTGTTGATGAAGCTCTGTCTATCTTGCCGAAGAAGCTTCATAGTATGTTCGTCTCGCTGACGTAAAACGAGCGGTATATAACGGAAGCCCGTCTCTCCGCTGACGTAGAACGGGCTGGTGAGTCTGCGTCATTATACGCGCTAGCTATTCCGCTGATGTAAAACGTGCGGGTGAGTCAGCGTCCTATATATGATAGGCGCTAACTCTGTCGCTGACGTAAAACGGGCGGGTATAGTTATAGCTAGGGGTGGCAAAATGGGTAGGTTGGGTTGGGTTGGTTGATGGGTCAGGATAGGTTTGGGTTGGGATGGGTTTGGGTCAAGATGGGTAAATTAAAAAAATAGGTTAGGATGGGTTAGGTCCGGATGGGTTTGGGTCTGGATGGTTTGTGTCACACCCCGACTTTTCCGTCGTCGGTTGTGACGTTTGATAGCTTCGCCGCGCAGCGGAAAGTTGCATCTAAGACTCTTATTTCCTGAACGCCATTTCTAACCCTCTAGGATCCCCGATCCCAAGACGTCGCCTACTCCAACCGTGCCGTTACCAAAGTTTAAACCCGAAAGACATACTTGAAAAGTCAACATATAATGCTGGTGAGTTCATAAGTTTGTATAAAATTTTACCGAAATGTTACCAAGTTCAATCCTGTAAATACTATGTCAATGTTACCAAAGTACGCTAGCTAGGCGTATGTTTTATTACTACTACGATTGGAAAACCATTACTAGACACGTTTAGCAATGTTTAGCAATGTTCAGCCCGAATGTTCAGCATGTTACCAATGTTACCAGTTCGAGACAATATGCACCCGCCCGGCCCTCCAAGCCAACGAGTGGGGCAGGTCACGCCCAATAGATCTATCCACATTTCCCCCGTTGTGCATCCCCGCACATTCATGGTTTTCCCCGGGACTTTGAAAGATCGTATAGCAATGCAAAGTTAAAACCATAGTATGACATATGTTACCAAAATAGTTTAGCACATGTTTTCTCCCCCAAAAGTTAAAGCTAGTAAAAGTGGGGCCGTGAACTCATGCAACCCGTTTCATTTTCCAAAACTTTGTTTTGCTTTAAATTCCTCAATTTTCATAAAAGAATCATGTCTTCCTCCCGAAAACATTTACAAAAACAGTAAAAAGTCGGGTCATGAACTCACGCAACCCGTTTCATTTTCCAAAACTTTGTTTTGCTTTAAATTCCTCAATTTTCATAAAAGAAGCATGTCTTCCCCCCGAAAACATTTACTAAAACAGTAAAAAGTGGGGTCATGAACTCACCTTAATTTCCGTGCTAAGCTAGCAAACAAATCCTGAATCCTCGACCGACTTCCTTGTGCCCTAATTACCAACAAAGGACACCTTAATAGTCTATCACACATAAGCCTTGCTTATTAACCGCCTAAAAGATAGTTTATTCGACTGTCTAGACTCGCGTGTACCAACACGAGTCTTAAAAGGTTTCAACTCGACGAACCGACCATAACTTATCTTAATTCACGAGTTACATACAACATAGTACCCAAGTTGCACACTTGTTACTATTTGTGTATAAACCATGTTGGACTAGTACCCCGAAACGTATAATTATCCTGAATCGTAGCTTGTCTCATAAATCATATAAATGTATTTGTTTTGTGTAATTAAGTTTTAGAAAATACTTCTTGAGGAAATACAAATTTAGTTATTAAAACCGATTAATAACATTTGTTACTTTTTCTCAAATATTGTTTGGAAATCATCTTTATTGCTACGAATAAATAGTCCTTAAAGGCATTTCGATTTGTATATAATAATGCATTAGTCCAAAGCACTTAGGGGAATTTATTTATAAAAGTGGCAGTTCGTTACGCTTTAATTTTATAAAATTTGGGGCAGAGTTTCCCGTGTTTTTGTACAAACCAGACAACATCCGTTGTCTACAATTTTCCCCAAAAATCAACTTTCAAACACAATTTCTCAAATCCTTTTATCCACAACTTCGATTCATGAGACTGTATACGTTTCGTCACCCATGTGCACTTATATATATATATATATATATATATATATAATATAGTCCGACGATATAGTCCAATGTTATTTAGTCTGATGTTCGATATCATAAGTCATGTTAAGTTAACCGTTTACCAAATCGTTCGTAAGATAATATAGTTACCGTCTATTATTATCATTCGGTCCATTCACGAGTTAAAACTAATTCGCCCATATCAATATATTTATAAATTTATAATATTCATAAATACAATAATATTTACAAATATATAAATTTATAAATACATGATATCTATAAAAATATAATAATAAACACGAAATCAAGTATACCGAATCGCACGCGCAAAACAGGGAACCGCCTAGAACTACATGTAGACCGGAACGTTTGACCCGATGACCAGCTTGACCGCTCGCTAACCGAACTAAACCACGTGACCAAGGTTGACTGGTTGACCGCACTGAACCTGACCCGAGTCCCGAGTTTCGAGTGGAACCCGAACCCAAATCTAACTAGATCTGACCGGCAGTTGACCGGACCCCAGTCTCGAGCCCCGACCCATACATAACCGGACCTAACCAGCTATCCAAATCCATATCTGACCCGTGACTTGAACATAACAGAACCTAAACATGAACCAGACCCAAATGAGCCGAACCCAACCATAAGCACGAGCCAAGGCCACTACCATCTGTAGAAACTGAGAGCCACCCAACATCATCTGAACAAAACCACAATCCAACTCAGCTACCATCGATCGGACCTGACAAGCCACCGGAGCACAACCAACCCATCAGACCACCTTAATCACCATCAGGCCAACCATAACCGGACCAACCGGTCTTGTACACCATCGGTCGAACCATCCTGGTCCGACACCAACCAGCCAAAACAACCAAACAGATAACCAAGACCCTAACCCGTAACCACCCTTACCATTGTCGAGCTACAACCTACCCCCAACCGGACTGCAACCAAAACCCACCACAAATACAACCGCATCGGACCACCATCACAGCTTAACCACCCTTGCCGAGACCACCACCACCACCGTCAGTCACCACCATCAATTAAAGCCCTCGCCTTCAGACCTCCACTGCACCGCTTCCATAACGAACCGACCCTCAACCACCTTCCAAAAACCACCACCCCAGACGCTCGAGCTTCGAAACCACCACGCCACCTCCACCAAGTCCGGTGGAGGTCGGCCGCTGCTGCTGTTATGAGGGGCGGGAGAGGGAGCGACCAAGAGGAGATGAGGGTGAGGTTAGAGAGAGAGAGAGAGAGAGAGTTAGGGTTTAATTAAGGGTGGTGGCTGCAAAGAATGAAAGGTAAGGGAAGAAGTGGGGTTTTTATAGTTAGGGTTTGTTGGTAGGTGAGGTATACCGCGTATCTGAACCCGTTCTAAACGTTTCGTGCCTCGGTTCGTGTTTTGGTTCAATAATAAATTGCAAAAGTTAGTCGGTTGCGTTCGTAATTAAATATAAAAATAAACCGACCAAAAATATAAATATTTTCATTATCCGACATGTGCTTTCAGAACACGCGTTTAAATTGCGTTAAAAGATTCGATCACAGTTTCCTTTGTTAAAACGATCCGTTAACCTCCGAAACTTAATAATTTAAATTTTCCAAAATAAATAGTTATAATCACATCGGTATTTATCAAAAGTTGCCGGTTGTCACAGTTTGGGTCTAAATGGTTTGGATTAGGATAGGTTCACATCAAAACAGATTAAAATTTAAAAAAAAAAAAATTAAAATAACAATAAAAAGTTAAAAATTTAAAAAGTAAAAGAAAAGGAAAAAAAAAAACAAATTAAAAAAAAACTTAAAAATAAAATTTTAAGGGATATGAAATATTTCATTTTAAACCGGACTGATTCGACCCTATCGGGTTGGTTAACAACCCGGATCTTTACGACCCGGACTGTTTCGACCTTACCGGTCCCGTTAACGACCAGGACCGTTTCGACCCGGCTGGGCCCGTTAGCGACCGGAACCCTTTCGACTCCACCGGGCCCGATAACGACCCAGATTGTTACATCGTGACCCGTCCCGTAGCGACCCGGACTGTTTCGACCCGGACGGACCCGGTAGTGACCCGGACCGTTTCGACCCGACCGGGTGCAGTAACGCCCCAGACCGTTTCAACCTGACCCGTCCCGTAGCGACCCGGACTATTTCGACTCCGGTCGGGCCCAGTAGCGACCCGACCAGGCCGGTAACGACCCATACCGTTTCAACCTGACCCGTCCCATAGCGACCCGGACTGTTTCAACCCGGCCGAGCCCGGTAGCGAACCGGATCGTTTCGACCCGACCGGGCCCGGTAACGACCCAGACCGTTTCAATCTGACCCGTCCCGTAGCGACCCGGACCGTTTTGACCCGACCGGGCCAGGAAACGACCCATACCGTTTCAACCTGACCCCTCCCGTAGCGACTCGGACCATTTTGACCCAGTCGGGCCCGGTAGCGACCCGGACCGTTTCGAACCGATTGGGCCCGGTAACGACCCAGACCGTTTCAACCTGACCCGTCCCGTAGTAGCCCGGACCGTTTCGACCCGACCGGGCCCGGTCACGACCCGGACCGTTTCAACCTTACCCCTCCCGTAGCGACTCGGACCGTTTCGACCCGGCTGGGCCCGCTAGCGACCCGGACCGTTTTGACCCAACCGGGCCCGGTAGCGACCCAGACCGTTTCAACCTGACCCGTTCGTAGCGACCCAGACCGTTTCGACCCGACCGAGCCTGGTAGCGACACGGACCGTTTCGAACCGACCGGGCCCAGTAACGACCCGTACTGTTTCAACCCGACCGGGCCCGTTAGCGACCCAGACTGTTTCGACCTGACCGATCCCGTTAGCTTGTGATATGGTATTTAGGTGATATTTTGGTAGGGCTGGCATAACAGGTTACACGAACTTGTTAAGACACGGACACGAAACTTGTAAACACGAACACGACACGAAATCTAATCGTGTCATTTTTTTCAAACACGATCATGAACATGTGTATAACAGGTTAACACGATAAGACACAATAAGGAACACCTAGTAAAATAAGTTAACACGACAAGATACGATAAGACACGACAAGACACGATAAGACACAATAAGACATGAAAAGACATGATAAGAAACATGATAAGACACGATAAGACCCGTTAAGACACGTACACGATAAGACACGAACACGAAACATGTAAACACGAACACGACACGAAAATAAACATGTCTTAATGTGTCGACTTGTTATAGACACGAAACCTGTTAAAATTGTGTAGGTTCGTGTCAGGTTATCGTGTTCGTGTCTAAATTTCCAGCCCTATATTTTGGTACCATATCCCTTCAAGTCCCCCCATCTTTTTCCTTTGAGAAGGGAGTGCTGGACTCGTATGTAGAGTTTTTTTTGAAGGAAATAAATGTTTACATGTGTACTTTGAGTTACATCCAGTCGTCACTGGGTTTTCATGTAACAAAGTGGACATGTAAGTTTATGGCATCGTCAACTGGTGCACACACAGTGATTAATCTGCGGGCGTATGACAAAATGAGAGATCCATTGGTATAGGCGTATTGCCTTGCTACGCATCTGGAATAATGAGAAAAAAGAACAATGCTTAGATTTGTTCATCGTGGCGCAGGCATGACGCCAGATTAGGCGTCGTGCTTTGAAGTGCATCTAAAAAGTGAGAAAATGTTAAAACTTGTCATAGTGGCGCAGGCCGACGGTTGAAGATGCGTCGGGCCGTGAAGCGCCTCCAAAGGATGAGAAAATGTTAGAAATTTTCGTATTGGCGCTGGCGGATGCTTGAGGAAGCGTCGGGCCATGAAGCACATCCAAAAGATGATGAGAAAACAGTTTTTTGTCTGGTTCTACATCTGCTGAAGTGTAGTTATTACGCATTGAATTTGTCGTTTTGAATTCTGTGTGAATTCAATGGCGGGAATGCTTGTATGTGAGAGGACGTGTCTGACAGTTCATACACTGTGTGGAGAACGTGTCTGACATGTTCTGTAGCTCAGCAGTTGTTAGTCCGCGACGTGACGTTCCTTTGTTGTGTGTAGACAGCCGGTAGTGATGAGTCTGAACGTGGGTGGACACATGTCGTTCATCGGTTTCGTTTAGACAGTTGCTGATTGAGGAATTTGCGTCATTATACTGGCTAGCTATTCCGCTGACGTAAAACGTGCGGGTGATTTAGCGTCCTATATCCGATGGGCGCTAACTCTGTCGCTGACGTAAAACGGGCGGGTATAGTTATAGCTAGGCGCAGCTTATTAGTTTGTGATATGGTATTTAGGTGATATTTTGGTACCATATCTGTTCAGGAACTGATTTTCATTTATTTTTAGATACATAATTTACTTTGGTTTGGGCTTAACTTACATGGAATAGGGATGAGGATTTTAGTATAAAAATACTGAAAAAACCGATACCGGAAATATTGATACCGATTCATTTTCAGTACCAAGTTTTGCCGAAAATTGGTGTCAGTATTTTCAGTTCGGTAGCGGTTCGAGTCGAGATAAAATACCGATACCGTACCGGTATCATACCGATACCATACCGTACTATATATTTTCGGCATATTGCTCGGTTCAGTACGGTATGGTACCAAGCTCATCTTTACATATGATCGAAATCAAATTCAATCGAAATGGAATGAAAGATAGTATGGTTGAAGAAATCAAAATTATCGATTATTTATAGACGATTAAAAGGACTATACAAATTACCTTTTAGTTTAATAAAAAATGTGTAGTTCGATAGTTTTCATTAATTTTGCATCTACCCGATTAGATTTTTTAACTTTATTTACGATTAGATTTTTTTTGAAAGGCGAATTTTATTAACACACAACAAAAACGACGGGAAATCTCTAAGGCGGAGACTCCCTGACCAAATTACATCACATCAAAACTAAAAGACTGCCATTCCCTCCAACCCACCGTACCCTGTTTACAACGATTAGAAAACCAAAGAAAACTTAACACTTTAATATCCACAATAATCTCTGTCACGTTTCGCCTTTCATTCTTGAAGATCTTCTCGTTTCTAGCTTTTCATATACGCCAACACGCAATAATCATAATACCCTTTATAATCAACCTTTTACTCGGTGACCATGAAGAGGACGTGAACTCATTAACAATGTCAGCCACAGAGAAAAAGAAGAATGGTTGATGCTTCAACCACCTAGCAATCCCACTTCACACACCATTAGCAATGATACAAGCAGAAAACAAATGATCTACACTCTCCTCTTGGTCTTCACAAAGCGTACACAAGCCATCCCCACAATTTATATTCCGCCTAGCTAACGCTTGCTTTGTCGGAATCGGATCCATCAACATTCGCCACATAAATATGTTACATTTAATAGGCACCCATTTACTCCAAGTAAACAACGCATTACTAGAACTAGGATAACCACTATCAATCCATTTCTTTACTTCAAAAACTGAGAATCGCTCGTCTGTACCTCTGCCCCAATACCACCGATCATTCGACTCCTCCAGGACCTACCCCTCGATCAGCTGCATACACGCCTGCAGTTGATCTAATTCCGAGGCGGCATTCAGAGATCTTCTCCAGTTCCAATGATCACCATATAGCCGATCCCCCACCTTACACCCCTTATTACTTTCTAAAGAAAACAACTCCGGAAATAAACTTTTAAGAGGGCTTCGAGACACCCAAGGGTCAATCCAAAATCGTATATCTCTACCGTTACCAAGGTGGCCCCGAATCATGCTAATGGAGTTCACGTCACCCACTTTTAACCGAATCCCATTATTAACCACCTTAGTCCACGTACACGTAAAGGTTGAGCTCTTTGGATAAACTTCCCATTTTCTATTAGACCCATGTATAGAATCAGCCACCCTCCTCCAAAGAGCGTCTCCTTCTTGTCGATAACGCCATAACCACTTAACCAAAAAAAACGCATTATTGCAATCTTCAAGTTTACGAACACCCAAACCACCTTGGTTCATAGGAGTAGTAACTTTATCCCAACCCACCCAGTGCACTTTCTTAACGTCCTCACTACCTCCCCACAAAAACCTTCTAATCAATCCTTCCAAAACATTCACTACTCCCACCGGAGCCTTAAAAAGAGAAAAATAATACGAAGGGAGACTTTGTAAGACGAATTTAATGAGAGTCAACCTACCTCCAATCGAAAGAGTTTTGGATTTCCATTTGGAGAGCCTAGTTTTGAACACCTTCACCACCGGATCCCAGTTATTTATCGTGGTCATATTTGCACCTACCTGAATCCCCAAATAATTAAATGGCGTATCACCCGAACGACAACCCAACCCGCTAGCCATAACACCCACCGCCTCCCTGTCTACTCCCACCCCATATAAGGTTGATTTATGAATATTAATTCTGAGCCCTGAACACATATGAAAAATACGAAGCATTCGTCTCAGGCACGTAAAGTTGTTCTCCGACCACTCCCCCATCACCATAGCGTCATCTGCATATAATAAATGAGAAAAAACCGGGCCCTCCTTTGGAAGTCCAACCCCCCGAAAAGAACCAATAGAACACGCTTTCTAGATAATACCTGAGAGAGCTTCCATGACCATAATAAATAAAAATGGCGAGACAGGATCTCCTTGCCAGATACCCTTCTCACAATTAAATTCAAAAGTCGGCGACTCGTTAACCAGAACCGAGGACCATGCCGATCTTAAAACCCCTTCTATCCACATGCACCACACCTCTGGGAAATTCATTTGCCGCATAACTGATATAAAAAAGGCCCAATTAACATTATCATAAGCCTTTTCGAAATCAATTTTAAACATAAAAATCTTCTTTCCGCTCCTTTTTGACCAAGACAACACCTCACTAATCACCAACGGACTATCCAGAATAAACCTTCCCGCCACAAAACCTGACTGAGTCTCGTTAATAATACTATCCATTACCGGCTTCAATCTATTGGCCAACACTTTAGATATAACTTTGCTAACCACCCCAATCAAAATTATAGGCCGATATTCTCCTAAGTTAACCGAATCCTTAACTTTTGGAACCAAGGTAATAAAAGAAGATGCGACCCCACGATTTATCTTACCAGTAACCTCAAGCTGCCGCAAAATATCTACAAAGTCAGCCGAAAAAAGATCCCAATACCTCTTAATGAACCTGAAATTAAAGTCGTCCGGGCCCGGGGCTTTATCACTACCGCAACTAAAAACCGCATCTTTTATCTCCTTCTCCACGAACGGACTAATGAGTAAATCCGCCTCAGCCACACTTAATTTCTTCAAACCAAAACAATTAAGCTTCGGCCTATCGTGCATATCTTCAACAAATTTACAACTAAAAAATCGCAAAACTTCTCTTTTAATCTCCTTTGGATTTGTCACCCATTCACCATTAACTGATAAGCCCATGATATTATTTAAGACTCTCCTAGCGTTAATCGAACCATGAAAAAACTTGGAGTTCTCATCGCCATCTTTCGCCCATAATACTCTAGATCTCTATTTCACATCCTTTAACTTCAAAAATTCCAAATGCTTTAACCTCGAAGTCGCTTCCTGGAGAGTCCAACATTCTTCTTCTGTAAGATCTCTCTCCTCCAAAGCCCGTTCCAATTCATTAATCTCAGCATGCAACGTATCTCCTTCCTCTAACTCACTACGCATAGAAGCTTCTTTCCATTCCTTGATTCTAGAACGAAGCTGTTTGAACTTATTCAGTAACTTAACGTCCGGATCACCTTCAACATCCACACTAGCCAATGTATCTTTAACAACTTCATCAAACCCTTCCCTCTGGAGCCAAGAATTAAAGAACTTGAAAGGCTTAGCTCCAAAATTCCTGGACACAACTTTTAACAACAACGGAAAATGATCGGATCCCTCCCGGTTTAAAACTCGATACTCTGCATTTGGCCACTCATTAAGAAACGCCCAATCCACAAAAATACGATCTATTCTACTCATTTTATCTCCCACTAAATAAGTAAATTTACGTCCCTTCAACGAAAACTCATGCAAACCCGCATCATCTACAAAGTCGTTGAACTCATTCGTCTCCGCTGCATTGAAATACGAATTACGACGTTCCACACTAACTCTAACACTGTTAAAATCTCCCCCCACCATACAAAACCCATCATCAACCGAAGTCAATGATCTAATTTTTTCCCAGACCAACCGTTTATCGCTGATGCGTTGAGGACAATATACATTAATACAAGTTACCTTCCTACCATCGTTCTTCAGCAAGCCAGACACAACCAAGATGTTTCTATCTTTATAAACCGAGCACTTAGCAAAGATCCTCGGATTCCATAAAGATATAAGACCGCCAGATCTACCCGTTTCATCCACATGCTCAAACTCGAAGTCTTCTGAACCCCAAAACCTACCAATATTGACATTATCCAATGACTCAAATTGAGTTTCTTGGATCATGATAAAACCCACCTCATTCGCAACCTTCAAATTCTTGCACCACGAACCCTTAGAATCCGAACCCATTCCCCTAACATTCCATGACATAACATTCATTAGTGAACTAATTGAAAACCTTCATCTTGAATGACCTTCTCAAGCGAATCTGCATATTTGTCATACTCTTCGACACCTAAGTCTTTGCCCAAAATCAAGGTTTCCTTCACTTCCATTGATACATTACAACTAACATCCACACAATCCGCCTTTTTATCTTCACCACCCAACCCATTCAAATCAGGAGTCAAGAATTCTCCCTTGTTAGAATGATCCACATTACTATGCGAACTCCTTGCTTCCTCACCATTTACCGTAAATATAAACCTATCTATATCAAAAATATCCTCTCCATCTCGCGCCCTTTTCTTCGGTATTTCTAACCCCACAGGAGAAGGTGATTTCTGTGCTGTCACTTTCTTGTGGTAGCTTTTCCTCTTACTAGATTTTACAGCAGATACTTGAACATCATTCGGACCACTACACACCTCTACCACTGGCTCCTTATCCCTATTATCCAAACTATCCTGGTTAACCATCTCATGATTATTTCCCGAATCATTATTCAAACAACCTTCCATCTCCTCAAGTTTATCCTCCTCCTCACGCACCACATCAATCTCTTCTTCTGAAAAATCCTCCAAACAATCTGGTGTCCAATCCCCCAACTCCTCTTCCACCAACACCGAAAACTCCTTCTCCTTCCCCAAAACCTTCACTACCTCATTAACTCTCGGACCCGAGTCTCGTAACACTCCCAACATAACATACGACAGGTCATTCTCCAAAGCATTAAGCTCAGCCGATTGAACAACTGAACCAAAAAGACCACCTATACCATCCACAATCTCTTTATCAAATAAGCATAACGGAAGTCCAAATAACTTCAACCACGCAATACGTTCATTAGGAATCAACTGGCCTTCCCATCTCTCCAATTTATCAAAGCATACTTTCCACACCTCTTTAACACCCACAAAACCTTCCATGCATAACTCAGACTCGAACATCAATAAAACCCACAAACCACCAATATACTTTATCCCAACCCTATTTTGTCCAATCAAATCTAACCACACTCGAAGATTAGATAGTTTCTTGAAGTCAGAGACTCTGCCAACTGTCCCACAACCAATCCATGACAATCCTCCATTATATTTCGAGTTGACCACGAACTCTAAAGGCTTCTTGGTAATCACCGGTTCAACATTAAGCAGTTTATCCCTAAAACTTCTACCCTCTTCCAAACCTTTCCCAACTTTCTGAACATCCACCAAAGGCTCCATCTCAACCTCCTTATTCCCAACATCAATTGGAACCCTATCTGTTGTCACAGGAGTCCATCTCTTATCACCCTTCCACTTCATCCTTTCTCCATCCACAAACCGAGCCAAAATGATAAAAAGTTTATATGATCCGATCCAGACATCCTTCATATCTTTCTCTAGAGCCAATGGATCACTAACATTCACGAAAGAAACAAATCCAAAACGCTTACCTAGCTTGTCAAACTTCCTGGCAATGTACGTGTTATGGATCACTCCAAACCCTTTTAGCGCCGTAACCAAGTCAGATGAAGTACACCCACCTGGCAAATTGGAAACAAAGAACTTCGTAATCGCAACTTCATTCTTCTTAGACGATTCTCCTTGATCCTGACGGGAACCTTTCCTTTGTGGAGCATCATAACACGTGCCGATCTTATACTTCTCCTTGGCCGCCATGCAAAACGATGAGAAAAACCTTTTCGCCGCCTCCGATTTTCTCAGAGAGAATTAGGGTTTTTTTAATTTACGATTAGATATCTAATATCATCGTAGAATTAGGATTATTTGAAAACCAACGGTGTAATTGACAAAGATAAGAGCCAATCTGAAGATCTTATCTGGTTATGTTTTCTACTTCTATTTCCGAATTCAAAATGTCATAATAAGAAGATAAGAACATTATTTCCTTAGTTATTGGTTATTTTTAAACTAACTGAAACACATTTTTTAACTATTCCAACATTTATATATTTTTTATTAAAATCCCATAATAAAAACAAGTATTTAGTTACAGGGTTATATCAAATACATAGTGAAAGAAAAATAGGAAGTCGTAGGAAGGGTATCAAACAGACCCCGATTGAACTCAATCAAGCGACATTGGAATCGCCTTATCAAACCTTACGATGTTAGTTTTTAGGTCTTCTTTTTTTTAGGGGGGGGGGGGGGGGGTTAGCTTGTAGTTTTTAGAATATGCGTTATATCATTGTGTCTTTTATGTACCATTGTGTCTTTTTCTTATTTTCATCATTGTGTCTTTTTTCTTTAGCATTGTGTTATATTTTTTTGGCAATGTGTTATATTGTGTGGCTCATTGTGTCATATTTCATGATATATTGTGTTTTTTGTATCCTTCTCACCCTTTTCATTTTTTGTAGCCTTTGTAAAATAACTCAACCCTTCAATTATATTTAAATTGAGTATAGTATTCCACCAAATCGGATTGTAGGCTTGTATTATTGGCTAAAATCCGTAGTCCAAAGCCTATAATGTTAGCATATTGACACATTTAACCAAATTGTTCACACAAATATCTCATTCCTACAAAAATTTTACGATTAGTATGCTTGCACACTATTGGATGTTTGTGCTACATATAGCAAACTAACATTCTAATTCGTTTCTTGATGGAAGGAGAGGAGCAGTTTGGTCAGCACATGATCTTGAAACGTCCAAATCATCATCCACAACCACCAGGGGCATCTTCTTCTCTTTGGCTTGCCCCCATATCAACGTGTAGAACCCAACAACAATTATCGTGGTTCCAATGACGCTGCATATACGAATTTGAAGACTCAAGAACAAGCCATGGTTAACCATTTCTTTTAATATTGAAGCAACATGATCAAACAGACAAATGCGTTAAAAACAGAAAATTGTGTTGAACCATGTACCTTCCTAGATGAAGTGAATCCCCAAGAAAAGTGACACCGATGATCATAGCAATAACAATTGAGAGGGGTGAGAACATGGCCACAAAAATTGGACCTTTCTTCCGCAAGCACCAAGTGTAAACAATGCTACGAACCACAGTGGAACAAACCGCCTTCAAACAGAACAAGTTAATCTAACAATATCAAGGTAGATTTGTTAACTAACTTAAAAAATGGTAGAGTTTACTCAACTTACCCCTAAAACAACAACAATCAGCCTGGTTCTTGGTTGAAGCACCCACGCACTTCTATTTCGTTCTAGGAAAGGAGAAAGAGCTATACACTGAATAGTCCCAAAGAGGCAGTAGAAAAAGACAACGGTTTGTTGATCTGGGTACTCTTTGGCTGTTGTCGTCTGGATGTGTCAACCGAGAAATAGTTAATTTCATATTTATATCAACACATGTTTATGAAACAATTATTAGAATACAATTACCATTAATACAATCCATATGCAACCAAAGGTGATAGCGGTAAGGATAACCAGACTACCAAATATCCATTCCGACGGTTGTGACAAAAAAAGCTGGTTAGGTGAATTGGTTTGAAAAATTCCCGGGCCTTGATAGAGTGTGAACACCATTGCTCCCAATATCGCTATCATGGTACCCAATAATTTTGCTACACTTGAAATTGTTGTGTCTATTTTCTCCAACCTAGAACACAAACTACATTTTGTATTTGGTTTACTTAATTTAAACTAAAGTGAATGATTTTGGTACCTGCAAAATACTGAAATCAAGAACGTAATCCCAGGACACAAGTTCGCGATGGCAGTTGCCATGATTGGAGAGGTGTGGTCAACACCTACATACCAAAGTATCTGAACGAGACAAATCCTACATTTATCCATACATAGAAAGTTATTAGAAGTTGTGAAGGAAATAAAAAATTATATATATAATGTTAACCCTTGTTGGCAGCGGAGTCATTCTAAGGACTACTCAATTCGTCTATTGTCACCTTTAGGGTGTTTGGGATTGAGTTTCAAAACAACTTATTGACTTAGTGGCTTTTCCAAGAAGCCAATAAGTTACTAAGTTGTTTGTGTAACCCACAAACACTTTCTGTTTTGACTTTTGGTTTTTAAGGGTGGAAAAATTGTTTTTTGACAAGTTAGAAATCATGGCTTTTGGCTTTTGACTTTTAGAAAAAAAAATTACAAATTTGCCACTCATACAACCAATATTCACAATAAGTTAAGCGGAACACTTAAAAAAACACAATCTATTGACCTTTTGACGTTTCTCATCCCAAAAGCTAATCCAAACACTTTTTTTTTAAAACTCATTTCAAAAAGTCATAAGCCAATAAGCATTCCTGACCAAAAGCACTTTTGCATTTTCCAAACTCAATCCCAAACACCCGCTTAGTGATTTTTTTTTTATCGGAACACCCTCTTAGTGATTGTTGCACCTTGTGAATCTTGTTGAATCCCCCAATAGATTAAAACCGGTTCGTATAGGCAGTAGGCATGCCATACTAATAAGTCCGGTTTTTGGAATTAATGACTTCGTTTATTGGCCCGGTCGATCTACCAGGACCGTTCCTTATAATTTGGGGTCCTAGTGTGATTAAAAAAATGAACACCAAACTATATACTAATACATATCATTAATTATCTATACATATAATAAATCAAAGCTATTTTAATGACATGGCACTCAAAGAGGCATTCTCTTCCTTGAGTGTGTCATGTGTCATCCCATGATTGAGATATTTTAGGAAAAAAATAATTTAAAAACAAAATTGGATTTTTAACCCTCATGTTTCCTCCCATGATTTTTAAACGTTAATATCTTTAATATACGAGATTTTTGAAAGAAAAAAAATTACACCAAATTAACGAGCGTTTTATTATCTTTCCAACGAGTACCATAGTGCTATATAAAAAACGAAAATTTTTTTTGTGGGGTTTTGTTCACACAGGAAAAAAACATAAAGTGTTCAGGTTAATCATTAATCATGTAATAGCAAGTCACTAATTAGGTTCAAATCAGTAAATATGAAAAAAAAATATTCAACCAGAGCCGAATAGGTTAATAGAGTTATACGTTGTTTTAAGTTAGGTATCAATATAAGTATGTTAGAGTTGTACATTTGTTTAGTCTTTATGATAGGTGTTAATATTAGAGCTACATTAAAGTTCTACATTCTTTTAGGTTAGGTGTTAGAATTGGAGTTGTACATTGTTAATTTGTTTTAGGTTATATATTAATATTAGAGTTATACATCAGTCTATTTCATACGTAAAATTGATGTATCATATTCAATTTTCTCAACCCGGAAGGCTCACGGGTATAATCTAGTCATAACAATAAACAAAAAGGATTTTGTTATTTAATTGAGTTTAAAATTTTAATTTTCAAATTGGGTAAAATAGGGATATAGGGTTAGTTGGGTCAAATGAAAATGGTTAGAACTTGGTCAAGATTATTGAAAACTGTTTTTTCAACTGCTTTTTGGATTTTCACTAATTTTGAGATTTTTGGAACTATAATTTTTTATTTTTTTTTAACTGCCAACAAACTGACGTGCTAGCTACCCAGGCACCCAACAATCGTGAAAATACCCATACGCTCCTAGGTGAGAAGACACGTCTTAGGTGCTCGCCCTAGAATGCGCCGGGTAGCTAACACACACCAAGCCACCTATTCCGGAGAAAACCCGACCCTTCACCCGCCCGAGAGCACGACGGTAAACAGCCGGTAAAACCGGTTGGATCAGGAATCGAACTCTTGACCAAGCGGCCAGAAGGCTTACATCATATCCCCCAACCACTGAGCTATAAGCTCGTGGCTGGAATTATAATTATTTTATTAGAAAGTTAAAGCAAATCATTTTGTGTGGTGCGTGTGAAATGTTAAGTCGTAAAGTTTTGACATAAACTTGTGAATCAAACAAATATAAATACTTGAAAAATAGTAATCCATCATAAAATACATGAAGTGAAAACACTATCATTGTCACAATCATATGCAATAACTAACAAAAAAAATGTCAATTTAGAAATTCAACTATAATCAAATCAAATAACGGTCTTAATTATAACCGTTAAATTCTTGTATTTTTAGTTTTGGTCTCAATAAGCATTCTCTTGAGTTAATATCATTACCTTTTTAATATGTTACAATGGACTTGAAGGCTTACCCAAGAAGGCCAAGAATGAAGAATCTGAACAGAATACGAAGTGTGAGCGGAGGACGATCAACCTTTCTGATAATGTGAACGATGAAAAATGGAAGAAGAATCAATGTCCCAAGACCGTTATGGTAAACAACATAAGGGATACTACCCATACCATCATTCATGGCCACTTTAACCATGGTTAGCACCGCCATATCCAAACATGATATGATCAACATTGCAACAAACGGAAGCACATCATCCATCCATGACCATGCATGAGTTCTCCCCATTCTCTTCTTTTGTCAAAAACTCTTCAAACAAAGTTCGCTGCCGTAACTGAAGATGTGAATATGAACAATTTTGAGAGAGAGAGAGAGAGAGAGAGAGAGAGAGATGAATGAATGAACTGAATATTGAATAATATCTCTTCTCCACGTTGTATATTTATATTTAGAGTGCTCCTTAGCCACACAACATCCCTTTTTCTCTATCTTTACCTATAGGCTATAACGTAAATGAAAAAAGTCCAAATGAGCACACTCGGTTAACATGCGCATGTGGAGGGTTTATGTAACTGTCATGAGTATTGGTTTGAAAGGGCTTTTGATGAAAATTTAGGGATACTGATGGGATAAGGTTTTCAGTAGAGTTTAGAAATTTTAAATAACTAGTTGTATAAAATCACACACGTTGCGCGTTTTACAATCGAGATTTAAATGAGGTGTTGATCAATCAATGAATTATACAATTGAGATTCCATTTTGATTGTAAACGTTAAAAAAATAAAAAAATCTACACATAAGGTAACACATGAAATTTGTAACGAAATTACATAATATTATGTTATTCATATTAATAGTATATAATATAATAAAGTTTTTAAATAAAATAATATGAATAAAATAATAATAAAATTACATAATATTATATTATTTGTATTAATAATATATAATATAATAAAGTTTTTAAATAAAATAATATGAATAAAATAATATTAAGTTTACTATTCATTTAGCTTGTAAATTAATAGTATATATAATTTGTAAATTAATAGTATGAGTAAAGATCAAATACATATAGTTTTTTTTGTAAGAACTGTGAGAATCAAAGGGGGTAAAAAAAAATTATTTTTTTTTTAGAATTTTTTTTCCCATGTGCTTAAACATTCTTTCTAGATGAATAATACAAAAAAAAAATTAAAAAAAAAAATTTTTTTAGTGTAATTACGTCATTAAGGTAAATACATTAGTTTACACTAGAGTAATTATGTAATTACTCTACACGTAATTACTCTACACCAAATTTTTTATTTTTATTTTTTTTTTAGTTTTCAATACTATAATACATGTTTAACAATATGGGAAAAAAAATTTGAAAAAAAAAATAAAAAAAAATACCCTCCTTTGATTCTCACAGTTCTTACCAAAAAAGTTATTTGTACCGGATCTTTACTCTTAATAGTATATATAATATAATTGAAGTTTTGGGGATTTTGAACCATGATGACTACACCACAACATATAATTACACTCAATCTTCACAATCTAAAATCTAGACAGGAACTGATTTTCATTTATTTTTAGATACATAATTAATTTTGGTTTGGGCTTAGACTATGTGTAATGGTGGGTGAAATTTGGTGGATGAAAGGGGCATTTTTTGACACTTGGCGTGTGGGGCTACTTTGATGGGTGAAATGGGCTTAAAATGGGCAAGGTTGTAATGGTGGGTGAAATGGGCAATTTTAAAAAATAAAAAAAATAAAAAAAAATGATTGGCGCCTTCATTGCTTTAGACACTTGGCAGAAACTGATTGGCCCATCAAAAATTTCACCCACGCGAAATATTTTGCTGGGGAAGGGTTAGCGCTACTTTAACAAGGGAGGGGACGGTGTGCTCAAGTGAATGGGGCGCCAAAATGGGAATTTAACACCCATTTGGCCGACCATTACACATGTTCTTATACTTAACTTACATGGAATTAGGGATGAGCATTTTAGTATAAAAATACTGAAAATACCAATATCGGAAATATTTATACCGGTTCATTTCCAGTACCAAGTTTTGCCGAAAATTGGTATCGGTATTTTCAGTTTGGTAGTGGTTTGAGTCGAGATAAAATACCGATACAATACTGGTATCATACCGATACCATACCGTACTGTATATTTTCGGCATCAGGATCGATTCAGTACGATATGGTACCAAGCTCATCCTTACATATGATCAAAATCAAATTCAATCGAAATCAATGTTTTCGGAATCGGACCGGACGTCGAACCGGAGTCGTCACCGGTCCACCGGTCCGACTGGTTCAACCGGTCCGGCCGGCCTAATGAACCGCCCCAAAAAGTCAAACCAAAACCAAAAAAAATAAAAATAAAATAAAATAACCGGTCCAACCGGCCAAAATCCCGGTCCAACCGCTGGTCCGGCGGTTCAACCTCCGGTCCTATGCATGGGTGGTCCAACGTGGTGACCCGGACCGGCCGGGGGTCCGTTTCCTGATCCGGTCCAGGTTTCAAAACGTTGATCGAAATGGAATGAAAGATAGTATGGTTGAAGAAATCGAAATTATCAATTATCTATAGACGATTATTAAAAGGACTATACAACTTACCTTTAGTTTAATAAAAAATGTGTAGTTTTATAGTTTTCATTAATTTTGCATCTACCCAATTAGCAAACAATTGTAAAACAAACTTAACTGGTTTAGTTAAGAAGGTCTACACACACTATGGTCATGGTTTCGCTCATTTGAGGAATCATCAGGAACCCATACGAATCTCGCGCGCATTCCGTTTTGTTGGCGAAATAATAAAATATAAGTTAATGGTTGAGAATTATATTTGGTTGAGGGCCTTAAGTTTCCTATGGGAGGCTTGGGTTCAATTCCCACTAGCTACATTTGGAGGACATTGGTGGAAGGGAAATGAGGGATGACCCGACCATTGGCTTGGGTTCGAGTTCTGATCCCGACCGGTTTTACCGATTATTTCACTGTCGTGCCTTCGGGCGGGTGAGTGGTCGGGTTTTCCCGGGAATTTGTGGCAATTGGTGGCTCGGGTACTCTCGAGTACCTGATTTGCCAAAAGGGTGTCTGAGAGTGCTCGGAAATTGATTCGTTGGCCGTTCAAAAAAAAATTGTCGATATGTGTTTAAGTGAATTAATATGATAATATGTGTTTTATGTGTAAATTACAATCGTTTGGGCGAATGGCTCTAGAAACCACTCATTCGCTAGTCCTTTCTAGTGAATGAGACATCAGGATCACCCATTCCCTGTGATGCACTAGCGAATGAGTCTCATTCGCTAGGATATCTTAGCGAATGAGAACAAACTATAAATATCATCCTTTCACTCATCCTCATCATTTTCAAAACTTTAACTCACCTTCTAGTGCTCTTTTACAACCCTTAACCTGTAGAGATGAGTTTTTGCCCTTATTTCTTTGATCCTTGAGCTAAACCACGTATAGAATCTTAAACAAGTGAAGATTCAAGGTGTTCAATCCATCTAAACCCCCTTTTTCATCCATTTTTAATGATATTTTATAAACTATAAGTGTCCATAGCTGATATTAGTGTGTTTTCTTCAATAAAAACATTTTCTAAAGATTTCCTAACTAGATCTAAAGATTTAAAAGTGAGTTTTCTTAAAGCATAAACTTGGGTGATGATTTGGTAACCTAAAAATTGGGGTTTTGTGCTATTTGTAATTATATGATAATACGTTATTGTTTGGATGATTCTTGAAGAAACAACGGGTATAACGACTATTAACAAGTAAAGTCGAGGGTCCTATACTCGTGTTAGCTCAGGATTAATCCTTCGCTCACCACTATAGATAGAACGTAACCTAAAGGTATAACAAACAAAGGTGATGTTAGTGTGTGTGTGTGTGTGTGTGTGTTATGAGTGAAGACAAGAGCATGTAAGTGGTTCGGCTTGTGATAGCCTATGTCCATGAAAAAGCTAAATGATATTAATAAGAGGATTACAAAGAGTATAATATGAATAGCTCTATTCTAGCACTTGTGTGTGCATTTTTCGGCCCCATTGCATGGAAGGGGAAGTCTTCTACTTATAGGAGAAGTTATGGGCCATGGGAGATGGCCCATAAAGTCTTGTGCTCAATTTGGGCCTTGGTCAAAGCCCCTTTTCATAAAGTCTTATTTTTCAGAAGAGTGTTGTGTGTGTTGAAGTTTTGACATGATTTACGTTACCTTTTCTCACCTAAATCGGCTTACCCTTTTCCTCAAATAGCGTAGTATGATATGTTGGAGTTTTGAAGTAGCCCTAAGCACGAAACGACAGTGTAGTAAAGGGGATTCCTTCGAAAACTGTTATTAGACAATTCATTGGTTATTGTTTGGCCAAATAAGGGTTGGAGTATATATGTATAAAATTAAAATTAAGAATTTTTATAGGGCTTAAATTTGACAATTTCAAAACATTTGTTTTTAGAAAAGGGGTATGAAAAGCAAAAAGAGGGAGTGCATTTAGCCCACCCCTTTATGTTTTACCTTTTATTTCTTAGATCAAATGGTTCCTTGCAAACGAAACCGTAGACTTATAACTAATTATTGTTTTGTGGTAATTAATGAATAGAGTAAACTCCAAGTTTGGTTCTTGTGGTTTATACCAAATTGCAGTATTTTACAAATCTAAAAAGTGGTTTATACCAAAGTGTAGTATTTTACAGCTCTAAAAAGTCTTGAAATAAACACACTAAGGTTTACATTCTTTGCGATTTGAGTTCACCTTACTAATGGTCATCCAAATCCAGATACGACCCTCATGTCGACCATCTTGTGGTTCTTTTCCTTTGTGACTCTTCTCATGCTTTGTGACTCTTCTCATGCGCAGGAGAGTTGAAGCTCATCGTCTTACCGGACGTTTGTTTCTGTTTCAGCATCATTTGCTGATATCTAGCGGCAGTTCTAGCCTGCTCATGGAAGAGCCACTCATTCGGGTCTACCGGCGACTCATCGTTGTCGGTTTCAGCATCATGTAGCTCGAAGATCGTCCTTTGAGCTCTTTGGGTTATTTTTTTGGTGATTGTTTTTGGAGTTCGAGTGTCACCGTTGACTTGGACATTAGGGCCTTATTCGGACGGGAACATCGAAGATTGAGGGTTGGGATCGGCCATGAGATGGGCTAAAAGATGAGAAGGAAAGTGTTCTAGCTAGTACGGATGGCGCCAATGATGAAACGAGTATAATTATCTAGAAGGAAGTAATCATTGTGGAAAACTCATGGTTGCTGCAGGGTATAATCCTTTGAATACACTCGTGAACTCGAACCAACCTACAAGAAAGGAACAAGAAGGCCATACGAAGGGAGGCGACTGCTAGGTAATCGAAATCGATTCCAACGTACAAACACAAAAATGGTGTTAGCTTACTAGTGTAACACAACATGTCCATACAAAGAAGGGGTGACCCTCTTTATATAGGACATGCATAGGTCAAACATCACTAGCCCTTAACCCATCATGGGCTTGGGCCAGAGTTAAGGGATGCCTCCCTTCAGCCTAATATATTAGTACATGAGCACGTGGTAATTAATGCTGATGTGAGAAAAAGAATGTACCATCTTTTTTATAGAGCCACGTGGCGTGACTGGAATGGTTGCAGGCGGGTACTTTTTTGACAGGCAAAGTGGTTTGACTTGTGGAGGCATATGACATGATGTCTGACGAGTTGCAGGGCGACGTGTGGTGTACAGTACTCTGACAATACTATACATAACACGGCTTCAGCACGTTCAACATGGAAGTTGTCACGTCGTTATACCTGGGTTAGGTGATTGGTCCAATCCTGACACTCGTTATCCTCCAGTTGGATGAGCATGCGCTCAGACTCTGACCGGATCTCTCTGAATCAGGATCTTCCATACATCCTTGTACTTGTATATGATGTTGCCTGTTTATCCCACATGTGTGTCCATGCACAGAGATATCTTGTTAATGATGATGTCTTCTTGCGCTAAAAGGAGCTTGCGCATCTGGATGATCATGCGCATGTAGTGCTCCGCGTAAACGTAGTGCTCTGCGTAAGCTTGGTAGTTAAAGTTGTTTTATGGGATAATTTTATCCTCGTATGCGCGAGGAGTTGGGACTTGTTAAGAATGTGTGTCAAAATCATGGGTCAAATAAAGTCAAACTGGTTAGTCAACAGAAGTCAACATGGACAGGAAAGTTTCTAATAAGTCCAGGGACCAGTTATGACAAAAGTTACAAAGTCTTTTATCTCTTTAAATAGTTTAGTCAAATAAGTAGAAGGCTGATAAAGTTGGAGGGCCTGTTTTGTCATCTGTGGAATCTCTAACAGGCTTTAACTATCTGTTTTGGGATATAGGTTATAAAAGCTAGGTTTGATCCAATTAGTGATTTCAGTCGATTACATTTCAATTCACTTGTTATTTCTTTTTGATTCATCATTAATAACATTCGAAGCTTTTGATTGTAATTCTTGATTCAATTTCATAGATTGTTTTACAACAATTGGTATCAGAGACTCGTTGCTTGATTTCTGTGAAATTGGAGTTTGTTATCCGCAATTAAGATCAAGAATGGTGACGACCAAATTCGAATTGGAGAAATTTGATGGGAAAAATGACTTTAGCCTGTGGAGATTGAAGATGAGGGCTCTTCTTGTTCATCAGGGGGTTGTAGATGCCTTGTTGGGAGAAGCCAACTTGTCTGCTGATTTTTCTGATAAAGAGAAGAAGGATATCTTGGAAAAGGCTCATAGTGCTATTGTTTTGAGTCTGCGTGACAGGGTCTTGATAGAGGTGTCAAAGGAACAGTCTGCAGCAGGGGTTTGGGCCAAGTTAGAGAGCCTCTACATGACCAATTCCTTGGCTAATCGACTGTATCTGAAGAAGAGGTTGTACATTTTTCAGATGACACTAGAGAAGTCCATTGAAGACCATACAGATGATTTTAACAAGCTTGTTTTGGATCTTGAGAATATAGAAGTGACTGTTGATGAGGAAGATCAGGCTATTCTGTTCTTGACATCACTTCCACAGAATTTTGAACACTTTGTGGATACTTTGATGTATGGAAGAGACACTCTTACCATGGAAGAAGTCTTAGCAGCCTTGAATTCAAGAGAGTTGAAGAGGAGGTTTGAGCCTAAAGAAGAAGGTGGAGAAGGACTCTTGGTGAGAGGGAAGCCTGATCAGAAAGGTTCAAGGTTTAAAGGTGAATCAAGATCCAAAAGAAGGTGTGTCATTTGTAACTCAGAAGATCACTTGAAAAGAGATTGCCCTGAATTGTAGAAAAGAAGGAATGAACAGAGGATGGATAATCATAGGCAGCAAGAAGGTGATTCATCTGATGAATGTGATATTTGTGATGTTCTTGCAGTGACTTGTGAAGATTTCTGTTCAGAGAAATGGATTATGGACTCAGGGGGGTCATATGGCATGACATATGATCAAGGGTACTTCAGGAATTTGAAGTATGGTGACTTTGGTAAAGTCAGGGTTGCTGATGGCAGGATTTGTGAGATAAAGGGTATAGGATCAGTGACGTTCAAGATAGACAGTGGTTTGTTGGTGAATGTGCATGGTGTGAGGTATGTACCAAATCTTGCAATGAGTTTATTGTCATTAGGGTGTCTTGAAAAAAATGGATATTGTGTGGTTCTGAAGGGTGGTAAAGCCTTTGTTATGAAAGAACACATGGTGGTATTATCAGGAACTAGACAGGATTGTGATGTTTATGTTCTTGACGGATTTGTGGTGAAATCTCAGGAGATAGAGTCCATTTTTCATAGGAATGAAAAATGGTTAGTTGAGTCTTGTAAACAGAAGAGTTTTAATGTTGTACAGGATAGTATCTTAGAGGTGTGTGTGATTGATAATGATATGAAAGAATCATTTGTTCATGGTGATAAGTTTGATATGGCAATGGGTTGGTATCTAGGAGAAGGAGATGGAATTTTTTTGGTTCATAAAGATGTTTCTAGAAGGGTATTTCTAGAAAAGGATAAAAGGGTATGTGGCTCAAGTATGAATGAATGTTCTAGTCAGAAGAATTTAGTGAGATCAAGAGCAGGAGGCTGGGTGATCTTAGGATGTCTTGATGGTGGAAAGTTGGTCAAGATATGGAGACTAGAGGATGGGAAGCCAAGGCTGAAAGATAGCAGGTATATGCTATGGTTAAAAGATGTTTTAACTGAGGTGGAGTGTGCACATGTGAATGATCAGATTGAGGTGGAGGTGTCTGATGGATGTGCAGGAAGATGTGCTCAGTTGTTAAGTGATTGGTTATGTGAAATGCAAGACTGTTTTGATAGTGACAGGACCAGAAGTGTTGCAACTTTGAAGTGTTTGTCCTTTTGTGAAGATTCTGATTTAGCAGCTGAATTAGTCAAATGGGTCAAGAAAATGAGTTTTGAAATAGATACATTATGGATTAATGATGCTTGGTTAGCTGTGATCCGGTCTGAACTGGTTGAGAAGCTCAAAAATTGTTGCAGGGGTAAAACTGTCATGTTGTGTGGTGGTTCTGTGTGTGCAGAGTTGGTTGACTGTGAATGGGTCAAAACAATGAATGTTTCTCAGGTCTTGGAGTTTTGTTTGAAGTTAGAAAACAATGTACCATATGGGTTAGTTATGGAGACTGCAGAAGCATTTGGAACAGTTAATTAGGAAAAAGGTTTGAAGGAGGGCATTATGGTCCAAAGTGATGATAAGGAGAATTCAGCAGGTTATGGTGATCTAGCTAGTGCTGGATTGATATTAGATTCATATTTGGATGGTTGAATAGATGGCTGGATCATGATTGTTGGCACAAGGTAGAGATTGTTAAGAATGTGTGTCAAAATCATGGGTCAAATAAAGTCAAACTAGTTAGTCAACAGAAGTCAACATGGACAGGAAAGTTTCTAATAAGTCCAGGGACCAGTTATGACAAAAGTTACAAAGTCTTTTATCTCTTTAAATAGTTTAGTCAAATAAGTAAAAGGCTGATAAAGTTTGAGGGCCTGTTTTGTCATCTGTGGAATCTCTAACAGACTTTAACCGTCTGTTTTGGGAATTAGGTTATAAAAGCTAGGCTTGATCCAATTAGTGATTTCAGTCGATTACATTTCAATTCACTTGTAATTTCTTTTCGATTCATCATTAATAAAATGTTCGAAGCTTTTGATTGTAATTCTTGATTCAATTTCATAGATTGTTTTACAGCAGGACTCTATCCCTTCAGCCACCATTAAAAAGTATTAGAGAATTCTTCTTGTACCAGACGATTCATCTAATTGAAATTGTGTGCATTGAGTTTATTGTTCTTGAATCAACACAATCTTTATTTCCACAATTGATTGTATTTGTATGATATCACTGAAGATCGTTTTTAAGGACTTACAATTCATACAATATAACCCTTTCTACGAAAACCTTACCCACACTCATGTTTTCGAAGTCAAACTCTTATTTGACTTCTCATATTCAAATAATCAAATTCACATGATCATATGTTAAGTGGAAACCATTATATATATGGTTGCTCATATAATTAATTAATGTATGTATGTATGATTGTCTATCTTCATAACAAACTAACATTCTGTTCCATTTCGGGATGAAAGGAGAGGAGCAGCTTGGTCAGCAGATGATCCTGAAGCAACCAAATCGTCATCCATGATCATCGGTTTCGTGTTTTTCTCTTTGGTCTGCCCCCATAACATTGTGTATAGCCCAACAACAATTATCGTGGCACCAATGACACTGCAAACATCAAGTGACAACATTAATGTATTGCAATAATAAGGTCCAAGACAAACATCACCACCAAGTCAAATTAGAATTTTGTGATATAAAAAAAAAATTAACCAATTACCTTCCTAAATAAAGTGAATCACCAAGAAACGTGACACCCATGATCACCGCGATAACGATTGAGAGGGGGATGAACATGACCACAAAAACTGGACCTTTTTTTTGCAAGCACCAAGTGACAACATTGATGTGAACCACAGTGGAACAGACCGCCTTCAAATAGAACAGGTTCATCTATCAATGCCAACATAGATTCTTTTGCGTAAATCAAAAAATAGTTTAGTTTACTCAATTAACTCACCCCTAAAACAACAGCAGTCACCCCAATTCCTGGTCGAAACACCCAAGCGCTTGGATTAGGCTCTAGGAAAGGAGAAAGTAATATACATTGAATTGTCCCGAAAAAGCAGTAGAAAAAGACAACGGTTTGTTGATCCGGGTACTCTCTAGATGTCTTTGTCTGGACGTGTAAATCAAGATATATATTAAATTCTACATCAGCATATATATAACATTTTTATACACATAATATAATTACATGAAATTAACTGTATACAACGTATTCAAAGAATCTGAAAGTGTGTTATATTTTGTCACAGTTACACATTATTGGGAACATAATTGTTTAAAATTAGTTTGGGGTATTGTTTGATCAAGCAAAACTTACTTGTAAAACAGTCCATAAGCAACCGAAGATCGCAGCAGCAATAATAATCAGACCCCCAAATACCCAATTCGATGGTTGTGACAAAAATATTTGATTGTGTGAATTGAGAGATGGGATCGTATGAAAAATATACGGTCCTTGATAGAATATGAACACCATTGCTCCTGATATTTCCAACGTGGTACCTAATAATTTTGCGATGGTGCTTGAACTTCTTATGTCTAGTTTCTCCATCCTATAATACAAAATAGATTAGTTTATAAAGAACTATTGTAAATATTTATTTGCTAAACTTCGTTATATATCAACATCAAAGCTTTAGTATTGTTTCATTTGGTTACTTAAGCTTTCATATGGTTTTTTATTATGTAGTTTTCGTGACTGGTCTGTACAAGCAGATATCAAGCTACTGATTATATGCAGGGGATAAAAAGGGAAATTTCATGGAGGCACTTTATTTTGGTTTATTTTCCAATTAGACCGTCCGTAGTGGGCGGTAAATTCACGCCCCCTCCCCTTGATTGGCTGCCACGAAATCCAAGACAACCATGTCAAAACCAAGCGTGAAAAAAAAGCGCTCCTGCCCATTTTTGCAAGATTAGCGCCCATGGGGCGGTGTTGGGGGCATTATGGGGTGCGCTAAAGCCCTCTTCCGCGTAAGTTTAGCGCTCCTGATCAATCCGATCCACTCGAGAAGCCCTCCAATCTCCTAGACCTTTACCACCGGCCTCCACACCCAAACCAGCACTGCTCCATCTACACCGACACCACCCGTTTTCACCCAGAACCACCACCCGAACATGTGGCTGTTGCGAAACCAACGATCGTAACCGCACGCACACACACCCACACCAAAACACCACCAAAACCACCCCTTCCTATTATGTTATGGTTCAAACTCAGCCCCATACAGCACCTACACTAAAACCAACACCGAAGACACAAGTGACAAGTCACTACTCTTGTCTACCAATCTACCATTCCTAAACTTACAATTTCAATTGTGAACAGTGATATCACAATTGGTTCATACAATATTTTATATATTAGTAATTTATTGTTATTTTGTTATACAATATTTTATATAGCGGTTCATATAGTATTTTATACATTATAATTTTATATATTTATATAATTATTGTTATTGTTTTAGCATTAAAACCTTCTTGTATGCCGTGTAATTAATCATATGTTTATTTTTATTGGCATTTCGATGTGTATTTTTTTTTTTGCACGGATGACACCGGGTGTACAATCACGATTTGTTTAAATTAGTACGTACTTTTACGTCATTACGTTTCAATATTTAGAGCCGAACCACAACTATAACGAACTGCACACACATATTATTTTGGTTAACGCTACGACATTTATTTATTTTCTTTATCCTTTGTCTAATTGTGCGATACACGTCGAACACTCACCGCGTCCCCACACCAACGCCGTTTAGATTAAAACAAGTATGGTCTATATTAAGCATTCAATTTTTTAACCTTTATAGTAAAAGCTAACTTATAACTCTAAACATGTTTATTTAACTGTGTTGCTTTCTTATTTTTATTGTTGTTTAGATTTAAGCCTAAATAGTGTAATATTAATCCATCGATATACAATATTAAAATATATCATTGTCAGCATCGTCCTACGATCCCACCGCAAAGCGGGGGCTCAACTACTAGTTAAGTAACAAGTTTGCTATACATCAACACAAGCACCATCCAAGAGCCTTAATTCAAGCCGTAAAGACCAACCGACTGCTATTTTTTGAGGTGGGTTTAACGCACACAAAGGAGCTTGTGTGTGCATAGAGGGGCATCGTTAAAAGAGGCAACTTAAGAAAACGAGTAGCACCCACCATGGTGTTTTGCTGCAACCCGTTCGGATGCCATCGGGGTGACTGAGTGTTAACTAGCATGGCACTATGTTAAGACACGTTTGTATGTAGTCGGGAAAACCAGAATTTTTTGCAGGAATAGGTGGTTTGGTTAGGGGTAGAGTGTTTCTAGGTGGAGGATGGGTTAAAAAGTGTAAATAGGTAAGTAGCTAAATGAATTGGCGACCTTGAACAAGAATTTTGAAATTATGGAAATGGGTTGGCGACCTTGAATTCAAAATTTTGAAGATATGGAAATGGGTTTGCGAGCTTGAATTCTTTTTTGAAGAAATGGAAATGAGTTGGCGACCTTGAAAGCATTATGAATATATGTCGCCAAATGAGTTAGATACATATAAATGAATGTCGCCAAATGAGTTAGATAGATATAAATGAATGTCGCTAACCCATTCCTATACATTGTTTTGGATTATTATTCACGGGTCTTATACATTGTGCAAGAATAGGAGAGTGTTTGACATGAATAGGGTTTGCAGGTGGAATAGTTGAAAGATTGAAAGCTTTCAATATTGCAGGCGAATAGTTTTTTGCAGGAGTAGCTAGATGGATTTAAGATCATTCTTATATAACATGCATGATAGAAGAACAAAAGCTTTCATCCACAATCATCTGCACCACGAAAGTTTAGTTTCAAACTCTCAAAATTTTCCAAAGTTGGAAATATTTAGCAGTGATCATTACGTGAAAATGAGTTACGACTTACACCCGGGTCCTCTTGAACACGATGTGTTGTTTCTACATAACGACCACCGTGCGTTGTGTGTTTTCGCTAATCTAGAAAAATACAACAAACCCTTACCGGTGAAACGTGGTAATAGAAGGTTATGGAAATTTCTTAATGAAAACCCACTAGGTGAACGGGTAAAATGTATCATACAAGAAGCCGGGTTTGGTGGGGTGTTAAGCTATGGCTATCGGTACTTGGACCACGCACAGATAACTGCGTTGGTTGAGCGGTGGAGGCCAGAAACCCACACATTTCATCTACTTATGGGTGAAGCCACAATCACGTTACAGGATATCAACGTGTTGTGGGGATTACCGGTAGAGGGTGTTGTGGTATCGGGTCTAGAAACTGCCCTTACAGATGAAGAGGCCATTGGCATGTGTGAAACTTTGTTAGGTTTTACCCCCGCTTCAAATGATTTTCTTGGAAAATCTCTTAAGTCACCTGCGATTATAAGAGAATTAGAGAAACCATTTTCTGAACTTGAAGCAACCGATGAACAGTGCGTTATTCGTGCACGTTTGATAATATTTTATCTTATTGGTTGCACAATACTTCCCAATAATGCCAACAATAGAATTTCATTGCACCGTCTAAGACTTTTAAATGATCTAGGAAGATGTACAGAGTACAGTTGGGGTATTGCAGTTTTAGCCTGTCTGTATAGAAACATGTGTGATGCCACAGCACCCGATGCAACAAGCCTTTCTGGCCCAGCCTTCATTCTACAACTTTGAGCATGGGAAAGGATTCGATGCATTGGTTCACAGCCTGACGTAAATTTCAATTGGTCTGCGCCGTTAGCAGCTCGGTAATTTACAACTTGAAACATATATTAAACGTTACTAACAACAATTTGGAATACTGAAATCTTTGCATTCTTAAATTGTATAGGTGGCAACAGGGGCAACTCAACTTCACTATAGCCCCGTCAAGTGCTTGAGATCATATCGTTCTCAACTTCAATCGTTACGAGAGAGCCACGTAATTATATCTAATTTTTTAGTATATAAATTAAATTTGTATTTGTTTCTTATTGCATAACAAATTTTTTTTGTAGTTTAACTGGACGCCTTACGATGGTATCATTGGAATGCTGCCACCGATCTGCAGAAGTGGTATGCAAAACTGGATGAGTGTCTGCCCATTGATATATTGGGCAATTTTCGAACATCATTATCCGCAACGGGAAATGAGACAATTTGGGATGGTGCAATTCGTGCCGCCCCCTATCAGTATCAGCATAGAGCTTAGTGAGCATAAGAGGTTGCACAAGGTTAACCGGGTAGGTAAAACCGGGATCAACCGGCTCACTAATCACACAGAGTATGTTACGGGGTGGAACAACCGTGCCAACACTGTTGTCAACGGTCAAAGAATTACGACCCGATCCGTTGACAATGCGTACATGCCCTAGTATATGGCGCGTACTGTTGTGTATGTTTCTGATCCCAGGGAAGTACCTATGCATCCTCCTGCTTTTCAAGATGACGGGGGCAAAACTTCAGATGATGGTATTCGTTGTTTTCATATTTTATTTCAAAACTGTTGAGTTATTATTAATCGATCAATTTAATTTAATACATTTTGTTCTTTTTTTGTAGAGGGAGTCAATGAGTGTGATTGACAACGCATCATCTCAATCTGGAGCGGGAGATGGTACCCAGGCCTCGACCAATCTCCAGTTCATTCAAACTGTCGCCCACCACACTATGCAAATGGCAGATGCGCAAGGATATCCACAGTATCAGACGCATTTGACAGCAAAGCAGCTGAACCTCTCAATGGCGCCAGGAGCGCAAAGGGTAAGAAGGGGACGCCGTCGCCAACCTGCTCCTGATGATACAATTATTAATGATGGTTTTGTCAACACCCAAGAAGGAGGGAGGACCGGGTGTTAAGAACTTGGGGATACGTCTGGCAGTGGGGATGGAATGTCCGCCGGTTGGGGTGGTATGTGTGGCATTGGGGGTTGTGCCTCTAGAAGTGGGGGTGGTGCGTCTGCAGGCGAGTTTGGTGCGTTTGACGGTGAGGGTGGTGCGTCTGGCATTGGGGGTGGTGCGTTTGACGGTGGGGGGTGCTTTGTTTGACGGTGGGTTTGGGGCGTTCGCCAATGGACCTGGTACGTTTGCCGGTGGGTTTGGGGGCGTTCACCAGTGGACCTGGTACGTCTGCCGGTGGGTTTAGGGCGTTCGCCAGTGGACCTGGTACGTCTGCCGGTGGGTTTGGAACGTCTGGCGCTGGGGTTGCTGGCAATTTCCTTGAGGACAATGATCTTCTCGATGACATGACCTTTAATATGAACTTTAGTGATATTTTCTCCGATTTCGCGTATGCAGTAAACCTGGGGGTTAATGTCCCACAACAACAGTTAACCCCACAAGCACAATTGTTGTCTTTTATGCCTGATAATCTCACTGATTATCAGTATTTTGCATCAAATCAAAGTCAACAAGACTACCGTGCACAGTATGGCAATGTAACACCACCGCCGCCCCTTGACTTGAGCCTGAATTTGAATTAACGTATAATGATTCTAATGAGAGCGGTAGTCAGAATGTACAGGAACCACCACCCACGCAAGGTCAACCACATCAACCAGGGAGACCGCAACGCAACAGAGTGCGACCTCATTTATTTTATGTATGATCAGTATCAGTAATATGTTGTATTGTTCAATTTTCGTTAATGGAAATATATGTTTTTATATATGTTGTATTATGGTGTTGTGAATGTAGGTAGGTAGTTAACTCAATTGATTTTTTTTTAAAAAAAGTGATTTGATAATACTAGAAAACAACAAAAAACCAAAGCAAGAAACCAATAAAAACCTTACGCGGGAATCAAATTTGGAGGTGAATCTTACTTTGAAGATATAGAACCATTGGCGACCTTGATGTCTAAATGGAACCCAATTGGCGACTTGGTACAATTATTGTGACAAGAAGACCACAAAAAAGCATGCAATGCATGCAAAGACTCTATTACGAAATGCATATAAATTGGAGGTCATTTTCATCAGTTGCATTCACAAAACTCAAAGGCAGCCTCATCACACGCACACAAAAAAAAACTAAGTGAAGTTGATATATTATTTCACAAACCCTCTTAATATGGCATATCTAAACCCCGGTCCTCGCAATAATGCACTTTTTTTTTGCTTTGAAGAAAATGGCGAAGAGGGTAGTGCATTTCAGTGTAGATGGGGGACCAACCATTTTGGCGGGCAATTGGCGACTATCCGTTAGATCCACGCATTCAATGTTTGGTGCGGATGGCTAGTTTTACTGGAGTTCTTGAGTGCGGATACCGCCAAATTGCCCAAGGGCTGATAGCTGCCCTTGTTGAAAGATGGCGTCCTGAGACCCACACGTTTCACCTAAGATTTGGTGAGTCCATAGTGAAGTTAGAGGACGTTAACGTCCTAATGGGTCTGCGGATTAATGGTGCAGCGGTCACAGGAGCCGAATTCAACATGAAAGATGATTAGAAACGTGGTGGTAGAGGGGAGTTGCAAATGCGAGGTGGTAGAGGGGAGTTGCAACTGTGAGAAATCTCAGTGTGGTTAACATACTGCTCGACGTCTCTACGAAAGCTATAGTCAATCAGAGCTGTGATTGGCAGTAGTCGGGCTTCACGCAATACATTGTTCATGGACTCGGAAATGTTGGTCGTTAGGTTACCCCAACGATGATGCTCTTTATCATACTTGACCGCCCACTTACTCTTATCAACGTTGTTAAGGTAGTACCAAGCCTCCTGATTTTGCAGCCTCATTTCGCGGACACCCCACCGATACTTTCTTGACTGAGATGTGCTACCAATATTCCAACAGAGTTTCCGTAGCATTTTATTCTTGAACCTCCCGCTGAAATTGCTTCTAATGTGACGAAAACAATATCGGTGGCACGCGTTGGGTTCCATCCAGCCTGGAAGGTTCTCCAATGCATTAATTAGGCCGTTCCTCATCATCTTTCATGTTGAATTCGGCTCCTGTGACCGCTGCACCATTAATCCGCAAACTCATTAGGACGTTAACGTCCTCTAACGTCACTGTGGCCTCACCAAATCTTAAGTGAAACGTGTGGGTCTCAGGTTGCCATCTTTCAACAAGGGCAGCCATCAGTCCTCGGTCAATTTGGTAGTATCCACACTCAAGAACTCCAATAAAACCAGCCATCCGCACCAAATGTTGAATGCGTGGATCTAACGGATGGTCGCCAATTGCCCGCCAAAATGGTTGGTCCCCCCATCTACAATGAAATGCACTACCCTCTTCGCCATTTTCTTCAAACAACATCGTAGAACGATGTTGTGGTTGAGCCAAAAAAAAGTGCATTATTGCAAGGACCGGGGTTTAGATATGCCATATTAAGAGGGTTTGTGAAATAATATATCAACTTCACTTAGTTATTTTTGTGTGCGTGTGATGAGGCTGCCTTTGAGTTTTGTGAATGCAACATATGAAAATGACCTCCAATTTATATGCATTTCGTAATAGAGTCTTTGCATGCATTGCATGCTTTTTTGTTGTTTTCTTGTCACAATAATTGTACCAAGTCGCCAATTGGGTTCCATTTAGAAATTAATGTCGCCAATTATGTTCCATATCTTCAAAGTAAGATTCACCTCCAAATTTGATTCCTGCGTAAGGTTTTTGTTGGTTTCTTGCTTTGGTTTTTTGTTGTTTTTTTGTTGTTTTCTAGTATTATCAAATGAACTTGTGGTTTACCAAATGAACTTTTTGTTTTCTAGTATTATCAAATCACTTTTTAAAAAAAAAAATCGATTGAGTTAACTACCTACCTACATTCACAACACCATAATACAACATATATAAAAACATATATTTCCATTAACGAAAATTGAACAATACAACATATTACTGATACTGATCATACATAAAAAAATTAGGTCGCACTCTGTTGCGTTGCGGTCTCCCTGGTTGATGTGGTTGACCTTGCGTGGGTGGTGGTTCCTATAGATTCTGACTGTCGCTCTCATTAGGATCATTATACGTTAAATTCAAATTCAGCCTCAAGTCAAGGGGCGGCAGAGGTGTTACATTGCCATACTGTTCACGGTGGTCTTGTTGACTTTGATTTGATGCAAAATACTGATAATCAGTAAGATTATTAGGCATAAAAGACAACAATTGTGCTTGTGGGGTTAACTGTTGTTGTGGAACATTAACCCCCGGGTTTACTACAGACGCGAAGTCGGAGAAAATATGACTAAAGTTCATATTAAAGGTCATGTCATCGAGAAGATCATTGTCCTCAAGGAAATTGGCATCAACCCCAGCGCCAGACAATCCAAACCCACCGGCAGACGAACCGGGTCCACTGGCGAACGACCCAAACCCACTGGCAGACGTACCAGGTCCACTGGCGAACGCCTCAAACCCACCGTCAAACAAAGCACCCCCACTGTCAAACACACCACCCCCAATGCCAGACTCACCACCCCCACCGTCAAACGCACCAAACCCGCCTGCAGACGCACCACCCCCACTACCAGAGGCACCACCCCCAATGCCACACGCACCACCCCAACCGGCGGAAGTGCCATCCCCACCGCCAGATGTACCCTCGGGTTAATAACACCCGGTCCTCCCCCCCCCCTCTTGGGTATTGACAAAAGCATCATCAATAATTGTATAATCAGCAGCAGGTTGGCGACGGCGTCCCTTTCTTACCCTTTGAGCTCTTGGCGCCATTGAGAGGTTGAGCTGCTCTGCTGTCTAATGCGTCTGATACTTTGGATATCCTTGCGCATCTGCCATTGCATAGTGTGGTGGGAGACAGTTTGAATGAACTGGAGATTGCTCGAGGCCTGGGTACCACCTCCCGCTCCAGCTTGAGATGATGCGTTGTAAATCACACCCATTGACTCCCTCGAAAAAAACAACAAAATGTATTAAATTAAATTGATCGATTAATAATAACTCAACAGTTTTGAAATAAAATACGAAAACAACGAATACCATCATCTGAAGTCTTGCCCTGTCATCTTGAAAAGCAGGAGGAGGCATAGGTACTTCCCTGGGATCAGAAACGTACACAACAGTACGCGCCATATACCAGAGCATGTACGCGTCGTCAACGAATCGGGTCGTAATTCTTTTACCATTGACAACAGTGTTGGCACGGTTGTTCCACCCTGTAACATACTCTGCATGCTTAGTGAGCCAGTTGATCCCGGTTTTACCTACCCGGTTAACTTTGTGCAACCTCTTATGCTCACTAAGCTCTATGCTGATACTGATAGGGGGCGGCACGAATTGCACCATCCCAAATTGTCTCATTACCCGTTGCGGATAATGATGTTCGACAATCGCCCAATATATCAATGGTCAGGCACTCCTCCAGATTTACATACCACTTCTGCAGATCGGTGGCAGCATTCCAATGATACCATCGTAAGGGGTCCAGTTAAACTACAAAAACAATTGTTATGCAATAAGAAACATATACAAATTTATTTTATATACTAAAAATTAGATATAATTACGTGGATCTCTCGTAACGATTGAAGTTGAGAACGATATGATCTCAAGCAGTGTGACGGGGCTTCAGTGAAGTTGAGTTGCCCCTGTTGCCACCTATACAATTGAAGAATGCAAAGATTTCAGTATTCCAAAGTGTTGTTAGTAACGTTTAATATATGTTTCAAGTTGTAAATTACCGAACTGCTAACGGCGCGGACCAATTGAAATTTACGTCAGGCTGTGGACCAACGCATCGAATCCTTTCCCATGCCTAAAGTTGTAGAATGAAGGCTGGGCCAGAAAGGCTTATTACATTGGGTGTTGTGGCATCACACAGGTTTCTATATAGACAGGCTAAAACTGCACTACCCCAACTGTACTCTGAACATCTTCCTAGATCATTTAAAAGTCTTAGACGGTGCAATGAAATTCTATTGTTGGCATGATCGGGAAGTATTGTGCAACTAATAAGATAAAATATTATCAAATGTGCACGAATAACGCACTCTTCGTCGGTTGCTTCAAGTTCAGAAAATGGTTTCTCTAATTCTCTTATGATCACAGGTGACTTAAGAGATTTGCTAAGAAAATCATTTGAAGTGGAGGCAAAACCTAACAAAGTTTCACACATGCTGATGGCCTCTTCATCTGCAAGGGGAGTTTCCGGACCCGATACCACAGCACCCTCTACCGGTAATCCCCACAACACGTTGATATCCTGAAACGTGATGGTGTCTTCACCCACAGGTAGATGAAATGTGTGGGTGTCTGGCCTCCACCGCTCAACCAACGCAGTTATCAGTGCGTGGTCCAAGTACCGATAGCCACAACTTAACACCCCAGCAAACCCGGCTTCTTGTATGATACTTTTTACCCGTTCATCTAGCGGGTTTTCATTAAGCAATTTCCATAACCTTCTATCACCACGTTTCACCATTAAGGGTTTCTTGTATTTTTCTAGATTAGTGAAAACACAACGCATGGTGGTCGTTATGTAGAAACAACACATTGTGTTCAAGAGGACCCGGATGTAAGTCGTAACTCATTTTCACGTAAAGATCACTGCTAAATATTTCCAACTTTGGAAAATTTTGTGAGTTTTAAACTAAACTTTCGTGGTGCAGATGATTGTGGATGAAAGCTTTTATTCTTCTATCATGCATGTTATATAAGAATGCTCTTAAATCCATCTATCTACTCCTCCTGCAAAAAACTATTCGCATGCAATACTGAAAGCTTTCAATCTTTCAACTATTCCACCCGCAAACCCTATTCATGTCAAACACTATCCTATTCTTGCACAATGTATAAGACCCGTGAATAATAATCCAAAACAATGTATAGGAATGGGTTGGCGACATTCATTTATATGTATTTAACTCATTTGGTGACATTCATTTATATGTATCTAACTCATTTGGCGACATTCATTCATAATGCTTTCAAGGTCGCCAACCCATTTCCATACTTTCAAAATTCTTGTTCAAGGTCGCCCATTCATTTAGCTACTTACCTATTTACACTTTTTTACCCATCCTCCACCTAAAAACACTATACCCCTAACTAAACCACCTATTCCTGCAAAAAAATTCCCTAGAAACACTCCACCCCTAACCAAATCACCTATTCCTGCAAAAGATTCGGAGAACCGAGTGGCATCCACCATGGTGCGTTCTGGAGACAAATTCAGTTTTCATCCTTGAGGACAAGGATGTTTTGAGCGAAGCGAATTGTTTTTTGTTTTTTTTAATGGCAAAATTGGATGTCTTACGGATCCAGATATCAAGTTACCGATTATACGAAAAGGATGAAAAGGGAATTTTCATGGAAGCACTGTATTTTGGTTTATTTACCTATTAGACTGTATGGTATGGGGTGCGTCCTAGGGTCTGCCAAGCCGTCATGGCCCTGCGAACACCGCCCCCGCCATGCCTCCTCCGGCCAAAACGACTACTTTCGAACGAAACGGACGGGCCTTCTTCATTGGTTTGAATTTTGTTAGGCCTTGCATTATTATTTTTTTAACGTTAGTTTTTTTAAAAAAAATAACATTTTTTTTCAACTATAAAACCCACTTTACCTTCTCATTTTTACCATCCTTATTAATTCTATTCTTTTTCATACCCTTTTTTTTATAAATCCAACAACAAAACAAAACCCCTCATCTCATCAAATGGCGACTTAGACTAACGAAAACGAGATCAAGTTGGTGACGCCTTACATCAATATCAAAGGGATGACAGACGAACAAGTTAATTCGGCTTCTTTTAAGAACAACGTTTCGGCTGAATACAACCGTTTAATCGGAACAAATACCCGCTCCGCGGATCTACTCATTAGTAAGTGGCGGAGTATATATACAAATAAGGTGTACGAGGTGGAACAATATGTTTCAAGCCACAATGGAGGCGAACCCTCGTCTTAGCGAACGAGCGGCAATCCAACTCACACAACAAGACTATCGGGCTGCTCACGGGAGCGAATTCACCGTCACCCATCTCTTCTCATAGCAATTGTTGCATTTTTTTCGTATCGATTGGTAGATGGTTTTAAGCTTCGGTTGTTTTAAAATGTTGTAGGCTTCGCCTTTTTTTATGTTTCGGTTTGTTTGTTTTTTTTCTGTGTTTCGGTTTTTTTTAAGGTTTCGGTGTGTACTTTTTTTTAATGATGCTATGCGACTTTTTATTTTATTTAGTTCAATTATTTACTTATTAAAAAATTAGAAAATAAAAATTAATTGGTGACCAATAGGAGTGGAAGACTACCCGTTAGTCCTTAAAATGTCTAAAAGCATGTGGACCCACTTTTTGATAACGTGATGACTTTGCCTCCACCACACTACATAGTCTTAGCATTGTAATGTTTTTATTTTAACTTGTGTTCAAATAATGGGGATGCCCATGATCCCAAGTGAGTCATAGTTTTAGGAGTTTGTGGGTTGATCAATAGGTTAGCGTTTACGTACTCCTTTAAAGAGGCCATTGTTTCTTTTAGGCTAGTAGGTGTGGAGACATCCAAAATGAGATGTCTCCTTACCAAATAAGATACCACTTAGAATGAATGTGTTGTTCTCCTTTTGGGGACAAGCTAAGGGTGTGGAGACAACCCTCCCCCCTTTTATTATTAATTAATTATTAAATTATTGATTGGCCAAAGCTGATATTATTAAATGCTTGTTGGTCGTCCCATATGTCCCTATAGAGACGTGAGAGACGGAAATGGGGGTGGTGTTTAGGACGGGGACGGGGTGAGATGGAGACGGGAATGAGGGTGGTGTTTGGGACAGGGACAAGGACAGGGGTGAGACGGAGACCTTAAAGAGGCCATTGTTTCTTTTAGGCTAGTAGGTGTGGAGACATCCAAAATGAGATGTCTCCTTACCAAATAAGATACCACTTAGAATGAATGTGTTGTTCTCTTTTTAGGGACAAGCTAAGGGTGTGGAGACAACCCTCCCCCCTTTTATTATTAATTAATTATTAAATTATTGATTTGCCAAAGCTGATATTATTAAATGCTTGTTGGTCGTCCCATATGTCCCTATAGAGACGTGAGAGACGGAAATGGGGGTGGTGTTTAGGACAGGGACGGGGTGAGATGGAGACGGGAATGAGGGTGGTGTTTGGGACAGGGACAAGGACAGGGGTGAGACGGAGACCACACCCACTAGCCTTAGTGGTTATTAGGCTAAAGGGTGTGGAGACACCAAAAATGTCATGTCTCATTGCCACTTAGGACATGATTCATGTTCTCTTGTTTGGATCATGTGTAGGGTGTGGAGACGTGAGATAATATTAAATGCAATAATAATATTAAATGCAATAATCATGATTGGCCGTCCCTTGTGTCCCTGGAGAGATTTAAGAGGCGGAGACATGGGTGGGGTGATGTTTGAGACAGGGACGGAGGAGAGAGAAGTTGCGACATGGGGTGCTACGTCTCCACACCCCACTCATGTCTCAAGTAACATGAGGACGCCAAGTTAGTGATGTGGTATCCTATTTGACATGGAGACACCAACTTTTTGATGTCTCCACACCCACTGTCCTAACCTTCAAGAAAATTAGTCTCAAGATTTCTCTCTATTTTCTAGCCAATCAATTATCGGTAATTGATTATCATCTGGAACCCACAACAAACGCATTAAAAAAGGTGGGTGTGTAGAGGGCTGGACAGGTGGTTAGGTGGGGAGTAAGTATATCACAAGGCCAAAGACGAATGTTGATTAAGCTATACTAGACATGAAGGGAACATATAATAATTAGTGTTTCACCATTTTTCATCATCAGTTTGGTTGAAATTGGAGTACACGAACCCCGATCGAAAGGGCCCCTTGACGAAAAATAGTTGGATGACCTTTGTTAGCATGCTTTATAATCTCTAATTTGAAATGAGGCCTACAATTTCTAAGCCACACGCAAACCCAAAGCGCATTTAAAAGTTGGGGTAGCGCTATAAACGAGTCAAGCCAAAATAGATTTCAGCTCAAGTTCAAAATTAAACGAGGTAGCTCGGCTCGAGCACAACTTAGAGTTAAATGAGCCTAAGAACGAACCAACCAGCCGAGCCGAGCTAAGCTAGGCTAGAGCTCGGTTGGGCTCAATTCGTTTCAAATCGTGTATTTAGGTAGTTTTTTTTTTCAAGCGAGCTACGAGCCGAGTTGTGGCCGCGAACTTTTTGAACAGCCGGTGTGGGATTAAATTTTCAGTGGCGTGTGTAAAGTCGTTAGTGATACCTGAAAAATACTGCAATCAAGAATGTAAACCCAGGCGCCATGTTTCCGACCACACTAGCCATGGTTGGAGAGCTATAGAAAACACCTACATATCCTACAAACCCTACAAACAACATTAGCACACACATTCGTCAGACCCACAAAACATTATATCAAAATGGACTGGATCGCTTACCGAAGAAGGCCAAGAATGAAGAATCTAAACAAAATACGAAGCGTAATCGGAGGACGATCAACTTTTCTGATGATGTGAACGATGAAAAACGGAAGAAGAATCAATGTCCCAAGAGCGTTATGGTAAACAACATAAGGGATACTACCCATACCATCATTCATGGCTGCTTTAACTATGGTTAACACCACCATATCCAAACATGTTAACATTAACATTGCAACAAACGGCAGCACATCTTCCATCCATGACCATGCATCAGTTCTTCTCATTGTCGTCTTTTTTGCTAACATTTCTTCGGATGAATGCATCAGAATATGCTACTACTAGGTGGAGATTTTAAAACAATGACAGGAGATAGTATATATTGTCAAAATTCAAAATTAGTATGTGTTCACAATTAATGAAATCCAAATAATTGAGTACACACAGTGATAGGTACTTCACATCAAGACACTTTAAGTATTGCTAGCTGGGTCCTTTTGTGTGTTAATAGTGACTACAGGCATGGGCATGTGGTCATGACTGCTATTGTGTCGGTAGGACATGGAGCTTTTTTTGTATTACATTTTTTTGAACCAATTATTTTAATATCTATACTATATTACTCCGTATAAAACATAAGAATATCCGCAAAATTTAAGTAAATACAACCTTTATTGCTTATAGTTAAATATTTATTGACGTCATTTAGGGGTAAAATTGTCTTTCTACCTAAATATTAAATTGTTAAAGAAATTAATTTAAACATAATTATAAAATTGATGAGGAAATTAACAATAATGTGTGACTCTTTACATTTATAACCTCAATGTCTTTATTATGTTTGTATCAATGTTATAGTATTAAAAATAGTGGTCATGTATTTTGTATATAAATAATGTGGTGACTCTTCACATTAGGGCTGTTCAAAACGCTCGCCGCTCGTTCAGAATTTGCTTGCTTGATTTTCTGCTCGGTTGTAAACGAGCTGATCGGCTCGGTTCGGTTCGTAAACGAGCCAAGCACGAGCAAAGGTCCGCTCGGCTCCGTTCGGCTCGATATAATTTTTATTAATTTATTATACATATAATTATATATATACACATTAATTACAATTATATTTATAGGTTTATACAAGCCACTATATTGGGTTTATCTCAATATATGCATATATATACAATTATATTTATAGTTATAGTTATTGGTCTAGTTAACCCAATGATAACTTAACACTAAGTGTAATTGTAAAACTCTAAGTCGTGAAAAAACAAGCTTGACTTCATATTCTCATTAGTTGTCCACCATCAATCATCTACCGCTATCAACCTACGCCACAACACAATAATTGTTATATGTAGTATGCTCATCACCTCACTGGCATCAACTAGAACCTCATTCTCGAACGGTCGAACATAAGTCATCACTACGCAGTGAGAATATTAAAGGAAACATCCTAAATTTATGGTTGTCCGATTACACTCGCCGCTCGTCGCTCGCTCGAAAAAATGTGCGCTCGAACAATGCTCGCTCGGTTTCCGGATCGATTGTAAATGAGCAGATCAGTTCGGTTCGGTTTGTAAATGAGCCAAGCACGAGCAAAGGTCCGCTCGGTTCGGCTCGGCTCGTGAACATCCCTACTTCACATACATAACTTACATATCTTTCAATGTTTATAGTAAATAAATTACATCATATATTATGTATTTATATCTTCATTTTAAATTTATGTGGTTGCAGGAAGGTATGATGTAACACTTCTGCACACAAATGAATATGTAGGCTTGACGTTTATACATGAAAATATGGTAGAGAAACTTCATGAACAACGTCATCATCTTCCTCGATGGTTTTTTGCTGTCTCTACTACTATAAGCTTCTAAGAATATAATTTAAGTTTCTGATTTCACGAAGTCACCAATTGTTTACATATCCAAAAGAAGATAAGTTCTTATCAGTCGATTTGTTAGTTTTAACTATATTTATTACTAATTTGTTTGGCCCAATATATTTGTTACGGCGCTTGTCAAACTAACATAAAATGAGAGTATCTATGCAAATCATTGACTCCGCTGCATCTCGCGGGTACCCTAAAATAATAGAAATATGTTGCACACTACAAACTGCATATTAGTAATCACATCACTTCCACTACAATCATATGGTCATTAAGAGATACAACGCCACTTCACTACGCTAAGCAACGCTCTGCGATGACATACTTATCTACCTTCAAGATACAAAAAGGGTCCCACAGAATGACGTGGGTCAATCTAAGGGTGTTGCAAGGAATAATACGGCCTATTGTGATGTACCCATTTAAAATATTCAGAAGATATACTTATGAGCTTCAGTTTTTAATAACATATATTTTATACATCGTTGTTTTCTACTTCATCATAACGAATAACCAACAAACACGATGCACCAACAAAGATTCAATCACAAGGTTATTTTGCATTACTTACATATGTGTTTAGCGTCATAGAAGGATACATCATACATCTCGAGAGACGCCTCATACAGGATTGGAAAACATGAACCGTCTATCCAAAGAGACGGGAGGGGGCTATTCGCATAAGTCACTTGGTCAACAGGCAATTTTAGTGATTTTCCGTTTTAAAATACTTGTTTTGTTTTAGGCGATTCGTTAGTTAAACTAGGAGATCTATATCAATTTGATAGTCTTAAGCTATTGGGTGTAGTAATAGTCCTACTCACGGTCACCACCTTTAGGTTATCATCTCATCTTGTATCACCAACCTATTGGTGTGGTGATATTGATCCTCCTTTATTCCATTTCCTAGTTTTTTATAACAAATAATTTATTTATTAATTTCGTTAAACAATTGTTTATTAAAATATTTATCCTTCAACGATGCATCGGCTTTTCAAAACCTGTTCGGCTTTGAATTTTTAGTGAGAATATATATATAGTAAACCCTTGAATGGATATTGGGTGAACCAATAACCACATCTATGGAGTGTCTACAAGATCAATTCCTACTCTGTAAGGAGTTGACAGGTTTCAAGTACTTGCATAATTTGGTTAAAGACGTTTTGTGGGATGTGCTTAAGCAAGTTGGGATTTCTACTAAGAAAGAGGCCCATGTGAACGTTTTGACTGACCTGAATAAAAGGAAGTCCACCGTGTGCCCAACATAGATTTTGGTGTTTGGTTTGGCAGGCGGCAAACATGCTTATGTCGACCTTAGTAGGTGTAACATCACACAATTTATTATATATATATATATATATAGAACTCCCTCGTTTATTCATCCGATTCATGTTTACATTATCTTTCCCATCCATTTTATTAATTTTTCTTTGTTTAAATAATGACTTATAATCAATATTAAATTGGATTTTATTAAAAATTCTGATTTAAAAACGTTAAAAAAAATGTTTGCCTGAGCCAGGATTCGAACCCGAGTCCCTGGCGGGCTAAACCTTAACCACACCACACAAACCACTACACCATTTGGTGTTTTGAGATGTTAATTAAAACCAATTAAACTTAAACCCTTTCAAGGTCCCTTAGTCAAACCTGAAAAGTCAAACGTAGTCTCTTAGTCAAGTCAAGTCAAAGTGTTAGTAAATATGGTCTCTTAGTCAAGTCAAAGTGTTAGTAAATATGGTCTTCTAGTCAAGTCAAAGTTGTTCCTAAATTCTAGCCTAGTCAAAGTAGCCCATAATTACAACTCCAAATTTTACACTATAAATACACTAGCCTACCATTCAACTCTTTGTATCATTCAAAAAAAAAAAAAAAAAAAAAAAAACATTATTATCCCATCTCCCATATACTAAAGTTTTCATCCGTCATTATCTCCTCTAGCTAGTTTCGAGTTTTCCAAGGCATTATTACTAAGTGTTTGCACGCTCAATAAAACGCACGAACTCATTATGCACCTAAGGTGAGTTTACATAGCCCCTTTTTCCTGTTTTACATTTTGGGGTGAAACATGTTTAAACATTTTATACGCTATCATTTACTCATTCTTACATTGTTGAAACTTATGATTCGATTACACTATCATTTACTTATTCTATAATTTGACTGTAATAAAAAGACACAGTACAATCATTAACATTGATCAAGCCGCCTGTTTAGATTATAGCGCTATAGGTCTGACAAACCCATCCCCCGCATAAATTCAGGGATGATCGATAACAGTTACAATTTTACTAACTTGCGAGTTAGGTCTCAGTCGACACAAGGTTTGATTGTACAAAAGACGCATTGTTACATGTCGGACTCATATTCTATCATTACTCATTATTATACTTCAACTATGATTGCTATACAACATATTGTTTTCAACTATATGCAAAACCTATGTATTCTCACCAACTATTTATAGTTGACCCCCCCATCTTTCCAACTTAACATGTTTCAGGTTTTATTTGCTATTGGAAGTTGTACAAGTCTTGGAACACATAGGAGCTTTGGACCTAGTTTATGCAAATCAAATTTATGTAATTTGTATGACAAATTGTAAATTGTTTAGTAATATTCAACATCCATTTAGTACCATGAGCTATTGAACAATCATCACTACGTGACACCTCGATGTTTCCGCCATCGGTTGGGGTGTTACAGATTGGTATCAGAGCCATGGTTATAGGGAATTAGGTTATTAGAAAAAAAAAATCTAGTCTATAACCATAGGATTATAACCAGTACTTGCTCCTTTTACTTGCAACTCTACTTGTTTCTATTCTCTACCTTTATCCTACTCCTTATCCCTACTTTAGTCCCTACAAGATGTTTGCTCTCCATAACTGGAACAAAATTCTCAGATCCTAACCTGAAATACCTTATAAATCTCGTCGAAGCTCTATATTTTAATAACGAACACGTGCAATTTGTAAGGGTGAACGCCTGTATTCTGAGTTTTCTGTCTAGGACTGGCATTGCGCATAAATCCCAATCAGACGAGGGACTTGGATGCCTACCTGGGAATTATCGGGATGAGTGTTCACTTATAGGCTAAAGCATGTCTTCACTATGTTATTAGAATCTAGAAGCTTTGATAAGTCAACCTTTTCGTTTATTCGTTTTAATTAATGAATAAATGATTACACTCACTTTCCTTAAAACTAAGCTCTAAAATCTCAAAATTTTACAGCTTAAATCAATCCCATTTCCTAATCATATATGGATTTCACAATCACATTTCATCTTACCATCTTAGCCACATGTTTGATTATTTTCAACACCCTCCCCAAATCATATTATTTCATTTTTCAACATGTTACATATTTCTAAACTGTAACCTCATAACCTGGGTAGACCCTAGCCCAACACTAAAGATTTCTTAATATTGTCAAAATTTTCATCACCTATAAACCATGGAAAATACATATTTTTGTTATAAGATATCCTCAAACTTAATTTCTAAATTCAAATGTTTATTCATTAGCATAACAAAGGATTTTTGATATAATGTCACCTTGATCTATAAAACCTAACGCCGTGTTTAAAATCTTCGACTAAACTAAAATATTCTGATCTAAAGCCACTTAGTTTGTACTATTTAGCAACTTTTGTTTTATATAAGAAACCAGTTTTAAAAAGAAAAATGATAAGATCTTTCCATCCTCATGAACAAAATTTAATCTCCATTGACACCTAATTATTTTCAACTTGTTCGAAGTTTTACAATTTTTGGCATTTATTACAATCATGTTTTCTCATACGCTAGATTCTAACATTTGATCCAAACCCCACGATTTACACTGCTACATAATCTCCTTACTATAAAATAAACCCTTTACTAACTATTTTCACGTTCACTATCTTTCATAACCTTGATGATGCTTTGAGTTCTTCATCATCCTCTCAAGAACTAAATTCATATTCTTCACCTTCTGGAACATGAACTTGATCCCTATGATAATCAGACTATTGAAAACTTGATTGTTCGTTGCATCAAACTTGATTCTTAGTTATACATGAGGATTTGATTATCTACTTGAACATTTGATTATTCATGATACTTGAAAGCATGGAATATAAACTATTTGCTATAAACACACCTAGAGTCATTAATCTTGTCTAGGACAACTCTATTACAACTCGCATGCTATACTTGATGCATTTACAAACTTACTTACATGTATATATTACGAACTTGCAACTTATGTGTTAAAAAAAACAATTGTTACACTTAATTAAACAACTGGTAGAGGATGAAGTACTTGCTCAACAGTTAGTAGAGTACCTAACAACCTGCTCAACGATTGGTAGAGGTCATCATGCCTGCTCAACAGTCGGTATAGGTTCTAATAACCTGCTCAACGACTGGAAGAGGCTATCGCACCTGCTCAACAATCGGTAGAGGTTCCTACTCACTGACTGGTAGAAGTCTTTTCCTGCTCAACAGTTGGACTCATTTTTGGATACATCATACATGTAATTTGATACAAAGATTTATTAGACTCATTGATACAAAGATTCAATCACAAGGTTATTTTGCATTACTTACATATGTGTTTAGAGTCATAGAAGGATACATCATACATCTCGAGAGACGCCTCATACAGGATTGGAAAACATGAACCGTCTATCCAAAGAGACGGGAGGGGGCTATTCGCGTAAGTCACTTGGTCAACAGGCAATTTTAGTGATTTTCCGTTTTAAAATACTTGTTTTGTTTTAGGCGATTCGTTAGTTAAACTAGGAGATCTATATCAATTTGATAGTCTTAAGCTATTGGGTGTAGTAATAGTCCTACTCACGGTCACCACCTTTAGGTTATCATCTCATCTTGTATCACCAACCTATTGGTGTGGTGATATTGATCCTCCTTTATTCCATTTCCTAGTTTTTTATAACAAATAATTTATTTATTAATTTCGTTAAACAATTGTTTATTAAAATATTTATCCTTCAACGATGCATCGGCTTTTCAAAACCTGTTCGGCTTTGAATTTTTAGTGAGAATATATATATAGTAAACCCTTGAATGGATATTGGGTGAACCAATAACCACATCTATGGAGTGTCTACAAGATCAATTCCTACTCTGTAAGGAGTTGACAGGTTTCAAGTACTTGCATAATTTGGTTAAAGACGTTTTGTGGGATGTGCTTAAGCAAGTTGGGATTTCTACTAAGAAAGAGGCCCATGTGAACTTTTTGACTGACCTGAATAAAGGGAAGTCCACCGTGTGTCCAACATAGATTTTGGTGTTTGGTTTGGCAGGCGGCAAACATGCTTATGTCGACCTTAGTAGGTGTAACATCACACAATTTATTATATATATATATATATATATATATATATATATATATATATATATATATATATATATATAGAACTCCCTCGTTTATTCATCCGATTCATGTTTACATTATCTTTCCCATCCATTTTATTAATTTTTCTTTGTTTAAATAATGACTTATAATCAATATTAAATTGGATTTTATTAAAAATTCTGATTTAAAAACGTTAAAAAAAAATGTTTGCCTGAGCCAGGATTCGAACCCGAGTCCCTGGCGGGCTAAACCTTAACCACACCACACAAACCACTACACCATTTGGTGTTTTGAGATGTTAATTAAAACCAATTAAACTTAAACCCTTTCAAGGTCCCTTAGTCAAACCTGAAAAGTCAAACGTAGTCTCTTAGTCAAGTCAAGTCAAAGTGTTAGTAAATATGGTCTCTTAGTCAAGTCAAAGTGTTAGTAAATATGGTCTTCTAGTCAAGTCAAAGTTGTTCCTAAATTCTAGCCTAGTCAAAGTAGCCCATAATTACAACTCCAAATTTTACACTATAAATACACTAGCCTACCATTCAACTCTTTGTATCATTCAAAAAAAAAAAAAAAAAAAACATTATTATCCCATCTCCCATATACTAAAGTTTTCATCCGTCATTATCTCCTCTAGCTAGTTTCGAGTTTTCCAAGGCATTATTACTAAGTGTTTGCACGCTCAATAAAACGCACGAACTCATTATGCACCTAAGGTGAGTTTACATAGCCCCTTTTTCCTGTTTTACATTTTGGGGTGAAACATGTTTAAACATTTTATACGCTATCATTTACTCATTCTTACATTGTTGAAACTTATGATTCGATTACACTATCATTTACTTATTCTATAATTTGACTGTAACAAAAAGACACAGTACAATCATTAACATTGATCAAGCCGCCTGTTTAGATTATAGCGCTATAGGTCTGACAAACCCATCCCCCGCATAAATTCAGGGATGATCGATAACAGTTACAATTTTACTAACTTGCGAGTTAGGTCTCAGTCGACACAAGGTTTGATTGTACAAAAGACGCATTGTTACATGTCGGACTCATATTCTATCATTACTCATTATTATACTTCAACTATGATTGCTATACAACATATTGTTTTCAACTATATGCAAAACCTATGTATTCTCACCAACTATTTATAGTTGACCCCCCCATCTTTCCAACTTAACATGTTTCAGGTTTTATTTGCTATTGGAAGTTGTACAAGTCTTGGAACACATAGGAGCTTTGGACCTAGTTTATGCAAATCAAGTTTATGTAATTTGTATGACAAATTGTAAATTGTTTAGTAATATTCAACATCCATTTAGTACCATGAGCTATTGAACAATCATCACTACGTGACACCTCGATGTTTCCGCCATCGGTTGGGGTGTTACAGATTGGTATCAGAGCCATGGTTATAGGGAATTAGGTTATTAGAAAAAAAATAATCTAGTCTATAACCATAGGATTATAACCAGTACTTGCTCCTTTTACTTGCAACTCTACTTGTTTCTATTCTCTACCTCTATCCTACTCCTTATCCCTACTTTAGTCCCTACAAGATGTTTGCTCTCCATAACTGGAACAAAATTCTCAGATCCTAACCTGAAATACCTTATAAATCTCGTCGATGCTCTATATTCTAATAACGAACACGTGCAATCTGTAAGGGTGAACGCCTGTATTCTGAGTTTTCTGTCTAGGACTGGCATTGCGCATAAATCCCAATCAGACGAGGGACTTGGATGCCTACCTGGGAATTATCGGGATGAGTGTTCACTTATAGGCTAAAGCATGTCTTCACTATGTTATTAGAATCTAGAAGCTTTGATAAGTCAACCTTTTCGTTTATTCGTTTTAATTAATGAATAAATGATTACACTCACTTTCCTTAAAACTAAGCTCTAAAATCTCAAAATTTTACAGCTTAAATCAATCCCATTTCCTAATCATATATGGATTTCACAATCACATTTCATCTTACCATCTTAGCCACATGTTTGATTATTTTCAACACCCTCCCCAAATCATATTATTTCATTTTTCAACATGTTACATATTTCTAAACTGTAACCTCATAACCTGGGTAGACCCTAGCCCAACACTAAAGATTTCTTAATATTGTCAAAATTTTCATCACCTATAAACCATGGAAAATACACATTTTGTTATAAGATATCCTCAAACTTAATTTCTAAATTCAAATGTTTATTCATTGGCATAACAAAGGATTTTTGATATAATGTCACCTTGATCTATAAAACCTAACGTCGTGTTTAAAATCTTCGACTAAACTAAAATATTCTGATCTAAATCCACTTAGTTTGTACTATTTAGCAACTTTTGTTTTATATAAGAAACCAGTTTTAAAAAGAAAAATGATAAGATCTTTCCATCCTCATGAACAAAATTTAATCTCCATTGCCACCTAATTATTTTCAACTTGTTCGAAGTTTTACAATTTTTGGCATTTATTACAATCATGTTTTCTCATACGCTAGATTCTAACATTTGATCCAAACCCCACGATTTACACTGCTACATAATCTCCTTACTATAAAATAAACCCTTTACTAACTATTTTCACGTTCACTATCTTTCATAACCTTGATGATGCTTTGAGTTCTTCATCATCCTCTCAAGAACTAAATTCATATTCTTCACCTTCTGGAACATGAACTTGATCCCTATGATAATCAGACTATTGAAAACTTGATTGTTCGTTGCATCAAACTTGATTCTTAGTTATACATGAGGATTTGATTATCTACTTGAACATTTGATTATTCATGATACTTGAAAGCATGGAATATAAACTATTTGCTATAAACACACCTAGAGTCATTAATCTTGTCTAGGACAACTCTATTACAACTCGCATGCTATACTTGATGCATTTACAAACTTACTTACATGTATATATTACGAACTTGCAACTTATGTGTTAAAAAAAAACAATTGTTACACTTAATTAAACAACTGGTAGAGGATGAAGTACTTGCTCAACAGTTAGTAGAGTACCTAACAACCTGCTCAACGATTGGTAGAGGTCATCATGCCTGCTCAACAGTCGGTATAGGTTCTAATAACCTGCTCAACGACTAGAAGAGGCTATCGCACCTGCTCAACAATCGGTAGAGGTTCCTACTCACTGACTGGTAGAGGTCTTTTCCTGCTCAACAGTTGGACTCATTTTTGGATACATCATACATGTAATTTGATACAAAGATTTATTAGACTCATTGATACAAAGATTCAATCACAAGGTTATTTTGCATTACTTACATATGTGTTTAGAGTCATAGAAGGACACAAAACCCTAATGTGAGGTAAATTGGTGATTGCGGTCCGGAACGTAATCATGAATTTACAGGTACGTTAAGGTAGTGTGGAATTCTATCAAGGTTTTCGGTAGATAATCAATTATAAACTCTAGTTACCTGGTAGTTCATATAGTCTTTTTATAGTCAATCAACTAATGCATTTATTTCCTAACACTTAAGTTTAGTGTTTTGCTAGATTCTTATTCTCCTTGCTATTTCAGACGAACCTAATCCAACCCTTAAAACTCACACATATCAAACCTTTTATCCAAATTATTTGAAACAGATTATTCTATTACCTATAAATTCATGTCGTGCCTTAACCCAAATTTTCCAAACGCCAGTTGACTTAATTTCTACCTAATCATCCTCAACCCTGTGTTTTTAATAAACTTCGAGACGAAGTTCCTAAAAGTAGAGGAGACTGTAACATCACACAATTTTTTTTATATATATATATAGAACTCCTTCGTTTATTCATCCGATTCATGTTTACATTATCTTTCCCATCCATTTTATTAATTTTTTTGTTTTAAATAATGACTTATAATCAATATTAAATTGGATTTTATTAAAAATTCTGATTTAAAAACGTTAAAAAAAATGTTTGCCTGAGCCAGGATTCGAACCCGAGTCCCTGGCGGGCTAAACCTTAACCACACCACACAAACCACTACACCATTTGGTGTTTTGTGATGTTAATTAAAACCAATTAAACTTAAACCCTTTCAAGGTCCCTTAGTCAAACCTGAAAAGTCAAACGTAATCTCTTAGTCAAGTCAAGTCAAAGTGTTAGTAAATATGGTCTCTTAGTCAAGTCAAAGTGTTAGTAAATATGGTCTTCTAGTCAAGTCAAAGTTGTTCCTAAATTCTAGCCTAGTCAAAGTAGCCCCTAATTACAACTCCAAATTTTACACTATAAATACACTAGCCTACCATTCAACTCTTTGTATCATTCAAAAAAAAAAAAAACATTATTATCCCATCTCCCATATACTAAAGTTTTCATCCATCATTATCTCCTCTAGCTAGTTTCGAGTTTTCGAAGGCATTATTACTAAGTGTTTGCACGCTCAATAAAACGCACGAACTCATTATGCACCTAAGGTGAGTTTACATAGCCCCTTTTTCCTGTTTTACATTTTGGGGTGAAACATGTTTAAACATTTTATACGCTATCATTTACTCATTCTTACATTGTTGAAACTTATGATTCGATTACACTATCATTTACTTATTCTATCATTTGACTGTAACAAAAAGACACAGTACAATCATTAACATTGATCAAGCCGCCTGTTTAGATTATAGCGCTATAGGTCTGACAAACCCATCCCCCCGCATAAATTCAGGGATGATCGATAACAGTTACAATTTCACTAACTTGCGAGTTAGGTCTCAGTCGACACAAGGTTTGATTGTACAAAAGATGCATTGTTACATGTCGGACTCATATTCTATCATTACTCATTATTATACATCAACTATGATTGCTATACAACATATTGTTTTCAATTATATGCAAAACCTATGTATTCTCACCAACTATTTATAGTTGACCCCCCCCCCCCCATCTTTCCAACTTAACATGTTTCAGGTTTTATTTGCTATTGGAAGTTGTACAAGTCTTGGAACACATAGGAGCTTTAGACCTAGTTTATGCAAATCAAGTTTATGTAATTTGTATGACAAATTGTAAATTGTTTAGTAATATTCAACTTCCATTTAGTACCATGAGCTATTGAACAATCATCACTACGTGACACCTCGATGTTTTCGCCATCGGTTGGGGTGTTACAGTAGGGTTTCCACATGATAGGATTGCGCGACAACGGCTTTGTGCCAGGGTAAGCAGTTTTGAGGGCGGGGTCCAAGAAGGTTGCAAAGCACGAATCATTGTGTTCGGAGAATCAACACATGTTTATACCTTTTGCTTTAGATACGTTTGGATCCCTCGCCACAGGTAGTATGGTTTTTGAATCGAGTTCGGAAGGTGGTTCATAGTAATTCACCAAGCTCGAGGAACTAGGGATGCAAATGAGCCGAGCAGCTTGCGAGCTACTCGAGATCGGCTCGATAAAAAGATCGAAACAAGCCGAGCCTTATCGAGGATCGAGCTCGAGCCGAGCATGAGCCTAAAACAAGACTCGTTTACTTATCGAGCCCGAGCTTGAGCCTGACATATGAAGTTCGCCAGGCTCGACGAGCCTTATCAAGCCTTAGTATAATATTAGTTTTATTAATATTTTATACTATTTACCTCACATTTAAGTTGTATAATAAACGAGCCGAGCCGAGCCGAGCTTTTGACTTATTAAGCTATCGAGCCTATTATTTATATTATTGATGTGTGAAATGTGTAGTAAATAAATCGGTCAAGTTTTAAAAATGGAATAACCCACAAAACCATACACTAACGGCAAGTGTGCCGGTCACAGTGTAGCAGAGCAAGTAAGTCCGAAATATCGAACCGTGGTCACAATATAGCGACTCTCGGTACTAAACCTCTGTCGACTCCTAGCCTAATAATTTGGTTTTTGAGAATATTATTTTAAAATTAAATAAATAAAGCAATTAAATCTACTAAGACAGAAACACAAATAGGAACATGAAGCAGAACAGACAGCTCGAAAACTAGAGAGAAACTCAGAGAATATGGAAAACAACTACCTAGGTCTAGAATCCTACCCGCAACTCACAACGCTCGGAATGGATAATGGAATGGCTACCGGGTTCCTAAAAATACGTCTGACTCAAGAAAACCCTAAAGAATGCCAGATCACCTCCCCGTCTCACTAACACTTCTTGGAAAATCCTAAGGGACGTGTAAATCACCGGTTACTAGTTTGGATCACCTCCCGGTCTCACCTTACTAGGGAATGCTAAGGTACTCAAAAGATTCGCTCACCTCCGGGTCTCGCTAATCTCAACACACCCGAAGGTATGAAGGAGTTATCTAAGGTTGTTGACAAAAACTCGAATTTGCTAGGGAAGCTAAGGTAAATAAGTAAGGATCTCCTCCCGGTCTCACCTATACCCAAAACCTAAGAAATAGACAAACCGACACTCTATCTCCTCCCGGTCTCAAGAGTGGCAAAACACTAATTTCAAGGGTTTACAAGGTTGCTAATAGGGTTATCTAAGACAAGAAACCTCTAGATTAAACCACTAACACGAAGTCTATGAAAAATCACGTAAAACTCTAGATCTTGAAACTACTAACAAACTAGAGAAAAACGCAAAGCAACAATCAAGCAAACCGATTACTAAAAGCATTCATACGCATTTTTATCAACAACACAAAATTATTTTACCAAAACATTAAGCCAAAAATTATATTATTCAAAATCGAACGTCACAAGTCACGAAATAATCATCAATTACGACCTAGGTAGCATAAATGTTTAGCTACTCATCATGTTCAACATGTCAAACACATAAAAATAAATAGCAAACATGACTATAGAAAAATATAAAACGAAAGAACAATGGTTCAAAAACATAAAAGTATGAGAATCGAACCCAAAGCACTTCGTATAAATAAATCCCAGTCTCCAAATCTTCAAAAACTCCTCTCTAAATTAATTATAATATGCTGCTGTCTCTCCTTGCCGCTGTCGTCGAGATCTATCCAATTATGTTCTGCAGCGGCTGTGTAGTATCTTGGCGGTTGTGTTGACTGACTCCTCGAAATAATGTGCCTCTCCCCTTATAATATTGTTTTTCGATGTCTTATATATTGCCGTAAACAAAAAACAATATGTGTCAACCTAATTTTTTCATCCATGAATTCCTTTGGACTTGGGCCACGAGCTCAATGTGTTCCAGGATACAATGCAGACTATAATAAAAATGCAAAAATAAAGAAGAAACAAAAAAAATATAACAACAAAAAAATAAATAAATAAATGGAACGAACTCCCTTGGAATATGTGGCGATAGCTCGCAAAAAGTGACCCGTCCGTCCATCATCTACAGCCGTATAGCATTTCCTTCGCGGCCATAGTCGGAATCCTGCAAAAATAACTAAAAAGAAAAATGAAAGTAAAATGACTCAATGACAAGTGAGATGCCTGTTTACAAAAAATAATTTTAAGATCGACCCTACCCGAATAGAGATTGAGTACGGGCATGGGAGATCCACAGTGAAAAAGACCACGACAATCCCACACGTCTCGATAAACTAAAAAAATTAAATATAAATAAAAAAATGAAATAAAGAAGAATGAAAATAAAATAAAACAAAGACATACCTAGCGGATGATGATACAAAACTCTACATTTGGGTTTTAACCCAAGTTCAATCAGGTGGCTTCTCTTTTATCCACCCTTTATCCAAGCCGTTTAATTCAGATCGTTCACCATTGTTCGTCAAAAAACGAATGGTGAATCTAGAAAAACGTTTGAAAAATTCAAACGGGTCAGACCACCTATTCCTATAGTTACCTGGACCAAACCTGATATGTGGCATATGATGAGGGGTATGGTCCATCTGATTGTGAACCCTCTCCCGTGATGGTGGCGGCACGGGCCGGCAATCCTGAATGTGATGAGGTGGTTTGATCTTCTTCTTTGTTACCACCTCTTCCTTTTCTTCCTTGTTTGGTGTATCTTTGGACTCCGTGGATGGTTCCCCCATAAGTAATGTTTCTAAAAAGGTAAGATCACCAACTGGGTCAAATTCTTCTTCTTCAAGAGTTGGTAAATTATCCAACTCCTCACCAAACTCGTCCTCCCAAGATGGTACATGCATATCTTCGTCTTCATCTCCCATCTTGTTCTCCTTCTCAATAACCTCTTCAATCACCCCGACGTCTTCTTCAACCTTACTATCACCCCGAAAATCATCTTCAATGGGTTCTTGTTGGACCGGAGGTGGGACTTCTTCGTCCATTATCGTCTCCGGTTCTGGAGTGATATCATATGGCTGTAAGCACGGATTTTCCCCTTCATACCAATTTACAAAGATCCTTGGTACTGAAGAAGCAAGAAAACTATCGGGCTCCTTCAAAATAGGCATATAGTGATTTTGCATTTGTGTGTAGATGCCTTCTTCGTTGTAACCAGCCTGGTCGCGCTCTCTTATGTAGTCTGCTACAGTCTTTCTTCCACTAGCATCTGGCATCCTAAAAATCTCACTGCAAACAGACACTAAACAAACAGATCACGGGCACCAGATAGAGAAAATATATAAATAAATAAAAAAATGAAGAGAAGAAAAATAAATAAAAATATCTACAAAATGACTAGATCCCCGACTCGGGTCGTCCTCGAAAGCGCACTGTGTCCCCGGCAACGGCGCCAAAAACTTGATGTGTGAAAATGTGTAATAAATAAATTCGGGTCAAGTTTTAAAAATGGAAAAACCCGCTGAACCACAAACTAACGGCAAGTGCACCGGTTGCAGTTTAGCAAAGCAAGTAAGTCCGGAATATCGATCCGTGGACACAATATAGCGACTCTCGGTACTAGACCTCTATCGACTCCTAGCCTAGCAAATTGGATTTTTTTTGTGAATTAATTTTAAACTAAATGTAAATAAAATAAAAGCAATTAAAATAAATCACACAAAGACGAAAACAGGAAACTAAGAATACTTGATCGAACTCAGATAATATGGAAGGCAACTACCTAGGTTTACAATCCTACCCGCAAACTCACAACTCTCGGAATCGAATAATGGATTGGCTACCAGGTTTTCTAAAGATACGCCCGACCTAGGAAACCCCTACAGCATGCTAGATCACCTCCCGGTCTCACTAACACCTCTCAGAAAATCCTACGGGACGTGTAAATCACTGGTTACTAGTTCGGATCACCTCCCGGTCTCATCTCACTACGGAATGCTAAGGTACTCGAAAGACTCGCTCACCTCCCGGTCTCGCTAGTCACAACACATCCAAAAATGTGAAGGAGTAATCTAATTGGCTTGGAAATAATTCGGAATTACAAGAATCTAAAGACACACTAGGCAAGGATCACCTCCCGGTCTCACCTCTATCCGATACCTAAAGATCTAGACAACCCGACACCCTATCACCTCCCGGTCTCAAGGAATGGCAGAATACTTAAGTCCTCTAAACTCTCAAATCAAGTTCCAATGGAATTAGACGTCAAAAACCATAAACTAGTTACAAGCACAAAGCAGGCAACCTAACATGTATCTATAACTGAAAGACATTCAACAAGACATATGTGGAACTATCAAAGATCATAAATTAGACTTAAATACGCAAAAGCATCATAACCAAACACAATTAAATCTTTTACCAAAACAAATGCCAATTATATAATTAAACGAACCCGAAAGTCATAAAAAATGCTAAGTATTCATCATAACGACCTAGGTAGCCTAAAAAGTTTAGCTATTCATAACAACGGAACAAGATAAAAACAAAGGTTCAAAATAATATATAGTCATGATACTAATATTTATAAACACGAAGTAAATAAATATAAACCAAAAAATTATTATAGTCAAACCCGTAGCTTCAATCTTGAACCAAGTCTTATAATCCTTCAAAGTATCCTCTGTCCCTCTTGCTAAATGCTACTGCTTCGATGTCGAAACTCCTTCTTGGGGGCTGTGCTCTTGTTCCTCTTCGATAATAATCTCTCTTCAATTTATATGTGCCGCTCCAAAATTTATAATATGCTAAACCCTTTATTTTTTTCCATGAATTGCTTTGACTTGGGCCCCCACAAGATAACAAGGTCACGAGACCTTTTAAGATTATTATTATTAGTAGTTTTTATCCCGGGAGCGTCCCGGGTTGAAATATCTAATATCACATAATAAAATATGTAATATGACAATATAATTAATGACTTGCCAATATATGATTAATGAATAATAATAATAATAATAATAATAATATTATTATTATTATTATTATTATTATTATTATTATTATTATAAACAAATCTCTACCATAAGTTATCATATTGTAATATTAAAAAAAAACAAATCTCTGCGTCGGGGTATAAATCTAGTGCCATTACAAAATATTATATAATGTCAAATGAATTCGGAAGTTTGTAATCGATCATTCTAAAAAGAACTAATATGAAATACGGAAAAAAGTTATTTATTAAAATATCGAACACATTAGTCTAAGGGTTATGTGATGCGTTAAAAAATTCATGGGTATATGATTGGGTATATAGTTCAGGTATTTGGGTATGTGGTTTCGGGTAAGTGGATCGGGTATCACCTAATCCCAGGCCCGACCCAAACCCACAATTTTTTTGTAAACTAATCCCAAACCTGACACAATACCTGTCGGGTTACAAAAAATAGTCATTTTTTTCTCCGTTTTTATATAGCATTATGGTACTCGTTGGAAAGATAATAAAACGCTCGTTAATTTGGTGTAATTTTTTTCTTTAAAAAATCTCGTATATAAAAGATATTAACGTTTAAAAGTGATAGGAGGAAACATGAGAGAGAAAATAATAAAGGTTTAATATTTACATTTAGTAGATTATGTATTTAATAGATTAGGTTAAACCATATTTAAACCATATTTATTTTTTTTTCTTAATTGGTCTAGAGTTGCCACATCACATCCTATGTGGCATCTCTCAAAGGAGAGATTGCATAATATTATAACATGTAGGATTATTAGCTTTGCAATATATATATATAGATATAGATTATATTATTATTATTATTATTATTATTATTACTATTATTATTACTATTATTACTATTATTACTAGTAGTCCATGTTCCTGACTCGAGTGTTTTTGGCTCAACCAAAGTTTCTCGTTTACGCTTAATGTCCATGAACACATACTCTCAAGTGTTCGTGCTTCAATTAAAATTCTTTCGTTTTGAGCTCATTTTCCACGAACACCTATGAAATAATAAAATAAATAAATACATAATAAAAATGACACGAAACAAATAAAAACATGATCAAATAATATACAACATCCCCACACTTAAACCTTTTGCGTCCCGAAAAAGAATTATACATAATCCCAAACAACATTTCAACAAAGCACTTAACAAAAACGATGGCATCAAATAGGGTCAAAAGCAGGCTACAAAATCAACAAGCATAGTGGTTTCACAAGACTTACATTGTTCAAAAGGCTGACTAGTCAAGATGATACAATTTTAAGAACAAGGACTACCTAGTCAAGCTTCACTTACCTTTAAGCTACCGACTATGCACCTGTAAGCACCCCTCACAATATCACTCATCTCTCGGTTATATATTTATTTGAAGTGAATCTCTCAAAACCGAACTATGAAGCAAAATTATGATAAGCTTGTACGTCAATCAAATTTCCACCTAATTGCTAACACTAACACAAATCAAGAGGACTTCGAAAGGGTAGATAAGGGTTAAAGGTAGTGTGTTTTGTTGGGAAAAATTGGCTAAAAAGAAAATAAGAGATAAACCATAAACAAATAAACTCTAACACTTTTTGGTTTTCTCGACCCACAACCTTTATTCCTTTTTTTTTTTTTCTCTTTTTCATATATCTTTCTTTTTTTTTTCAGATTTTTTTCATATATTTTTTTTCAGCTTTTTTTTTTTTTTTTTTTTTTGTCTTTGTTTGTCAGCTACTCTTTATGTTGATATATTTTTTTTCTTCAATTATATAAATATATACAATCCGGTAATCAATATAAAATAAAATGGGTGACAAACGAAAGGTTTAGGCTCAAAATGGTTTCTAAAGGTAAAAATGGTGAGATGGGTCAAATAATAAAAACAAACGAAAAGGCTAAACAAAAATGGGTAATCCTAATGCCTCTATAATATTTGTGTCAAGTCCAAGCTTATGGTCTCAAAATGCATCAAAACGCACAAGTTCTAAAATAACGCAACAAAGTCGGTATATCACACATGAAACGAAATAGTGAATATTTATATATAATATTTAAAGGCTCAAAACTCACTGTCATGTAGAAATAAGGGTTACCGATACTAGCAAGTGCAAAACCAGTTAACCATCCAGCTTGATCCACTATCCCAGGCAACCCAAACATTTTATTTCAGAAAATCAACTTAGTCAAGCCTACTATCCCGCAACTTAAAGAAACACATGCTAAGACCCTTAAACCCGACAATCGACCCCGCCTTTAACCGACGTATTACATTAAAAAGGCTCGTTTACAACGCGCAAGAAGGACCGGGACTAACACAAAACCAACTTTTTTTTTCTTTTTTCTCTTTTTTTTTACTCAACCTACAACTAAGCGAAATAAAAACGAAGTTTCCCATCCCCACACTTAGAAAGGCACAGTGTTCTCAATGTGCTCCAGGATACAACGCATATTAAAAATAAAAAATACAAAAATAAAGAAGAAACGAAAAAAAATATATAACAACAAAATAAATGGAACGAACTCCCCTGGAATATGTGGCGATAGCTTGCAGAAAGTGTCACATCCCTCCATAATCTACAGCCATATAGCATTTCCTTCGCGGCCGTAGTCAGGATTCTCAAACCTCATATGGATGAAATATTTCCGCGCTAAAGACAAGCTTAATATCCTGCAAAAATAAGACGAAAAAAAACGCGCAAATGCAAACACACAAAATAAACACAAAAAATAAATATATACAAACTCTACAGATTTGGGTTTTCACCCGTGTGTTCCTATTCTTATCAAACACTCTAACCTAGATCAACGAGGATATGTGCATCATCCTCATGTAAATCAATCATGCCACTTATGTCATCTCTCCCAAAGCACGATCTTTTGCACCTAAATCTATAATCACCAGAAAATATTCTTAAATGCGAGTGGTGAATTAGGATCCTATCCCTGCACTTAGATTTATTCACTACCTCAAGACTGGATTTAAATAGTGCCCCTCTCCCATCATCTATCGTGTGCTCACTTTCACACTCGGCCAATAGCGGAACCTGAACTGAGGGCTTCTCAACCACCCCCTCGGTACTCTCTACAACCTTAACTACCTCTGACCTATCGGGAGGCTCACCGGCTGCACAACTCGGATCATGCTCCACAGGAACTACAGTCTGTATCTCTACATCCTGCCTCTCTTCTGTTTGGTGCCGCATATCTAATAAGTCTGCTCCACAGATGTAGTCAATGCACCGGTCGACATGTGACATGAAAGTGCCAAGAAAGCACACAGATTCGACCTGACTACTCATACACTCCCTAGGCTTATTAACACCAAAAGTGATGGAGTCATCCCCTACACGAAGTGTAATCCGACCATCCGAGACATCTATCAATGCCTTTGCAGTGCGTAAGAAGGGTCGTCCTAAGATTAACGGCACATGCTTGTCTTCCCGTATATCAAGTACGACAAAATCAACGGGAAATACAAAGCTCTCCACCCTTACTAGCAAATTCTCTAGAACGCCCATAGGGTACTTCAAAGATTTATCAGCCAACTGTAAGCACATCCTAGTTGGATTCAACTCCCCAAGATTTAATCTTTTAAACATGGAATAGGGCATGAGATTAATGCTAGCACCTAAATCAGCGAGGGCGTTCCTAACTGTCAAACCACCTATCTGACAAGGGATAGTGAAACGCCCAGGATCAGTCATCTTCTCGGGTAGTTTATTAAGAACAACAGCAGAACACTCCTCACTCAGAGTGACATAGGAAAGCTCTTTCAGCTTCTCCTTATGGGACAACATCTCCCTCAAGAACTTCCCATACTTAGGAATATCTCTACAAACATGAATGAATGGGACACTAGTCTTAGGTTCTTTAGACATGTCAATGTAGTGCCTATGTTGCTCTAAGTGTTCACTCTTATTCAACCTACCAGGATAGGGCGGTACTCGTTCATATGGGGCAGGTGGAACATAAACCTTTTTAGGCTCCTCCTCAGACTGTTTCTCCTTCAACCTACTTTTGGGCTGTGCGGTACTTGCTGGGTCTAGCCTAGTAGGGTGCACCTTGCCCGGAGACTCTACCCTAATCTCCTCATCGACACTCTCCTCCTCAACTACCTCACTCTCTCTCGACACTGGGTGATCAACTCCCGTGCTCTTCCCTTTTTCGGTGAACACCGCATTCACCTGAACATTTGTTGAATTCCTAGTCATCTTACCAACTAACTCTCCTATGACCCTCTCTAAACTCTGGAGCGTGGACCCCTGATTCCAAAATAACAGCTCAAATTCCTGATTTTTCTTTTGTTGCTCTTGATAACGGGTCTCACGCTGCATCACTATGGTCTCTAGGAGCTTATTTGTCCTAGCCTGATTCTCCTCATTTTTCTTTATTAACTCACTAATCTCAGACTTAGGATCTCCAATACTCTGCCATCCACAGTTGTAACTTTTGACTTGATCTGAATTCTGGACATAGTTCAACTCCTCACTAGGACCTACGTGGCAATCTATTCTCTCATGACCTCCTCTACAAATCTCACACTTAGCACTAATCTTAACCTGAATATCCTTCATGACCTTAGCTAAGGATTCTACCTAGGCGGCTAGTGCTATGCTACTCTTAACAGAATGGATACCCTTAGGGGTAGTAGTAACACCCCCAGAGCCAGGCTCAATGTACGTGCTAGTGGCTAGGTCCTCTATTATCTCAAGGCATTCAGCAGCGGTTTTGGTTTTCATCATGTTACCGCCTGCTGTAGAGTCAAGAAATCTTTTGGTCGCGTCAGAAACTCCAGTATAGAATTTCTCCACGACTCTCCAGTCCTCAAGACCATGATGAGGGCACTTATTCAGAAGTGCCTTGAATCTGTCCCATGTCTCATAGAAGGACTCCCCTGACTGCTCAATAAAGGCATAGATTAGATTTTTAAGACGAGCCGTTTTAGCAGGGGGAGAAATACTTCTGCAGGAATTTCGTCTGAAGATCAGTCCAAGAGGTGATGGCTCCCTGTGGGAGGGAGTCCAACCATGTGAGGGGCTGATCAGTAAGTGAGAATGGGAACAAACGCAAACGAATGGCGTCATCAGTGACACCATTAAGCTGGAAGGTGCTACAAACTCTACCAAATCTAGTTAAATGGCCATATGGGTCTTCATCACGCATGCCGTGAAACTGGACTGAATGAGATATGGTGTTTATCAGAGTGGGTTCAATGGTCCGGTTGTTCGACTCAACAATGGGTAGTGTAATACTGGACCGGATGTGAGTGGGTGTAATGCTGATATTTTCAGCAACAGTCCTACGTGCAGTCATTTCTATGGGATCTATCTGGTAGGCAAAAATTTCTTTTTTTTCTTCTTTTTTATAAAATTATAAATAAAAATCTACCAAACTACGAAAGCAATAAATTACTAGATCCCCGACTCGGGTCGTCCTCGAAAGCGCACTGTGTCCCCGGCAACGGCGCCAAAAACTTGATGTGTGAAATGTGTAGTAAATAAATTGGTCAAGTTTTAAAAATGGAAAAACCCACAAAACCACACACTAACAGCAAGTGTACCGGTCGCAGCGTAGCAAAGCAAGTAAGTCCGAAATATCGAACCGTGGACACAATATAGCGACTCTCGGTACTAAACCTCTGTCGACTCCTAGCCTAATAATTTGGTTTTTGAGAATATTATTTAAAATTAAATAAATAAAGCAATTAAATCTACTAAGACAGAAACACAAATAGGAACATGAAGCAGAACAGACAGCTCGAAAACTAGAGAGAAACTCAGAGAATATGGAAAACAACTACCTAGGTCTAGAATCCTACCCGCAACTCACAACGCTCGGAAATGGATAATGGAATGGCTACTGGGTTCCTAAAAATACGTCTGACTCAAGAAAACCCTAAAGAATGCCAGATCACCTCCCCGTCTCACTAACACTTCTTGGAAAATCCTAAGGGACGTGTAAATCACCGGTTACTAGTTTGGATCACCTCCCGGTCTCACCTTACTAGGGAATGCTAAAGTACTCAAAAGATGCGCTCACCTCCCGGTCTCGCTAATCTCAACACACCCGAAGGTATGTGATACGCGGGGGAAAATCTTAGTCGTTTCGTGTTTAAGATTGTATTTTTATGCAATTTTATGGTTTTGGACACACTACTTTGATAAAGTTTGCGTTTTGCAGGTTTAACAAAGTTTAAGGTGTATTTCGGAGCTAAACGAAGCTTTGGATTGGAGCTAGGATTATTCAGGAAAGAAAACGAAGAAGAAAGATGGAGAAACTGGTGAAGGCCTGTCGCTGACGGACGCTGTTAGTCAAAGTCAAAGAAATCAATATTTTTAGGAAAATTAATGGGACTTTGACCAGAGACTTTGACCCGAGACTTTGACCCGAGACTTTGACTAAAGACTTTGACCAAGACTATTGACCAAGACTTTGACTAAACTAAATGGTCATTAAGAGGAGTTTGACAATGGAGACTATATAATGAAGTCTTGAGAGTAATCTCTCATCATCCCTCTTACTTCATCTCTTACAACACCTATTCATCCTATCAATCCAAATCATTCCATACAATTCAAGAACACCAAAATCATTCGATTCATCGAAGACTTTCAAGATCCAAGATCCAACTTTTGAAGAATCAATCTCCATGGCCATGAGTGGCTAGTCTCTTTGTATCATGCCTAGGAAGTAAACAATCGGTGTTTTAGAGTTTAACATTTGGGTATTTCTTTAAACTTTTAATCGTGTGATTGTGTGTTTGAATTAACTGTATTAGACTGCGATTAATCTTATGTTGAATTCATTTTAGTTAATTGATCTTGTGCCAATTTCTAATGTCATGAACATGTTTTCTTGCTCTAATACAAACATAGGGTTGTATGTTCTAGGTAATGAAGTGTAGTTTAGTCCATCTCTGATGTTGATGAAACTTGACACCTAAGCCTATTGAACAATCACCCCGTTAACACCAATTGCACTACATTTGTTTGGCCCATTTGTAAAAACTTTAGACTTCAGTTGTTGAAACCTAGGTGTGATTCTTTTAATTACATTATTTTTCATTCATATAATTTCAATTCAAGTTTTTAATATAACAAACAAAACCCTTCCAATCAAATTCTTAAATGAACCAAGTCCAAACTTCATAAGTTCTCTAGTAATCTTCATAAGTAACACCGTTTAATCAACTAAGTAATATCCACTAACCACACGCTCCTTGGATTGATACCCTACTTATCCTATCTATCTAGGTTAATTAGGTTTTTGTATGAACCGTGACGACCGGCTCATCAAATGGCGCCGTTGCCGGGGAGCTAGTGCGCTTAGTGTTTAGTTTTTAGTTGGTTATTGTGATTAACTGTTTAATTTGTCTTTGTTACTTCTTTTTGTTCGTTTTTACGCGTGGTGTGTGAAGTGTGCAGGTGACAGATAATGCATGCATGCCACTTGTGTAAAATCTGAAGATTGGGAATTTAGCAAGACTTGATCGTCATCATCACAATGTATTGGGAAGATGATGATAATACTTGTCCTTGTTGTGGGAGCCCATATCATTTGTGGCGAGATTGTCCAGTGGCCCGTAGGAAAATGGAAGCATTTAAAGAACGAGAAGATCGTATTATTTTTGGGCTCGAAAAACCTGGAGGTTCACATTTATCTTCTTCACCATCATGCAAAACCAAAACAATTTATCGAGAAGGTAACAACCGGCGACCACCCCTTCCACCAACTCTCATTAACCAAAACCGTGCCAATACTCCACCACATCCACAAAACCAAAACCGACAATATCCCAACCAACGACCCGTACAATACACATTATGCCATCCACACTCTAAACCACCTCCACCACCGGAAGATCATTCTTGTTTTTGTTGCGGGAAAATTCACATAAGTGAAGATTGCCCAGTATTCTGGAGTAATCCAAAGTATTGGAAAGAAAAATTCAGGGCTGGTTATAGGGCAAAGCCACGTCAAGAAAATTACCAACCAAAAGCCAACCTCAATTATAACTCAAATTGGGGTTATGAAGGTTATGAATCCGAAGAGGAGCCATTTTCAAGTTACCAAGAAGAATACAATATGAACCACAATGAATATCCTCAACCGACATATGAAGAACCTCAAAACTCACGAGATTCCAAGTTCGATGCTATCATAGATGTGATAAAAGAGGCAAAGCAGGAAAATGAAGTGAGAGGCAAAGCTCATGAAGCTTTGGTTATGCAGGTTCACCAACTAGCTGTGGAAATCTCCCAACTTAAACGTGAGCGTGATGAGCTGGCTAGTGGTGCAGTGGTTTATGCTGATATAGATGAAGATACTGCAAGTCTTTCTGAATGGTTAACTCCAACTGAAGACTTAGTATCTCATGAAGATCTGGTGGCTGAGGTGAAAGTTCTTCACGAATCTCATCCCGTGTTGATTATAGCACCCAACAAAGTGGAGGATGAAGGTTTAAAGATGAAGAAGAGGAAGGTGAGCTGGGAGGATATTGGACAATTTATTGCAAAATGGCCCCGCAACAAAAATCACCCAATTCTCATGCCAATAATTGAGAATCGATTGTGGATTTGGCATGTAGACTACCGGGTGTATGTTGGAAACTCGGTAGTAAAATGTGGGATAAAACCTTCATGCATATATTTGATGAACAAGTGGAAGGAGAAGGAACAGATTGGGAAACATAAAGTAAACTACCGAGCTTATCTTGGTAACTCGGTAGGAAAATGTTCACTTCAACCACCGTGAGTAAGAGGTACTTGTTAGTTTTTGTATATTTTTGTATTTTTTTTTTCTTTTTGTTCGTTTTTTTTTATTTTGTTTGGTAGGTAAATAAACGTTGTGGGTGTGTTTCCTATATAACCCTCACGAGACCTCACTCGTCCTCATAACCGGGCTACTGGGAGGTTTAAAGGATCTATCTTAGTTAGTGTATATTCTGTCCACTGATCAAAATTAACTAAAAGATTACTTGGTAATGCTTTTAAACAAAAAGTAAAACCGATAACTCTTAATGTTTTTGTGAGAAGCTTGCTTCTACACACTTATGAGTTGCAGGTTAATTTATGATGGAAGTGGAACTATTTTGTTGAAGAACACATGGAATTGAAGAATGAAGAACAACCAGGTGCATCTATTTCCATCTCTTTAATTTTGATCGTTTACTTAGATTTAATAAGTAGATTGTAAACTGTATATTGTTGATTGGGGTGAATTCTTTGGTTTGGCTTTATCACATTCCCGTAAACAATTTGAAACTTTCCCTACACATTGAGGACAATGTGGACTTTAAGTGTGGGGAGAGGAGAAAAATTTAAACAGTTTGAAATCCACCATTTAAACACTACACATTGAGGACAATGTTGGACTCTAAGTGTGGGGATGGGGGAGAAAATTTGAAAATTTTTCAAAAATGTCCTTGTCCTTGTATAAACATTTTAAAAACGCAAGTAACTAAGTCAACACGGGATGGTATGAACCATTTTGGTCTTTTGTCATGGTCAGGTTTTGAAAAATTCGCATGATAACTCTCAACTAGTTTTGGTAAAAAGAATTACGGGTGGTTATCTGGGAGTAGTTTGCTTGAAAGGTCGATTTATTACACACATGTCATATACTTACCCATCTTTCCATGTGAGATTTTGAGCCACCACAACATGTTACACTTTATAAAATTCTATCCATTTTGCATGTTGTGTTCCTTTGAAATGAGAATGACATTATAGTTGCATACGGTAGAACTTGCACCTTTAATACGTTTACCGCCCTAGATCGATTGTGAACACAAGAATGATTAAGGCATTAGGTTAAACCTTTTATTTTTAAACCATTTTTATCATCCCTCTTACTTCATCTCTTACAACACCTATTCATCCTATCAATCCAAATCATTCCATACAATTCAAGAACACCAAAATCATTCGATTCATCGAAGACTTTCAAGATCCAAGATCCAACTTTTGAAGAATCAATCTCCATGGCCATGAGTGGCTAGTCTCTTTGTATCATGCCTAGGAAGTAAACAATCGAAGTTTTAGAGTTTAACATTTGGGTATTTCTTTAAACTTTTAATCGTGTGATTGTGTGTTTGAATTAACTGTATTAGACTGCGATTAATCTTATGTTGAATTCATTTTAGTTAATTGATCTTGTGCCAATTTCTAATGTCATGAACATGTTTTCTTGCTCTAATACAAACATAGGGTTGTATGTTCTAGGTAATGAAGTGTAGTTTAGTCCATCTCTGATGTTGATGAAACTTGACACCTAAGCCTATTGAACAATCACCCCGTTAACACCAATTGCACTACATTTGTTTGGCCCATTTGTAAAAACTTTAGACTTCAGTTGTTGAAACCTAGGTGTGATTCTTTTAATTAAATTGTTTACAAACTACATTATTTTTCATTCATATAATTTCAATTCAAGTTTTTAATATAACAAACAAAACCCTTCCAATCAAATTCTTAAATGAACCAAGTCCAAACTTCATAAGTTCTCTAGTAATCTTCATAAGTAACACCGTTTAATCAACTAAGTAATATCCACTAACCACACGCTCCTTGGATTGATACCCTACTTATCCTAAATAAGTAAGGATCTCCTCCCGGTCTCACCTATACCCAAAACCTAAGAAATAGACAAACCGACACTCTATCTCCTCCCGGTCTCAAGAGTGGCAAAACACTAATTTCAAGGGTTTACAAGGTTGCTAATAGGGTTATCTAAGACAAGAAACCTCTAGATTAAACCACTAACACGAAGTCTATGAAAAATCACGTAAAACTCTAGATCTTGAAACTACTAACAAACTAGAGAAAAACGCAAAGCAACAATCAAGCAAACCGATTACTAAAAGCATTCATACGCATTTTTATCAACAACACAAAATTATTTTACCAAAACATTAAGCCAAAAATTATATTATTCAAAATCGAACGTCACAAGTCACGAAATAATCATCAATTACGACCTAGGTAGCATAAATGTTTAGCTACTCATCATGTTCAACATGTCAAACACATAAAAATAAATAGCAAACATGACTATAGAAAAATATAAAACGAAAGAACAATGGTTCAAAAACATAAAAGTATGAGAATCGAACCCAAAGCACTTCGTATAAATAAATCCCAGTCTCCAAATCTTCAAAAACTCCTCTCTAAATTAATTATAATATGCATGGGCGGATCTAGGTTAGTAGCTCCGGGTTCACGCGAACCCACTCGGTTTCGTAATTTTAGTGGAAATGTTATACAAAAAATATGGATGAACCCATAAATAATATTTCGGTGAACCCACGAACAAAACTGACTAATGGCTCATTGGAAAAGGCTTCTACTTCTAAACTTCAAGTCCCAGGTTCAAATCTTACGCTTTGTGTATTTTTTTTAATTGTGTAATTCTTAATCTGAAACACAAATTGGGGTATAATGGGTGATGTTTTACAATCTATCATTCTTTTATCTTCTACTGTTTTGTGTAAATATATTTTTTACTGTTTTGTAACTTAATGAATGAGTAGCAGATTATCACAATGATACACCTCAAGTTTCGGATTATAGCCCTGTACATGGCTTCTACCTTCTTTTACAAAAACTCACTGGTACATGTGTTTGTTAATTTAGTAATTCATGTAGATAATTGGAAGCTTTATAAGGTCCAAATTTGAGTTTTTGTTCGGTTTTCATTTTAAGTTCTAAACAATTTTCTGTTTTGTTTTTTTATCTCTAAATGCCAACTCTGATGTAATGTATAGAGTCAAATTTGAAATGAGAAAAATGTTATCAAACATGTTCATGTATGCTATGTTGATTAGTTGATCACACATGGTTATCTTATTTATTAGTTCTAATGTTTGGTTCTATTTCACAAGATTGATTTCTCTTGTTGCAATGTTGATTTTAATGGGTTATCTATAGGATTTTTCATTCGTGCTCTTAGTGAGTGTTATGAGTATTAAGAGACTTTCCAACGACAACCATCAAACCTTGTAGGGAACAACTATATTTGTTTTTTAAATTCATAAAGACTATCGTATTTATATTATGTATTTTCTTTAATTTCTAATGACGATGTCTTTTTAATTATTGTATGTATTTTTATTATGTGATAAACGTTGCCCAACCCAAACCGTTGAACCGACCCGAAAATTTTTAGGTTTGGTCATATGACATTGAAGCATCTAAAAATAGTGAACCCACTTGAAAAAATTCCTGGATCCGCCACTGATAATATGTTGCTGTCTCTCCTTGCCGCTGTCGTCGAGATCTATCCAATTATGTTCTGCAGCGGCTGTGTAGTATCTTGGCGGTTGTGTTGACTGACTCCTCGAAATAATGTGCTTATCCCCTTATAATATTGTTTTTTGATGTCTTATATATTGCCGTAAAAAAAAACAATATGTGTCAACCTAATTTTTTCATCCCTGAATTCATTTGGACTTGGGCCATGAGCTCAAGTCTTTGACCCCTTTTCTTTTCTATTATTATTATTAGTAGTAGTATACTTCAAGCTCGCATCTCAGGTGTTTTTGGCTCGACCAAAATTCCTCGTTTACGCTCCAACGTCCATGAACACCTGTTCTTAAGTGTTGGTGCCTCAATTAAAATTCTTTCATTTTTAGCTCATTCTCTCCAAACACCTATAAAATAATAAAATACATAAATACATAATAGAAACGACACAAAACGAATAAAAACTTGATCAAATAATATATAAAATACATAGGAAAAAAGATGTGTTTTGCAACACATCAATTATTTAATTTAATATATTAACTAATAAACATTAAACGAGCCGAGCTCAAGCTCTTATAAGTTAATCGAGCTCGAGCTTGAGTCTGGTCGAGCTCAGGCTCGGCTCGTTTACACCCTTACCAGGAACCAAGAGTTTGTCTTTTTCCAAATAGGGTTTTTAACTTAAAGAGGGAGATGCGGCGCAACTTATTGCCAGTTTACCTGCAATTGTTATGTAATTTCATGTGTTTATGGACTTAGAAATGAAATCTTATATATATATATATATATATATATATATATATATATATATATATATATATATATATATATAATGATTGTGTAAGAAGTCTATGTAATGATTGTGTTTTAAATTTTCAAATAAATGTTTTATATTCTTTTGGTATTGTCTTATATAGAAAAACAATAAAAGTAACAATTTAAAACACAATCAAATGAATTCTAAGCATTAAATTGTAAAACACGATGATTATCTTTAGAACACACTGATTATATTTCATCGCATGGTGTTTTAGATTTAATGATTAGAATACATTTCATTGTGTTTTAAATTATTACTTTTATTGTTTTCCTATATAACACGATACTAAAAGAATGTAAAACATTTCTCCTAAATTTAAATCACAATATCTACATAGTTTTCTTACACTTCTTAGAAAAATGGACTTTTTAGCCAACTCCTTACCTATATATATAGGATTTGGATCATTTGAGAACCACCATTTAGGGAGAGAACCAAGGAACCAGCGTGAACAGGTGACATTTTTGTAAATATGAAGGGTGTCTACAAAAACCCCTCCATCAAAAAATAAAAAAATTATATAACCTAAATAAATAAAAAATAAAAAAAAGTAAAAACACCAAAATGATTATTTTGCATTAATAATTCGAAAAAGAAATAAAAAAATAAAAAAATGGTTGTTATGACGTCATTTCTGATGCACATGTGCATTTCACTATTAAATCACACTTTTAAATGAATTGTTAATTACCATACTTAAATGATCATTAAATGGACGCGATACAGATATATAAGGGGTCACAAATTTTATTCAATGAACATTAAATGGACACAAAGTGAGATATAAAATACACTCCAACTCGTTAAGTGTTTATTCATGCATATTATAACATAAATTGTAAATAAAACAGATGTATGACAAGAAACATGAATAAACTTAAAATAACTCTATATAAGACCTATAAAATAAGAAACGTGTACTGCATGCAAATGTACATTTCACTAATATTGTTAGATTTTTTTAGTGGTTTAACTTTCGGGCATACATATATGCATGCATCATCTTTCAAATAACAAAGTTTTTATATCAAAATGTGTGTACAGTAAAAGAAATAGATCGTTTTTTCAAGATTTTTTTTTTAAGTAGCAACACTTGATAACTCATAAAATCTACTTTTAATTCTATGTGTGCACATCTTGCTCAATTGAAGTCTCTGTGCAACTTTGCCACTTTCTCAATACATTTTAAAGCTGTGATGTGAACCTGTAAAAAAACAATCAAATTGTTGTAAAAATGATATGTCATGATGATGATCGATTTCAGAGGCGTACATGGTGGGGGTGATTAATTATCACTTATCAGCTAGAGATTTACTTAATGTCTAAGAATCATAGGCTACTTCTAACCGGTTTAGCAACCTTTGTAATACGTTCCTAGCAAAACCCATCAAAATACAAAAAAAAATATAGTATTACCAAACTGACTGCATCTGTGAATATATATATATAGAGAGAGAGAGAGAGAGAGAGAGAGAGTAAATGGCCAAATTTGTCCCTGAGGTTTGCTCAATATTGCTAGATCCATCCAAAATAAGAATTTTTGACACCTAAGCCACTAAGGTTAGAAATCTAATGCTAGATCCATCCAATTTGCAAACTCTGTTAAATATTAACGTTAAATTAGGGGCATTTTAGTCATTTCACAAAATCCAATCAATTAACCTTTCTCATCTTCAAAAACCACCGAAACAATTAAATATGATGGGTTCTAGTGACCAAAAATCATCATCAATCTACACTTGATCGTTCATAGGACTACCTTCCAGAATCAAACCCCACAAAGATAGATATTTAATTGGACTTTAGTTATTAATTTTCAAATTCGAATTAAAAAGTCTGTATTTCAATATTGTAAAAGTGATCCTGATACACATTAAACACAACCTCAACCGATTTCTCCATAAAACCCTCACTCCAACGCTCTGAGTCTGTCAAGAAATTAGTATCCGATTCAATCAAAGGCAAATTTAGAAACCTCTGCAGCTTATTCGAAGCCCGAAGAGGTTCAAAACCACAATTTCTATTCTAACCAAATTGAAATCATAAAACCAATCTCCCTCGTCTATTTGTGACAAAATTCAATTACCCGGAACCGAAGACCGCATCGTTTTTTACTTCACCAGCTTACATGGTATCCGAAGAACATACGAAGATTGTTACACCGTACGGATGATTTAAAATTTTTTAACGTTTATATTGACGGGATATTTCGATGAATTCCGCGTACCGAAAGGGTTGTTAAATGTATTGGGTCAGAAGCAATTTAGTTTGCCTCAGGTTTTATCAAGAGGGGTATGTTGGTGGCGCAGATGTTGTTAAGCAGCTTCATGACACTGGTCAGCTGGCAAATGTTTTGAAAGGGCTCCCTGTTCAGTCGAGTAATGTGGTCTGTGATGCTTGTGGAGATTGTTAGGTTTTGTGCCGTGTGCGAATTGTAGTGGGAGTAAGGTGTTCGTGAATCTGATTCTAAAATAAGAGAAATGACCAAAATGTCCCTAATTTAACGTTGATATTTAACAGAGTTTGCAAATTGGATGGATTTAGCACTAGATTTCTAACCTTAGTGGCTCAGGTGTAAAAAATTCTTATTTTGGATGGATCTAGCAATATTGAGCAAACCTCAGGGACAAATTTGGCCATTTACTCATATATATATATATATATATATATATATATATATATATATATATATATATATATATATATATAGGGGAGGGATAAATTGAAAACCCTCCCCAGTTAAGAAAACCCAAGAAACTTTTAATCTAACCATCCATTTTAATGATCAAGGGTTAGAATTGCATCTTACTTTTGATCAAAAGTGTGAATACTTATTTGGATGTAAAAGGATAAGATTGTCTAAAAATTTTAAAGCCTTCTATCCTCTCTCCTCTCTCCTCTTTATTTTATTAATATAGATTTATGTGTGATAATTGATTTACTTTCTCTCTCGTCTGTCAAATAATCAAGCCATTTCCCTCTCTCCACTCTATGTTATTTTATTAACTTCATGTTTTTTTCTAAAAAGAAATTCATTCCTGCTTCGTTTAACAAGTTTCAACCTCAAATACATATGTTTTTTTGTAAAACATGTTAGAGAAACACATGTTCGTGTGTGATAAATTATAACCAACAAAAAACATATGAAAATAATAACCAAAACAACAAAACAATATGTTTTCGCAAAACTTATCTCACTAAAAACATATAATAAATTATACCCAACAACAAAAACACATGTTTTCATAACTTATACCCTTCTACTCAAATTCAAAAGTGTAAATGTGGAAGAGGCATGACCACTCAAATTCAAAAGTATATAATAAATCAACAAAAACATATGTTTCTCTAAAAAAATTCATTCTTGCTTCGTTTTACCAGGTCTTAGCGTTAGATACATATGCTTTTTTTTTTGTAAAACATGTTCATAGAAATACATGTTCGTGTATTAAGTAACAGATATAACATATGGTAAATTATAACCAACCAAAATAACATATGATAAATCAAATAAAAGTGGGTACAATTCGTTCATAACCAACAAAAACACAAACAAAACTCCAAGATTTCTCAGCCCCTGGATCTAGATATTGAAATCCATCACCATCATCTTCGATAGTCATCATCATCAAATCATCGTATGGTGGTGGGTGGTGGCCGCATACATTTATTTGTTATAATAACAATACGTAACAACTAATCTCGTAGCTATTTGTAAAATTAAAAAACAAATTTGTAATTATAATAAAATAATAATAATAATAATAATAATAATAATAATAAGATAAGAACAAGGAAAAGTTAGAGGTACTGGTTTATTTAAATCAATATCACCACTAGTTTTCCATTTGCATAACAATTTTTAGATCTTGAAACCCAGAATGGCAGAATGTTTAACCGAAAAGATGAAAATCACATATTTATTGTCGGATCAAATCCCTTTGTCTTCATCCTAGAACACAAAACAACTCCCACCATCTTCTTTCTGTAAAATCCTAACACCATCCATCACCGTCATCTTCGATAGTCATCGTCATCAAATCATCGTACAAACATTACTCTTCTCGACCTGAACCATCTGCATCATTGTTTCATTATTTTCCTCCGCTCTCATGTCTCGGTTTCACACACAAACGGGGGTATGTGTGTGGGTTTTGGTTGTGAACGATTAGAAGGGATGTAGGGTTGTAGATTCAATGGTTTTCGAATGGTGGTGGGTGGGTTTTGGTCTCTTTGTCTCAGCCTCTCTCGTCTCTTTATATACACACGCACAAAGGGTTTTGGCCAAAATGTATATGAGGGAAGATGAACAGATCTGAAGGAAGATGATAAATGGTTGGATTTGAGCTTGAATATGATAAAGGAGTTAGTTGAAAAAGAAAGAGGAAAGATGATGAACGGAGTGAGAGGTGGAGTTGAATAATTTATTGGGAAAGTGTGATAAAGGATAACATCTAGAAAAGATGTCAGGTAAAGAGATTTGATAAAAATGTGTGTTTCCTAAATTACCCTTTATTACTTAATTGAAAAGAGTGATGTGGAGAATTGTGAGCCATGAAATAGGGTTTCCATGGTTTGCACAAGTGAGAGTGGTTTTCAAATTATAATTGCCCTATATATATATATATATAGTTAACGGGTTCTTATATGTAATAGTAGGTTCAAAAGCATATATATTATCTTAACATGATTAGTGACTTGCATAGAAATGATTAATGAATTATTTAAACACATTGTGTTTTTTTTCTTATGCATTAACAAAAATCGACTAAAAAGGTCAGTTTTTTGGTTTTTGTATAACACTGTGGTGCTTGTTGGTAAGATAATAAAACACTCATTAATTAATTGTAATTTTATTAGAAAAAAATGTTATATATAAAAGTTACTAACGTTAAAAACTTATGGTGGAAGATAAGAAAAAGATAAAGATAAAAATATTAATTAAAAAATTTAAAAAAATAGTTAATATTATCTTTATTTAAAATATAATTTAAAAGAAATTTTGGAGGGAAATCAAAGGGTGTGAAGGCTTCACAACGTATCACGTGTCACACCCCTTTTCGTTTAATATATATATATATATATATATATATATATATATATATATATAGGATTAGGTTCATATGAAACCCACCTCGAGTTGGAAGAACCAAGAGAACACCAACGTAAAATGTGAATTTTTTTTAAAAAAATTACACACCGATGTAAAAATGGGTAACTCCACCGTAAAAAAAATGAAATTTTTTTACGATGGTTTTACACTGGTGTAAAATTTACAGCACACCAATGTTGACTTTTTCAAAAAAGAAATATTCCATTCAATATTTTATTCTCTTTTAATTTACAACCACATATTTTTTTCTGATTAAATTAAGTTTATGGTTATAACGTGTGTTCTTTAGTTCTTCCAACTCAATCTTGTTTTTATTTTACCATTTCCCTATATATATATATATATATATATATATATATATATAGGGGAAGGTTCAATTGAGAACTCATAGTTAGGGAGAGAACTCGAGAACTCCTACTTAAATTAAGAAAAAAATAAAAAAAATCATAACTCAAAATTTAAGTCAAAAACCAAAAATCTGGTTCGGAGCTTCTCTTTCCCACGTCATCTCGGTTCAGAAAAAAATAAAAAATAAAAAATAGGCGACTTCTAATGCACCTGTGTAGTAAATGTCCGGTTAGCTTTAGGGTTTAGTTTTTTGGTTTAGTTTAGCTTTTAGGGTTAGTTTTTTTTTTAGTTTAGTTTGTAAGGTTTAGGTTTTTGGGGGTGGGGTGGGGTGGGGGTGGGTTTAGGTTTTTGGGTAGGGTGTTAGGTTTTTGGTTGTGACGGGTGGGGCTTAGGTTTTTGGTAGGCGGTGGGTGGAGTGGATTTAGGTTTTTGGGTGGGGGTGGATGGGTGGTTTAGGTTTTTGGGTAAGCGATTTAGGTTTTTTAGTGAGGGTGGGGGTGGGTGGGGTGGAAATAGGTTTTTAGGTGGGGGTAAGTTGGGGGTAGGTGGTTTAGGCTTTTGGGTTATACTACACATGTGCAGTAGCGTTTTTTAGGTGTGTGTGTGTTTTTTTTCCAAACGGGTATGACGTGGGAAAGAGAAGCTCCGAACTAGTTTTCTATTTTTTTATTTAAATTTTGAGTTATGATTTTTTTATTATATTTTTTTGTATTTAATTAGGAGTTCTCGAGTTCTCTCAATAAAATGAGTTCTCTATTGAACCATCCCCTATATATATATATATATATATATATATATATATATATATATATATATATATATATATATATATATATATATAGAGAGAGAGAGAGAGGGAAATTATAAACTGAAAACCCCCTTGAGTTAAGAAAACTAAGAAAACCCTTGTAAAAACCATCTAAAATTTTTTATTTCTTTTTTTGAAAAAAAATACACAAGTTAGCATACATGTATTAAAGCGTTTTGGGCCAAAAAAAAAATAAAAAAAGCGCCGATAGGATATTTAAAAAAAATAAAAAAAGTTTGTGCTGTTACATATGTAACAGCTCTGTTAGGGAGAGAACCAATGAACCAGTGTGAACAGTTGGCATTTTTGTAAATATAAAGGGTAGGGTGTCTACAAAAACCCCACTATCAAAAAATAACAATAAAAAAATTATATAACCTAAATAAATAAAAAAATAAAAATTAAAAACACCAAAATGATTATTTTGCATTAATAATTTAAAAAAATAAAAAAAATAAAATAAAAAATTGCTGATATGACGTCATCCCTGATGCACATGCGCATTTCGCTGTTATATATACAGACATATACAGTATGCACATGTGCATTTCACTATTAAATCACATTTTTGAATAAATTGTCAATTATCATAATTAAATGATTATTAAATGGAGGGTAAAAATTTTTATTCAACGATCATTAAATGTACGCAAAGTGAGATATAAAATACACTCGAACTCGTCAATTGTTTAGTCATGCATATTATAACATAAATCAAAAAATAAAACATGTGTAGCACAACAAACATGAATAAAATTAAAACAACTCTTTATAAAAACTATAATATAAGATACATGTACTGCATGCACATGTGCATTTCACTAATATAGTTCGGGTTTTTTTAGTGGTTTAGCTTTATGGCTTACTTATTAGGTATTGTGAGACGAGGATGGGGTTGTGGGTTTAGGTTTTTGGGTGGTGGGGGGTTTAATTATAAGACTACCCACAATATACATACGCTAAAATAATATTCACAAACATAATCAACCTATCAACCACCATATAAGACCACCCACAATATACATATGTGCATGCATCATCATTCAAACAACAAACTTTTTTTTGTACCCATCTATTTTTAATATACAAATACATGTAGTTTCTCCCAAACCATCAACGCAATAAAACAAATGATAACAAAAAAAAAATATCCATGTTACAAACCAATCATGTTACCACTGATCACCTACCTACAAACTTCTAATTATCTCACAAACTCATGTCCATCACCAGTGTCCCCTTCTATTGCTTAATTGTCCCCTTTTCAACTTCTTCTCATTTTACTTATCTTCTTCCATCACTCTTCATACCTCATTGATGCCTTATCTAACATCTTTGTTTTTTCATCTGTCAACATGAACATCGTATACTTCTCAAATTTATCACATTGTTCATTTGTTTAAACAACTAACAATTAACATTTTATTAGTTAAAATGAAAAATATAAATATATGCACATGTGCATACATGTCTAAATTGCTTAAACAATTAATAACAACATTTTTAAACTTCCTGATCAACGATTGTGTCATCATCCTCAATCGCATCCGGCAACTTTTTTTACCCTTTCTCCCTCGATTATAACACAAAAGTTACATTGTTTGATTTTTATCCCATCTTTGACTACAAATAATAAACAACACATAAGAAAAGCAATTTTTCAATCATAATGCACATGTGCATTAACATTACTTTTTTCATTACCGCATAACATATGCACTTGTACGTTAGAGCGAAAGACCCTAATGATAACAAGAATCAAACCCTTTTTTTTTTTGAAAAATAAATTTCATTAACCACAAAACAAAGCGCCACAAGCGTCATTAAAGAGGGGACCCAAGGGCAACACGAAACATCAATCTAGGGGATATTTACACCACTCAATCTAGTTTTTAACTTTTAATTTAGATCTATGTCGAACCCAAAAGAACGTGGTTGACTTAATATATTCAACTACTTCAACCGGTCGCCGACTTTTATCCGATAAAACCTATGCGTTCCGCTCATTCCAAAGACACCATATGGTTGTGTATACAATACCCCTGAGTAAACTCCGCTACGCAGCGATCTTCGTACTTGTTTTAGCCACCTGCATCAGATAATCAACGTCAAACAGCAGCATCGGCTGCAACCGGCACCATCTGCAGATCCTAAACCACAACTCCTGGGCGAACCAACAACCTGTAAATAGATGTGTGACTGTTTCAGCAGCTTTAGTGCATAACGGACAGATATCGTCTGCTAATATGACTCCACGTTTCTACAGCTCCTGTTTTGTAGGTATGCGATTCCGAACTGCCCGCCATATCAGTAACTTACCCTTGAGAGGAGTCCAGCCCTTCCACTTAACCTTCTGCCCGACAACATTGTTGCTGCAATCGACGAACAACTGTTTTGCCTTCCGGACCGTATAAATTCCGTCTTTGTCACCTCTCCATTCCCAACGATCACTGCCTTCTATCCATTTGTAGTCGTAAAACACTTGCAACAAATTAAACAGATCCAAATTAACAATAATTAAACCTTAATGCACATGTGCATTAACATTAATTTTAACATTACCATATAACCTATGCACGACCTTAATGATAACAAGAATTAAACCTTAATGCACATGTGCATTAACATTAATTTCAACATTACCATATAAATTGCAACATTTCGTATTTCAATTATCTTATCATAATCGTTAGCTAATAAAATCATTTAAATCTTGACATTTTAACGTATATTAAATTTCTTGTAACGTATATAATTAATTTCATTCGAAATAATATATTATTGTTAAAAAAAAAAACCCTCATAAACTATGGTTTAGCGTAACATTGTAATATCCGAAAATTTGAACCTCTAAATATATAAATAAGTTGTATCGTATTTTCTTAAACGATTTTAATTCTTTGTATAACCCATCTAGTGTTAGCAACACATATCATATATTTCCATTACTAAATTATTAATAAAAAACAATAATAATAATTACAAAACATAAAAGTAAAAAAAGAAAAAAGAAATGAATCATGTAAGATGTATATGTTATGCATGTACGTAAAAAAAAGGACAACATATTGACAAAAACAATTAATGTCACCATCCTTCCATGTTATTTCTTCTGCAACTCGTCGAGAGATAAAATGAAACTGTCGGCACCGGCTTGTTTTAACCCGAAACAAATCATTAAAACCTTTCCATATTAACCTTCAATGTTAGTCAAGATTCACGCAATCAAGCACACATCAACAGGCTGTCAAAATCTCATCATGACAAGCTCAATCACCGGCTCAAATTAAGGAGTTCCCATAAATCCGAACACGCGCCTCAACTATATATAAATGACAACCCATTCGGACTTACGATACATGATTAACCTCCCTGTTAAACCTATTGGCGAACCATCTCTCACATCTCTTGACCACTGACCAGCACCACCTCACCCGACTCTTCTCGGCCCTTCGTGTTTTCCGACCATAACTCCGACAACAACAATATATATATAGAAGCCATCAAACTTGACCAACCTCTTTTGTCAACTACTTCCTAATACATCCCACACGTTTGTGCAAGATGTAAATGTTTCTCAATTAAAAATCAATTCCGAACGTCTCGCGCGTACCCATTAAACGGACCAGACCCACAACGTATGGAACCTTGTATAAATACCACAAAAACCCAAGCACCGTCTCCGTCATCTCTCCATCTTGTCGGAGTTCGGCTGACACCGTCGCGACGACCACTTTCTTCATCAGTTAAAGCATCATCCCTGCCTGTTCTGTTTTCGTTTCCTTCCATCCGAGGTAATGTTATAATTCCACTTATGGTTTAGAATTTCCGTTATGGCGTTTGAATATATATTAAAAACTATTATTAATTATAAAACATACTATATTTTCTTTACAAAACAAATCATTAATACGATGCAACAGTTGAATCTTTGTATCATAAATTTTATACATTAATTTGATTTAATAATTTAACGAGTTAAATACTATGAACTTTTGACACAGACAATTCTCTTTGTTTTTACTAATAATTGAATTTAAAAGGCGTATAGAATTAGTTTATTGGTAGCCGGGGAGTTTCATAAGTTAATCGAATAATATAGCCAAATTATTGCCCATAAATTTTAATAATAGTGAAATTATAGGTTCAAGCATAATTCAGTGATTTTGTTGATATCTTGCAACTCCATCGACCCAACTAAGGTGAGTTTTACATAGCCCCTTTTCTATTATTCACTATTTTTGGGGTGAAACATGTTACTACATTCTATATGCAATTCAATCATAAAGTGTCTATGTGTTTTTCTATGTTGCATTATGTCTTGAACATGACTAGGGTAAGCACAATATTCTAGCATAATCATTAACATTGATCAGCCGACGGTATACAATGATAGATCTATTCGACTGACAATCCCACCCAGATACGTGCCTCCTACAAAGGTAGCGTGGGTGTTTGTTACTGCAATATAAACGAGTGAACCATGAGCGTATGGGATGTACCACAATACAACAGTCACAAGGGTTGATTATGCACTCGATTTACTTTTAGTATGTTTTCACATATGGACTAGATTTGCCATGACACATGAATTGCACAACAATTTTATTCGATTATCAAAACCTATGTAATTCTCACCAACTTTTGTTGACCCAAAATATTTTCAAACTTAACATGTTTCAGGTTATAACATGCTCGAAGATTAGAGTTAATGCTTGAAGATGCGTAGCTTGTATTTTTTTATTTTGATGTACAAATTCTTAGAACAATTGTATGTAATTTTATTTAAATCATTTATTGAAACTTATTATTTACCATGAGCTACTGAACAATCATCAATACGTGACATCCCGATGTTTCCGCCATCGGTTGGGGTGTTACATAAATTATGCATATGTGCATCAGTTGCTCTAGTTATTTGACCAGTCGGAATTCCGATTCGCTAGACACAGTTTATTTGACCAATCAGAACCCATTCTTCATCTCAAGTGTCAGATCAATCCCATTCCACTTCCTACGTTCCAAATTCTAAACCTAATCTAACAGATCAATAGTATATACAACAAATTGCATAACTGTTGCTTAAGGCGACATCACAACAGTATCTCCACGCAACCACAACCACAAACATAAATATAGACACACACTTCACTTATTATTATTATTAGTATTATTATTATTATTATTATTATTATTATTATTATTACTATTATTACTCACATTCAATATAATAAACTATAATTACACTCCAAGTTATCGAAAAGAATCATTGAGTAGTCTAGTGTATAAATACCTCGAAGCAGGACAATGAGACCTGTAACCTGTTCGTCATCTTCAAATAGAACCCCACGAGCACCGGCCAATCCTCAATTGCCGGAATCGACCAACTCCAAGCGCATCTGTACGCTTAAAACTCAACTAGGCGATTGTTATCTTTGATGCAAATCAAACAAATGGGAGTAGAGGTTGTACATGAAGTCTGTTGTTGGGTTTATGAGATCTGATTCGGTTATTGATGTCCGTCGTATGTCAAATCTTCAGTTCGATTCATCCAGTGCCGTAATCGTAAGCATTTCATTCCTGTTGCATCGTTGTTACATTATCAGATAATTTGTTGAATTGATATTAAGATCAGGATTAATTTGAGTTTTGTTTGGTGTTTGTACTGAGAGATTTGCAAAGCTATTATCGAGATTGCTGCTAATATGTACCTCTGATGTTTGTTTATATTAGGGTTGAGAGTTTTATATATTTACAATAATACCCTCTGTTCACATTGGTTTCTTGGTTCTCCCCCTAAAGTTGGTTCTCGTATGATCCCTACCATATATATATATCGTATAAGGTTATATTGGAAACACTTGTTATAGTGAAAACTCAGGAAACTCTAACTTCCAGAGCTTTCTTTTATGAAAATTTTAGGGTATGTTATATACATGATTTTAAGCATTTTGAGCCAAAAAAAAAAAATCAAAAAAGCGCCGGGCACTTTTTTTAAAAAAATGTAAATAAGTTTTCGGGTAACAAATTATTTACACATGTTAATTTCACTTAACATGTGTTAGTCGAAAACTTATTTATTTAAATAAAAATTACTCGGCGTTTTTTTTTTTTATTTTTTTGGCTCAAAATGCTTAAAATCATGTATACTACATGCCCTAAAATTTTCATATAAAAAAAGCTTGGGAAGTCAGAGTTTTCACTATAAGAGTGGGTTTTCACAGGATCCTAACCATATATATATATATATATATATATATATATATATATATATATAGTGTAAGTATATGAAGAAAACCAACTTTATAGTGTAAACCATGAAAACCTATCATGTGGTTGTTATTGTGCCACATCACTTAAAGAAAAAATGTTATTATATTGTATCCAAGGGCACTCAAGTAATTTCCCCCTCCTTGTCACTTCACCCATCAAAGTTCCATCATCTCTCTCTATATTTCTCTTTATTTCTTTCCTTTAAATCCCTCTTTCTCTCTCATTTTCATTTTTCAAACCCAAATTCAAGTTTGAATCTCTTTCTCCTCATCAAAATCCAGATTTCAAAATTCATCTTCAAATTTGAATTTAATAAACCCAATACACATACCCATAACCCTCTATTCACCCCATTATCATCTAAAGCTCTTATAACCTTCATCTCCTTCTCATCCTAATATGGAATTTAATATATCATCTGAACATCAGACGATGATAGGGTGAAACAACACCTAGTCAATAGTAATATTCATCGTCTTTGTTGTTTCAAGATCCTTTTTTGGACGGCGAATCTTGAGGCATCCAGCAAGGGTATGTAGTATGTTTTTTTATTGGATTGTATGTTGGAAGGATTTGTGATATGAACTAAGTCAGTTATAGATCGATAGATAGTTAGGTTTCTAATTATAAGTTGGATCGATTTATTGTTTCTCAAATTCTTTAATTTAATTTGTTTTTATTATAAGTAAGATCTCTAAATTCTTTAATTTATTTTTTTCTTCTTCTGATGTATTAGTGGGAGGATTGAAACCATGTTTTCCTTTTGTTACTGATGTAATAGGGTGAGGATTAAAACCATGGTGAATGTATGGAAGGTAATTATAATGTCTTTTGTGTTTTGGATATATGCACTCCATGTGTTTGATGAAATGCCTGACTGGGTTAACATGTGTTACTTCTGTTTAATATGTCTGATGAAATGTCTGACTGGGTTAACATGTGTTATTCTGTTAGTATGTTAGAAGTTAATAGTGAATATATGGAAGGTAGTTATAAGGTCTTTTGTGTTTTGGATATATGGATATCTATTTAAAGTTAATGGTGAATGTATGGAAGGTAATTATAATGTCTTTTTGTGTTTTGGATATACGCACTCAATGTGTTTGATGAAATGCATGACTGGGTTAACATGTATTTTTTTTGTTAGTATGTTAGAAGTTAATGGTGAATGTATAGAAGGTAGTTATAAGGATTTTGTGTTTTGGATATATGGATGTCCATTTAAAGTTAATGGTGAATGTATGGAAGGTAATTATAAAGTATTTTTGTGTTTTGGATATATGCACTCCATGTGTTTGATGAAATGCCTGAATGGGTTAACATGTGTTACTTCTGTTAGTATGTTTAGAAGTTAGTGGTGAGTGTATGAGAAGTTAGTTATAATATCTTTTGTGTTTTGGATAAATGGATGTCCATTTAAATTTAATGGTGAATCTATGGAAGGTAATTATAATGTCTTTTGTGTTTTGGATATATGCACTCCATGTGTTTGATGAAATGCCTTACTGGGTTAACATGTGTTACTTCTGTTAGTATGTTTAGATGATGAGTTGGTCACCCCGTTTAACACCTCATCTATTGTTTTGCAGTTGATAACGAAGACCCCCCACCGGTTATGTTAACATACGAAGTCAAAGGAAGCCAAGAAAAATATGTAGAAAACCTTTTGAATAACGTCTTCTTTTTTTATTCAATTTATAGAATTACTAGATTTATTTTATTAAAGTGGTCAGTAGTTTCTAATGATACTTTGTAATAACGTGTGTTAATAGTTTGTATGCTTTATTTCTCAGTAAACTTATTAAGTTAAAGTGGTCAATAGTTTGTAATAATACTTTTTAATAATGTGGGTTACCAAATAACACGTGTTAACCTCTCACACAACATAACCCATGTTACCCATTCCATGCAGTTCATTTGAATTCATGGGGTAGGTTTATCTCTTTTTTAAATAGTTTGTAATGATAGTTTGTAATAACGTGTGTTAATAGTTTGTATTATAATAGGACATCCATAAAAGGGTTTGAAAATGACGACGCTGTCGATCAAAACATACAAAAAGAGGGTAAGAGGAGGCAGACAAAAGGGACAACAAAAAAACTAACATGTGTTAAATGTTGCCATAAGATAAGATAAGGTTCGGGCCAATAATATGTACCAACCAGTAACCTGGCTCATGCATTACTAATAGGAACTTAAATCAAAATGGGACACCAAAGTCGGGCCACATTGTTTTTATCCATCATGTGTTAACATGTGTTATTCCTAACATGTGTTATCCCATCTCATATGACCTCCCGTGTTTTTTGGGAATCAAAATAAACTATACAAGGAGTTTGACTTACCATTGCAATAGAACATCCATAAAAATAAACTAACATGTGTTAAATGTTGTCCCATGATAAGATAAGGTTCAGACCATTAATATATACCAACCAGTAACTTGACTCATGCATTACTAATATGGAGTTACTAATAGGAACTTAAATCAAAAAGAGACACCAAAGTCATGCCACATAACTTTTATCTCATCATGTGTTAACATGTGTTATTCCTAACATGTTTATCCCACCTCATATGACCTCCCATGTTTTTTGGGAATTAAAATAAACTGTACCAGGAGTTTGACTTACCATTACAATAGAACATCCATAAAATAAACTAACATGTGTTAAATGTTGTCACACGATTACATAAGGTTCAGACCAAATAATATGTACCTAACATGTGTTAACATGTGTTATCCCATCTCATATGACCTCCCATGTTTTTTGGGAATCAAAATAAACTGTACCAGGAGTTTGACTTACCATTACAATAGAACATCCATAAAATAAACTAACATATGTTAAATGTTGTCACACGATTACATAAGTTTCAGACCAAATATCAGTTTCCACTTCATAAGTTTATGAAGAAATAAAGCATACAAACTATTAACACATGTTATTACAAAGTATCATTAAAAACTATTGACCATTTTAACAAAATAAATCTAGTAATTCTATACATTGAGTACCAAAAAGAAAACGTTATTCAAAAGTTTTTCTACATATTTTTCTCGGCTTCCTTGGACTTCATATGTTAACATAACCGGTGGGGGTCTTCATTATCAACTGCAAAACAATAGATGAGGTGTTAACCGGTGTGACGAACTCATCATCTAAACAAACTAACAGAAGTAACACATGTTAACCTAGTCAGGCATTTTCATCAAACACATGGAGTGCATATATTCAAAACATAAAAGACATTACAACTACCTTCCATACATTCACCATTAACTTTAAATGGACACCTATATATCCAAAACACAAGAAACCTGATAACTACATTCCATACATTCACCATTTCTAACACACTAACATAAGTAACACATGTTAACTTAGTTAGACATTTCAGCAAACACATGGAGTGCATATATCCAAAACACAAAAGACCTTATAACTACCTTCCATACATTCACCATTAATTTCTAACATACTAACAGAAGTAACACATGTTCACCCAGTCAGGCATTTCATCAAACACATGGAGTGCACATATGCAAAGACAAAAGACATTATAACTACCTTCGATACATTCACCATTAAGTTCTAACATACTAACAGAAGTAACACATGTTAACCCAGTCAGGCATTTCATCAAACACATGGAGTGCACATATCCAAAACACAAAAGACATTATAGACAACCCTTTTTCTTTAAACTGTATAAACCTTTTTCAGCAAACAACACAACACAAAGTAAGATAAACCCAAATAATCTTTTCTGAGACACTATTAACGAGGTTCTACATATTAACAACACTTTTAATAGGGTTTTTTATATATTTTTCCAACAAATCCCTCATTAAAACACTATTAATAGGGTTTTTATATTTTTTTATAGAAAGTTGTTACCTTTTAGATGATTGCCGATGTTTATTTGGCTGATAACCCTATGAATGTCTATTTCATGCCTGCAAATGCTGGAGAAACAGTGACGGTTGTGGTTTGTGGGTAGAGAGGGGTGAACGTTGGTGTGTAGAGAGAGAGAGATAGTGGCGGTTGTGGTTTGTGTGGGTAGAGAGTGTGAACGGTTGTGGCTTCTAATCGCTACAGGAACAGTGGGGGAGTGAGAGTGACAGAGAAGAGTGTTTGAGAATGGAGAATGAGAGAGACTAGAGAAGAGGGTTTGATTTTAAGGGGATGGAGAGAAGAAGAAGTGACAATTGATTTGATGGAGAGAGAGAGTAGTTATTCTTGGATAGTGGGGATAGTAACATTACTATCTTACCCTTTTGTAATATAATATTACTAATTGGGACCAAAAAGTCTTCAAATCAATATCATCCATTGATCAACATAGATGGATGGTCAAGATGAAGTTTTCATGGTTTCTACTCTAATAATGGGTTTTCATAATATCCATCCCCTATATATATATATATATATAGGGGAGGGATAAAATGAAAACCTTTTAAGTTGAGAAAACCTTTGAAAACCCATGTAAAAAACCATTATTTTTTTTTAAAAAAATAACCAATGTAAAATACATGTTTTTAAGCATTTTGGGCAAAAAAAAAATAACAAAAGCGCCGATGGGATTTTTTTTTTAAATTAAACAAAGTTGCTAAAAAACATATGTTTTCAGCTATTTGCCTATGTGTTTAACAACTTTGTTTATTTTTTGAAAAAAATCTCATCGGCGTTTTTTTTTTATTTTTTTGGCCCAAAACACTTACAACACATGTATTTTACATTTGTTATTTTTTTCAAAGAAAAAAAATGTTTTTTTACATGGGTTTTCGAAGGTTTTCTCAACTCAAGCGGGTTTTCATTTTATACTTGACTTTTATATATATATATATATATATATATATATATATATATAGAGAGAGAGAGAGAGAGAGAGAGAGAAGGAGGGAGGGAGATGTATTCTTTTAATTAAATTTCGTTTTACAATCTTTGAATTCACAGAAGACGACGTTGGCTTTCATGCTTAGGTTGGATGATGAAACAATACTCCTACTCCCTTCATTACTCCCTTCATTTATGTTTTATATATTCTATCTTCATTGGTTGTCTCGCAAAAAGCACCATTATTGCGACCATGGGTCCAAAGTTGCAAACAATCTCTGACGGCTATGGAACAAAGTTGAGTATAGTTGCCGAATCGTGACGTTGTATCTCAGGTCACTGCTACCGTCTCAGTAAGCCATTGGAACAAAACCTCATCAACTTTCTACTAACGGTGATGCCGTGATGGTCCTGATGGAACAATGGAACAAAACTGCCATCGAGAGGCACTTCACCAGATCCAACTTTCTGCAAACGGTGGGTTGCATGCTGATTGTTGGATCATTCCATTTGGTCCGGTCTTGGAAATGTCGGTTACCCTCGGCCCATACTCGAAAACCGACCCGAACCCAAAGTTGGGGAAATACAAGAACCGAAGACGAACCTATTTACATGTAATAGGTTCGGTTTCAGGTGTCGCTTTTTATCAGGCCTATCCGATTTCTGCTCACCCTTACCTAAACTTATGGATTGACCGTTAAGTTTCAAACCTTAAATAATTAACTAGTAATTATTCTCCATGTTTAGTTTATATAATTAACTCTTTAAACGATAAACATATTAAGTCCACGTATATAATTATCGTCCAATCAATCATTATCCAATCACCATTAAAATCAAATAACGAGTATTTTATTATGCAACGCCATTTACAATTATTATCCTATAATAGTTATTCTATTGATCAACACTTTAAACGATCTAATTAATTATATAAATAATTAATTCACTTCCCGAATAATTTTTCAACTAAATATTTCCTTACTTTTGTGTTAACTTAGTGTGGATTTATTTGTGTAAGAAGAACCGAATAATTTTTCAACTAAATATTTCTTTACTTTTGTGTTAACTTGGTGTGGATTTATTTGTGTAAGAAGAACCGAAAACCAATGGGCATATGTAAATAACTATATGTATGCCTCATGCTGTCATGCACCACACTAATAAACAACAACGTTATGTAATTAGGATGCCAACTAAAATAGACTTTTTTTTTTTTAATTAGTTGTTGTGGCATAAAAACCTAAGGAATTATCTATGCCTCATGCACCTCGCATCAAATCTTAAAACTGTAATGACATTATGGCAAAGGTACACTTAAAAGGAGCCGCTGCGATGTGCGGGCCCTTCTCCTTGTATATGTATACGTATTATCTTCTTCTTTGCATTGTTCATTGGCGAAGGATAATGGGGGCCAGTGGTGCCCCGACCCCTTTGTTTTTTGGCTCAGTGGTGGAAGTTTGCGATTTTTGTAAGTAATTTTTATATGAATTGAGTTGAACCTCCACCGATTTGATCTTCCGGCCCCCACAGATAGAAAAAAATTTAGGTCTCGTAATTTTCGGCCCCCACCACTATTTTATTCAAGCTTCGTGACAGAGATTGTCCATTGTATCACTTGGTGGTGATTGTAATATGAAATGCGGGTATTATTAATTAAAAAACAAAACTGTGAAATATTCAAACTTGGTGGTATGTATAATTTGCAAGATATAGATCTGGAAGTGCATAAACAAAAATGGGTTTCATACAAACAACCCCTTCCTACAGAAAGAAAAAAAAAAACACCCTTACCATTAGCATGCTTGCACATTAATGAATGCTGTGGTCATAGCAAGCTAACATTTTGATTCATTTCGGGATGAAAGGAGAGGGGCAGTTTGGTCAGCACTTGATCCTGAAACAACCAAATCTTCATCAATGACCACCAGTTTGTTGGTCTTCTCTTTGGTCTGCCCCCATATCACGGTGTAAACCCCAGCAACAACTATTATTGCTCCAATGACGCTGCATATACAAATTTAAAGATTCAAGAACAAGCCGGTTTCTTTTAATGATAAATCAACAACCTAAAATGGGATTGGATAGAGTATGAACTACAAACATGATCCAAGACTCAATTGATGTATTTAAACTGACATATAAAGTTGGGATTTTGAGATGAAAATATTAGCAATTTACCTTCCTAAATAAACAGGATCACCAAGAAAAGTGACACCAGCGATCATTGCGATAACGATTGAGAGGGGCGTGAACAAGGACACAAAAACTGGACCTTTCTTTTCCAAGCACCATGTCAAAATACTATAATGACCTACAGTGGAATAAACCCCCTACATATAAGATAGAACAAGTCAATCAAACAACACCAAGATAGATATGTTGCATAAATTGAATAACTAGTATAGTTACCCCCAAAATAACAGCAGTAATCACGGTTCCAGGTTTAAGCGCCCACGCACTTTGTTCTCGTTCTAGGAAAGGAGAAATCGCCATACATTGGATTGTCCCAAAGAGGCAGTAGAAAAAGACAATGGTTTGTTGATCCGGGAATTCTCTCGCTGTTGCCGTCTATAGAGAGATGTTGCACAAGTAGTTAATTGTATGTTTACATCATATAACATTGCATTTATCTTACTTTTTACCATTGTATATAACATGATACGATTATTTACATACAAATTTTACTTTAATATTTTTTTTAAATGTAATATGAGGAAATCTTACTTGTAAAACACTCCATACGCAACTAAGTGTTCCAGCGACTAGAATTATAAGACCCCCAAGTATCCAATTGGATTGGGGTAGTGAAAGAAGCTGATCAGGCGAATCAGGAGATGGGGTCGTATGAAAAATCTGCGGGCCTTGATAGAACGTGAACAACATTGCACCCGATAATGCCACCATGGTACCCAATAATTTTGCTACACTGCTTGAACTTCTTATCTCTATTTTCTCCATCCTAGAATAGAAACACGTTTAATGTGTCTTACATTAGAGTTTGTCATATAATTAATATAGGGATTTTATCTTTTTTCTATTGTATATTCTTTCACAACTAAAGTGAATCAGTTATCCCTAATTTCATATGATGTAAATCAAATTCATACCCGAAAAATACTGCAATCAAGAATGTAACCGCAGGAGCCAAGTTAAAGATGGCACTTGCCATGGTCGGAGAGCTTAAGTTCACACCTACATACGCAAGTACCTCAGAAAGACAAAGCCTGCATCAATTTATCCAATTATATAATGTTACGTGATCACCCTTTTGACTCAAAATCAATTATATCACAGCGGAGTAGATCGCTTACCCAATAAGGCCAAGGATGAAGAATCTGAACAGAATACGCAAAGTGAGTGGAGGACGATCAACCTTTTTGATGATATGAAAGATGAAAAATGGAAGAAGAATGAGTGTCCCGAGAGCGTTATGGTAAACAACATAGGCCAGACTGCCCATACCGTCATTCATGGCTGCTTTGACTATGGTTAACACCCCCATATCCAAACATGTTACCGTAAGCATTGCAACAAAGGGAAGCACATCGTCTATCCATAACCAAGTACCAACTCTGCTCATGGTCTTCTTTTTCTCAAGCCTTGCAACTACTTTAAATTTCAGTTGGTCAATGTTTAATTTCTTCGTATCAACGGGGTTTTATAATCGCCAACATTATTGGCTCAGCTACTTTAATTTTGGAGTGTAGTTATTAGGAAAGACTCATGACTCAACTACTTTAAATTTGGAGTGTAGTTATTAGGAAATGCCTTAGTTGGTCGCGCAGGTGAATTGTTTAATAATATATGCAATATTTTTTTGAAAGGATGTCTCGATTGTCAACATGCTATTTAACAACCATTTTTTTAACGGTATTGGGCAACTAACATAACCTTACCTCAACCGTTGGATCGGAGGTGTGCAAGTTTGACTGTTTGACTTCTCTTTTGGACGACGGGAATAATTAGCGAAAAGCACAGGAATGTCTCTTTTTCAGAATATATAATTAAAATAGTCACTAACATATATACGGAAAGTTATCTTGACAACGCTAAATATCACGATAACCTGAGAACAAATAAGAAAACCAATTAAAATCATTTTTTTTTTGTTCAATTCTCACTAGCTACATTTGGAGGACATTGGTGGAGGGGAAATGAGGGATGACCCAGCCATTGGCTTGGGTTCGAGTCCTGATCTTGACCGGTTTTACCGATTATTTCACTGTCGTGCCTTCGGGCGGGTGAGTGGTCGGGTTTTCCCGGGAATTGGTGGCCCGGGTACTCTCGAGTACCTGATTCGCCCAAAGGGTGCCCGAGAGTGCTCAGAAATTGATTCATTGGCCGTTAAAAAAAATAAAAAAAATCATTTTTTTTTTCAATATAAACCTCATTAGTATATATATTAATTCATAACCGTCGGTGCAATAGCATGTGAACACATGGTATAACCGTAATTTGGTGTGTAAATGAAGGGCAAAAGGGTAGTTTTGCTGGACAGCCAGACGCCACAAGTCCACAACCATCAACAAATATTCAAACCGTTTCCAGAAGAGAGTAGAGAGAAAAAGCCAGGTTTTATACTCACGAAACAGGCCGGTTAGATTGATGGCCAGAGGTCGAACCGGAGAACCGTGTTGGTCGAACCGCCAACCGGAAACTCTTTCAGATGCGATGGAAGATGAAGACGTTGACGATTAGAGCCATAGATCTCGCCGCCAATTTTAATATAAAAGTGAAACAACTTATGAGATGGAAGAGCAAGTTGAAAAGTTAGATCGGAGAAAAAAAGGGGCTTTGGTTTATTTTTTTGTTTTTTTGGCGATCTCAACGTAGAGAGAGAAATCTAGGATTTTTAGAGGGGGGGAAAGATAAGATAGAGAACTTGCCGATCTTGGTGGTGCATGCAGGGGTAGTGAGATGGTGGTTGTCGGATCTGGATGACACCGGCGACGGGATCGGTTTTTTAAAGAGGAAAAAAATATTAAGGTTTTTAGAGAGATGGAGAATCGGCGATTAAAATGTTAAAATTCGTAAGTGATTGTGGTGGGGGTTGCGACTGTGGTTATGGTGGTGGTTGCGGAGGAGTTGGCGGTAGTGAATGTGGTGGTGGAAAGGGTAGAGATGACAAAAAGGTTCATCTTTGGCATACTTTTACAAAGCCCATTTTTTACTATCAAACACACATATACCCATGTAATATTTCGTTGCCATATTTTTTTTTTTTTTTCATTTTTTATACTCATGTATATTATCACTTTGGTGTTTATGTTTTTAAAATAAAATATAAAAATAGATAGTCATTCTATTAACCTACCCTTGACTTGGTTTTTTTTATTGGCCGATACCGATCGAACAATATCGGTACAAGTGTCGGTATTTGTTTGTATGGTCTTCATTCGATCTAAAACACGTTTCAATAACCTGTTGGGCATCACTCTAACGGTTGTTATACCGTATGGTAATGGTACCGACCGAATGTCCGCCGCGAAGCGCGGATAACCCCACTAGTTATAATTAAAATACAACATTAAAAAAATGAATTTTCTTTCCAAATAATTTTTTTTTTTTTGTGCAAAAACACTCTAAAATTAACTTTTTACACATGTGTGAATGAAACAGTTACACATGTGTTAACAGTAAATTTACACATTTGTAAAAACAATTTATTTTCGTATAGGTTTAAATTTTTACACGTAAATTGTGTTTTTGAGATTGTATTTCAATAACAAAGATAAATGTAAAAAGAAATTTTGAATTTGAATGATTTTAGATAATGTTCTTGCGGTTTGCACGAAATATACGTGTTCACAAATTAACTTTCCCCAACATCTGTAATTTATAATCTATAATCTATAACTATAATTATATATAAAGGAAACACCAATGATGACATGACATTCATTGAGGTTATTTTTCCCCATTGAGTGTGTCATGTGGCAAATTGTGAGAATTAAAAAAAAATAAGTTTGTCTCTCTCATGTGCATGGCACATGCACTTTTCCCCACGATTTTTGAACATTAATAACATTTTTATACGACGTTAGTTTTTGCAAAAGAAAAAAGAAAACATCAAATTAACGAGTGTTTTATTATCTTTCCAATTCGTATCATAGCGCTATACAAAAAAAACCCGACCTTTTTATGTAGTGATTAATGAAATATATACTTAATTAAATTATATATGAGTAGAGAAAATAGTCTGAACACATGGAAAGTTACTATTCTACAATCTTTTTAGTCGATAGCAGTTAGATCATGTTTATCTTTAAAATTGATCTTCACTGCTAACCTATTGATTGTTTTATTCAGTGAAAATTGAATAGGTATGTCAATCACATATACTCACTTTAAACATCAAAATTACCTACCATCATCATCGTGACATATCATTTGATACCAATTTGTTTTTTTTTTCGGGTTCACATCGCAACTTCAGAGTGTATTGAGAAAGTAACAATTGTATAGAGACGAGTGTTGATCCTTGAAAAAATAATACTAATATAAAAAACGGCCTATTCCTTTTATAGTACACACATTTTATCACTTCATATTAGATTTGTCCATCCCGAGACGCTCCCGGGGGATAAACTAGTCAACATCTATATCTGTATATAACATATAATAAAAGAAAGCCCTTTCGATGATATGGCCTTCAATGAGGCCATCTTTCCGCTTGGGTGTGCCACGTGACACTATGTATGATTATTAAACAAAAAACCCTTGAGTGACACATAAAACCTTCCCTATATTTTCCTCCAAAAGTCTTTTTTTTCTCTCATGTTTCCTCCCACAATTTTTAAACGTTAATAAATTTTATGTACAAGATTTTTTAAAATGAATTACATCAAATTAACGAGCGTTTTATTATCTTTCCAACGAGTACCACAGTGTTATACAGCTAAGCATGTATATGGATTGAGTGTTTGTATAAGAATGATTGTGTGCGTGGTGTGAGTTTAATAATGGTGCATGTTGCAACCCAAAGTGGGTCAAGTATACTCACCTGAAGTGCATTGTGAAAGAACTAGCATACAATGTCTGAAGCTGGATTAACTAAATCTCTTATGTCCTATTTCAAGTAAATGATGCCTTAAATTCTAATGCAAAAGGGGGGGGGGGGTTTATTTCGACTCTTGGTTGTAAAGATAGATTATCCAACTACCTAGACGCATATTGAATGAATATGCGTCTTTAAATGTGTATAACTTAACGAACCGATAAGAACTTGGTTTGGTTTCTCGAGAATATATTCCTATGTATAGTTACTTGAAATAATTACTTTGGTATATTATTCAAGGTCACGTCTTGGAGTTATTGTTAAAAACACATTTTGGTTAAAGGAAATAATGATTGCGTAGCTCGACTCGAATGTTAACTAGTTTTGTAGCTTGGATAACCTATTTACATGTAATAGGTTCAGTTTCAGGTGTCGGTTTTCATCTGGCCGGCCCAATTTATGCTCACTCCTACCCGAACTTATGGCTTGACCGTTAAGTTTCAAACCTTAAATAATTAACTAGTAATTATTCTCTACCATTAGACATTAGTTTATATAATTAACTCTTTTAATTATATAAGTTTATATTTTATTTATCTTATAATTAATAAAACATATTATCATTTAACTTTTTAAACAATAAACATCACTTGTGTATTAAGTCCGCGTATATAATTATCGTCCAATCAATAATGATCCAATCCCCGATAAAATCAAATAACGAGTATTTGAATATTTAACGCCATTTACAATTTATCCAATAACAATTATTCTGTCGTTCAACACTTTAAACCATCTAATTAATTATATAAATAATCAATCCACTTACCAAATAATTGTTTCTATAAACAATCAACACCGATCATTCCAAATAATCTTTTATCTAAATATTTTTTTAAATATTTATTCCACAATAAAGTTATTCGTGGTTAATAATATTTAACAGTTAACTATTATTTCTTTGTTCGCAATCCAAAATGTAATTCTTATGATCGTACTTTTATAGTCGCATTTGATAATCAATAATTGGACACCTATTTCCAACAATTAGGCCATCCCTCCGTAGCCCCTCCATCCACCTTAGCCAGCTCCCACCCCTAACAGTATCTTGATTGTACCTCAATTCATGTTTAATGATATATCGTTTCTTGTTCTTATTTCATCCTCATTTTCTCGTTTTCCAGTTACGATTTTAGGTTTGACTTCATATTCTAGCTATGTTTGGCAAAACTAACTGGTAGCTGGTGGCTGGAAGCTGATAGCTGTAGCTTTTTAAATATATTTTGGTGTTTCACAGAGTAGTGAGCTTTTAATAAAATGTATAAAATGACCAAAATGGACATTAACTAAAAGCTTGTATGCATTTTTTATTTTATTTTTTTATGATTATGATAGAATGGGTATTTGTGTCATTTACTTATTAAAAGCTTGTAGCTAGTAGGAGCTTTTTATTAAACGCTAATACTAGTAGCTTTTAAATATAAAACTTTTTCTCCTAACCTAAAAGCTTGAAGCTTAAAATCTCTTAAAAACTCCTTACGAAACATACCCTCTGTTTTATTTGTTTGACTTCATATTTGAGTTTGTTATAAGAACGTGATTTTGATTTTTATTAAACGCTAATACTAGTAGCTTTTAAATATAAAACTTTTTCTCCTAACCTAAAAGCTTGAAGCTTAAAATCTCTTAAAAACTCCTTACGAAACATACCCTCTGTTTTATTTGTTTGACTTCATATTTGAGTTTGTTATAAGAACGTGATTTTGATTTTATCCTAAGAATAAACGAAACAAATTAAAGAGGAAACATGGTGGAATTGTTTTTATTTTTATATTCGTTCCAGGCTATAAATTATTTTTTTTGACTCCCAGTTGGATGTTGTTTTAAAGAAACGTGAAGGGCATTTTGGTGATCTTGTAAATTCTAGGGGTGTAAATGATGTGAAACGATTCGAGAGTTATTTGAGATTGGATCGGTAAAAACTTCGAACAAATCAAGCTTTAACGAGCCCGAGCTTGAACTTGAAAAATGACTCGTTTAGTTATCGAGTCCGAGCTTGAGCTTTTCACACAAAGACCGTTTATGCTCGCGAGCCTAAACGGGCACAAACTAATTTTATATTATTATTATTTTATTTATATTATACCTACTAATTAAAATTGGCAAGCGAGCTCTAGGCGAGCTTTGAGTCGTTTAAGCTATTGAAGCGAGCTAGAGCCGATCTTTTAGCTTCTTTAAAATTGTTCTGAAATTATTTCGAGGCGAGCCGAGCTCAGGGGCTGATTCAGAGCATAAGTATGGTGGGCATGTGCCCACCGTCTAGCTGGGCGTGGATTCATCCTTTCTCCGGTAGGGAATTGCTGGAATACGTTGAAACAATGCAAAATTTCAAGTTTTGTTTGTGTGCCCCTTCCCAAAAATTAGAATGGCCATTTTTAAGATCAAACATGTTGAGACGGAACAAGAAAGGGGAAGGAAGAGTAATGGAGGAAAGAAAATTTCTTGTTCAAAAAAGTCCATGGAAGTTCACTAAGTTGCAGAAGAATATTTTAGGTAGAAGATATTTTAGGATGTTGTTAGGTGTAGTGGTGATTTAATTAATATTAAAAAGAATTTTAACAATTAGCCCTTTATGTTTATGCAAAATTATTAAATACATCTCTTAGTTTGATTTAAATTTTAGACTAAGGATTTAGTACCTCTTAACTAGTAGTTGTTCATTACTTACATGTGAAAACCTACATTTGTGTCTTCCGGTTTACAAAAAGTTTATTTAAATATTCATCCGATTATCACCGATTTATATTATAACTTGATTTAATTCAGCTATCACATATTTATAATATTTTACTTGACAATAAACATTAGTGGATGAGTATGAATTGGTTATACCTAACCCATTTTACCTTAGTTCAACCAACCTATTTGTGCCCCCGTCAAAAAAAGTTCTGGATCCGCCACTGACCGAGCTCGAGCTCTTGGGTTTTACTTTTGAGCCAAGCTCGGACTCAAAATATTAGGCTCGAACTGAACCGAGCTCGAGCTCAAACTCAAGCTTCGTAAAAGCATAACAAGCCGAGCTCAAGCCCAATTAAGTTGGCTCGACTCGACTTGTTTACACCCCAAGTACTAAATTCCGTATGGAATGTTTAGAAATCCTTTACTGAAGGAAAGTAAATTCCATTGATTGATGGAAAGTTTCCAATTTAAGTTCCTTCATTCATCAACCAAACACAATTTAAAAGGAATGTTTCCTATTTCTAATCTATTTCATAAATCGAATGGCCCTTAATTTTCAATTTGTTGGGTTTTAGAACGCCTTACTATGATTAAATGATGGGTGTGGCTAACGTAAAAAGGAGGTGTCACACCCTCAAATTCCACGTGCAGGGTTTTACCGCGAGGCGCGTGACAAACCAGGATCTAAGTCAACGGTCACAATAAACGACACTATATGATACGTAAAAATGACATAAGCAAACCATTAAGTTTTCATAAATGATCCATCGCTGCGGAAGCGTAAAACTTTATTACAACACGAAAGTAAAAGTACGTAAGTCTGAAAAAAGCTAAGTAAGATGCATATGAGTCCTAGACGCCGTGAGACTCCGTGCGCCTATGATATGCTGCTACCTCAACGACCTGAGACAAACATGCTAAAAACGTCAGCAAATAATGCCGGTGAATTCACAGGTTTTTAAATAGAATGACTCCAAAAGTTTCAAAGAATACCCTTGGCCAAACCAGGCCACATGTATACCAACCAGATGAATACCTGTCACTACTACGATTGGAAAACCATTACTAAACACGAATACATGAATACAAGAATACATGAATACACCTGCCCGAATACAAGAATACCGCAAAAGACAACATACACCCGTCCGACCTCCAGTCGACGAGTGGGGCCGGTCACACCCAAATAGATCTATCCATATTTCCCCCGTTGTGCAACCACCGCACATTCATGGTTTTCCCCGGGACTTTAACGAATCGTATAGCAACCCAAAAGAATACCCCAACACATACAGAATTCAAGAATACCAGTACGTAATACCATATAGTAACCAATGACTACCTTGTAAGCTTTACCAATACGAGTACTTAGAAAACCATAGGTTTTATGAATACCAAAAAGTGATAGGACATATGTTTCATGAATACGAATATGTAAGATGACACACCTTTTATGAATACGAAAACGTAAGTTGGCACACCTTTTATGAATACGAAAACGTAAGTTAACACACCTTTTATGAGTACGAAACATAAGTTGACACACGTTTAATGAATACAAGAACCCAACATGTTTTCTCCCCCGAAAGCAAAACCAGTAAAAAGTGGGGCAGTGAACTCACCTTAGAGTGCGTCCTCAATAATATAGAAATCCGATACGTGTGTGATAGTCCCTACTAGTGGTGACCTATCAATGAGTTTACATAAGTGTGATGACTACTAACCCGAAGGCTAATCAGACCCCAAATTGTCCAGACCGTGACTGTGTATGTTGAAAACATGTTTAAACGTTAAACCGTCCAAACCAGACAAAACCCGACATCCCATTGGTGACCTGACATCCCACGTGTTAGCCACATACAAGATATCATGCACATATGCAATTAAACACTTAGCATGCGCAAACATTCACCCTATCTAGCATAACGCCCAATTAAAGCATAAACAAGTCCGAACACGTGTTACCAAGTTATTAGACATGTCACGGGGTTCCTAACATGTTCCTAGGCGTCAAACCGTGTTTCGGGATGTTAAAATATACATATAGCAGCATTACAGGCGATTAGGAATCAAACATGCAATTAGGAAAAGTCAACTGGTGATTAGGAAAGTCAAACTGGCGAGTAGAACTGTAATCGCCAGTCATAATGGCGATTGGGCTCCCAATCGCCTATAGTTCAGGCGATTGGGGGCCAATCGCCTATAATAGAGGCGATTAGGAACCCTATTCGCCATTACTGCTCTGTTCCGTTCGTTTTGCGCGTTTAACCTTCCAAATCAGATCCGAAACATGTGGAAACACCCAATATCAAACCCAAAACATTAACCCAACTATTTCAAGCAAAAACCCCTAATTTATCATCACCCTAGCCGTCCCGAATGCATGTGTTTTCCCAAAATAGCAATATTATCATGTAAACATCACATCTTCATGCAAAACTTACCCTAAATAGCATATATCCAGATTTCATCACATAATGACGTTGTCCGACAATATCCTACTGTTCTAGCATCATCCTAGAGTAAACCCTAACCTCAAACAATCAATAAAACACAACATATCATCATCAATCCACCATAATCATTCAAACAGGTCAAAACGCCTAATATCAATATTACACATCTATGAACCTTCAAACTCCTAGGTTATCATCATATTAACTCACTTAGATCAGAAACACAATAATAATACAAGAACAATCATGTTTAAACGATAAAAATCCTATCTTGCATGAATACATCACATATAACAAGTATAGAGGTTTGGGTTTGTTTAGAAACTGATTTTAATGAGTTTTCAAAGACACAAATGCTTAGAAATCAGGTCTGGACCTTTAGGGATCAAAACAATATCATTACAAAGGTTTGAGATGAAGAACACACCTTGAAATGGTGAGATTATGAGGTGTAAAGCTTGGAAATGTGATTTCTTGCTCAAAAACGTGTTGCAGAGGTTGGATAAGGTGTGGGGTGGCTTTGGGGTGTATTAGGGTTTCACAAATGATGTTTTGAAACATAAGGGTGGTATTTATAGGCGTTTTTAGTCGTCATATGCAGATCAGGCGAGTACAAGGCTGTTACAGGCGATTAGGGCTGCTAATCGCTAGTAGTTACTAACGAATAGCCCATATTCGCCCATAAGACCCCCCCTATTCGCCCCTTATACTGGCGATTAGGCTACCCCATGTGGCCTAATCGCCTATAGCCTATGTGTCCGGGTTTTTTTTGGCGCGTTAAACCCTATTTTATCATATATAAACACGTTTTCACATACCGACAAGTCATATAATGATGATAAGTACATAATGCATGATAAGTAACACGTTCCCGTCCGATAACCAGTTCCCGGGACCCAAGACTTGCGTGTGTGCAATAAGCCCGGCGATTCTACAAATCGCTAATCCTTGTACACACGGTTATGGACCGACACCCAATGATCCCTCGGACCATTGTAACGACTCCCGATGATTCCCGGAACCATCATAACGACTCAACTGACCTAGTTAAGTATGTTTGAGAACGTTTTTCGCTAAGGTTGTAACATTTCGCCTTAAATAATTGTACGTTACGGATTAAAACGACAAGTTTTATTATTATTATTTTTGGTGATATTTAGAACCCTAATACAATGATAATTATTCATACATATACATATATATATATATAAGTTTATAATAATAATAATAATAATAATAATAATAATAATAAGATTTGTTTAATTATGTTGTGTCTAAGCCCACAACACAATTTATTTAACCCACATAACATCCAGCCCAATCACCCAGGCCCAGACCAAGCCCAGTACCCGGCCCAGACCAGTTATGTTTAAAAATAATAATGTTGGGGACGGGACTCGAACCTGAGTCCCTACCCGGTTCAACCTTGCAACACCAACACAGAAACCAACTGATCTAGACACATTCTTGTTCAATATTCCAACTCGCAATCCTTATAACATTCAAATGAATCTTCACAGTTGACACAGTTGACTATGGAAGTCAACTGTGACAAACAATCACCAAAATTAACCACGAGGGACGCGTCTTAAGATCTGGGTTGGTTTAATTGCGTGATTTCCGGCCTGTATTGACTCGGCTACATGATTATTGATAATCAATTGATACCATATTTAGCTAGAACGCGTCCTACATTCAAGACATGGTCAAAACCTTCCAATTATGCAATCTACACATTAGCACTATAAATTGGACCTCAAACAACATTCTAACATCGCCGAACATCTCTTCTCTACCTCCAATTTCTCTAAAAATTCTCTGTTCATCGGTTTTGTTCGTATTTTGACTTCGAGGGTTGACTTATCATTCATGTACAATTAAACACTGTAAGTCTAATTTTGTTTGTGGGTTTTGTTGATCGGCCTACACAAAACATTTACCCCATAATTGATCGGGTTAATATTGTGTGGATTGATCGATTGAAATTGTTAGGGCTCGAAGTTGATTTTGGGGAAGAAACGTCTGTGCGATTGATTATTTATTTTAAATTAACAACAACCAAACACAACCACTGGCTTGGACCAGATGGTTGTGTCTGGTGCCTTGTACACGAGCCACTCGGGTTCGAGTCCCGGCATGGCATCCTTTTTGTCCCTTTTTCTCATTTATCCTTTTAAACAAATCAAATACTTATATATAATACATTTAATTTTATAAATTCGTTTTTAATTATCAAAATCCTTTTATAAATTCTAAAAAAATTACTTTTAGTTAATCTGATATAAATGCTTCACCTACAATTTTTAGTTTTCAAAAATTCATTTATTTAATATATTTAATAATTAAATCAATTTTATTTTACTATATTTATAAAATTTCATTAAAATATCAAAACAATTTTATAAATTTCCACAAAAATTATTCTGAGTTTATATAATGATAAACTTTTCTGAAATGATTTTTAATTCTGAAAAATCATTTATTTAATATTTTTAATCAATTTTTGTTAGTTTTAATCATAATTAAATCATGATAAATCCAATTTTTAATATTTTTGCACCAAAATTTTATACAAATTATTTCTGATTATTTAGAACAGAAATATGAATTTTAAACTTATAATTCTAATATTTTTAAATATTAAAGTTAAATTTTGGCAATTTTTTTATAAATAGAATTAATATTCTATTTTAAAGAAAATAATTTTGTAAAAATTATTTTTACACTTTAAATACATTATTGTGACCATCTTAACTTTAAATTTCCTAAAAAGATTTTTGGTTATTTAATTACAAATATTCTCTAAATTATCAAACATTTTTAATAATAATCAAACAAGCATTTATCCCCAATTCGAAGCCATAGAACATATACAATTGTAGACTAGATAGACTTAGACATATTTATTACCTTATTATAGGGTGATACTTGACACATTTGGGCAACACACTATTTTCAAGAGATAACATTTTGCTAAGGTGAGTTTTACATAGCCCCTTTTCTATTTATCACCATTTTTGGGGTGAAACATGTTACAACAATATTTATGCAATTCAATCATCAATGTGTCTATGTGTATTTCTATGTTGCATTATGTCTTGAACATGACTAGGGTAAGCACAATTCTAGCATAAACATTCATCAGCCAAACGGTATACATTGATAGATCTATTGGACTGACAATCCCACCCGGATACGTGCCTCCTACACAGGTTACGTGGGTGTTTGTTACTGCAATATAAACGAGTGAACCATGAGCGTATGGGATGTACCACAATACAACAGTCAACAAGGTTGATTATGCACTCGATTTACTTCTAGTATGTTTTCGCATATGGACTAGATTGCCATGACACATGAATTGCACAACAATTTTATTCAATTATCAAAACCTATGTAATTCTCACCAACTTTTGTTGACCCAAAACATTTTCAACTTAACATGTTTCAGGTTCTACTTGCTTGGAGATTTGAATTGATGCTTGAGGATATTTGCATAGTTTTATTCAATTTGATGTACAAATTCTTAGAATAATTGTATGTAACTTACTTAAATTATTTAATGAAATTTATTATTTACCATGAGCTACTGGACAATCATCAATACGTGACATCCCGATGTTTCCGCCATCGGTTGGGGTGTTACAAAGGTAGACTTATGTGTTTTATGAAATGTTAACCTAAACGTGCTGGGTGTCACATCATCCCCCTGTTGAAAGAATTTTCGTCCTGAAAATTTCCCGAAGTAAAAGAGAATGAAGCGATAAAAAGAAAAATTTTCCCGGTCGTCACATCATCCCCCTGTTGAAAGGAATCTCGCCCCGAGATTCACTCTTCGACAGTAATGAGTGTCGACCTAACCCAAGTAACGTTTCCCAGAGTGCAAACGAAGGGATAACCATGAACGAATAAAGATAACAACAGACACTCCAAGCCGGGGAACCGCCCTCCCCCGAGTTGAATGCAAAACAACGAATCCTCCTGATCGAAGGCCTAGTGGAGACTACTGTGATCGGTATAAATGACACACCGGTACCGTCCAAGTAGCATCTCCAAAGGACCCACATCAGACCCATGAATGCAAAATGATAACCATGTACCCGACTGAATGCACATGATGAATACGAAACGCCAAACAATGTGAATGAGAATGAATACAAGCATAATGAGGATTAAGAAAAGAATACTCACCCGTAACAGTATCAGGATCCTCCATGTTCTCCCTCGCACCGATGATGTAAGCACGTACATTCCGACCTCCGCCTTCATTGTTTCCGGCACCTCCATTTGCCCCAGCCCCATCCTGAATCAGCTCCGGGCAGTACCGCTTAACGTGTCCCACCTTACCACAGTTGTAACAACCCTGCCTCTCCTGACGAGCGGGAGCAGGAGCAACAGTCTGAGCTGGTGGTGGCTGTAGAGTGACCCTGCAGTCCTTAGCATGATGTCCAACCCGCTGACAGCGATGGCAACGAAACTTATCACAGTCTCCCGTATGATGGAACCCACACTGAGTACACTTAGGCAGCTTCCCAGTATACCCGCCTTGTCTCTGCTCAGATGATGAACCTGTAGCCTCAACTTTCTTCGGCTGCTGCTGAGGCTGAACTGCACCTTTCCCCATGCTCTCCCATTTCCTCTTGTTGCCATCAGAGGTCTTCACCACAGTACCCTTAGGAGGCAAAACACCCTCCTGAACCTTCTGTTTGGTCAGCCTATGAGCCAACTGGATGGTATCCCGAAGTGTAGTAGCATCATTCGCGGTCACCAACCCACTAATGTAGAACTCAATAGCCTTATACTCAGGAGTCATAGAATCCGGGCACAAAAGTGCCAACTCATGATAACGAGAGGTATACTCCTCGACCTCAGATCCCACCATCTGATGATTCCACAGCTCATGCTCCAAACTCTTAATCTCATCCCTGGGACAATACTCCATCTTCAAACGATACACAAACTCGGTCCATGGCAACGCATGTGCCTCAAGTAAACCAATAGTCTGCACAGTCGAATTCCACCAAGTCAAGGCACGTCCCTCGAATGTCCCTGAAGCATACTTCACACGATACTCCTCAGGGCAGTTACACATGGAGAATGCGGACTCGACCTTCTCCAACCAACGAAGTAGTCCCACAGCTCCCTTAGTCCCACTGAAGTTATGGGGCTTGCAGTCCTGGAACATCTTGTAAGTAAAGTGGACTGGAGGAGGTGGAGGGTGAAAAGCATTCCCTGATACAACAAGCAACACGGATCACAAAAATGAACACCACACAACAAAAGATAAGGAATGAGGGTAGGGGTAATTAAATGACCACCATGGCCCTGCTGGGCGGCCTGGTGTACAGCAATAGCAGCTGCCACATGCTCCTGAATCAGGCTGTTCAGCTCAGCCTGGGTCATACTAATGTTGCCTCGACCCCCATTGCGTCCACCGCCATTCCGACCACCAACACGACCACCACGACGTCCCCCACCGCGACCAGACATGTTCTGCCAAAACACGAAACAAGATACTCAGCTCCACTACTAGATCAAACTACCAGTGACCAAACGAATTTAGAACGGGGTTCCAGCATGATCATCTGTCCGAACCCGAAGTCCACCAAGATTTTCATGCATTTCGATTTGTGATTTCGTGTGCACCCGAAATAACAATTCGCTCTACATGGTCCTCTAGGCGTGCTTCTAGCTAGAACTTCCAATCACCCGACACCCACACCCTTAAAAGAAACCGTTATCGCACGAAGGTCCCCAAAGTGAACAATCACTCAGGGGGTACTATGACAAGTACTAGTGCAGGATAGTGTGTGTGTAGGCAAGCATGTACATTAGAGCATAGAGGGGAGATATCCAAATCCCGGAAAAATCTCAAGAATGCGCCGAAGCCACTCCAATGTACACTACTGCCAAGCATAAGCGATAAGCCTCTTCATCTTCAAACCCGAAGAAGAAGATAGAATAAGTGTGGAAATAGTCCAAAGATAGATAATACGATACTGTGTGACGAGGACACCGACACCCCCGACTAGATTAGTATGTTTACCAAACGACACGACTCGTAACTATGTGTGACCGTCTAACGTGTGTGATACTCGGCTATAGACTAGACTCTACATGCAGTCCTAGTTCACTATAACCATTGGCTCTGATACCAATCTGTCACACCCTCAAATTCCACGTGTGGGGTTTTACCGCGAGGCGCGTGACAAACCAGGATCTAAGTCAACGGTCACAATAAACGACACTATATGATACGTAAAAATGACATAAGCAAACCATTAAGTTTTCATAAATGATCCATCGCTGCGGAAGCGTAAAACTTTATTACAACACGAAAGTAAAAGTACGTAAGTCTGAAAAAGCTAAGTAAGATGCATATGAGTCCTAGACGCCGTGAGACTCCGTGCGCCTATGATATGCTGCTACCTCAACGACCTGAGACAAACATGCTAAAAACGTCAGCAAATAATGCCGGTGAGTTCACAGGTTTTTAAATAAAATGACTCCAAAAGTTTCAAAGAATACCCTTGGCCAAACCAGGCCACATGTATACCAACCATATGAATACCTGTCACTACTACGATTGGAAAACCATTACTAGACACGAATACATGAATACAAGAATACATGAATACCCCTGCCCGAATACAAGAATACAAGAATACCGCAAAAGACAACATGTACCCGTCCGACCTCCAGTCGACGAGTGGGGCCGGTCACACCCAAATAGATCTATCCATATTTCCCTCGCTGTGCAACCATCGCACATTCATGGTTTTCCCCGGGACTTTAACGAATCGTATAGCAACCCAAAAGAATACCCCAACACATAAAGAATTCAAGAATACCAGTACGTAATACCATATAGTAAGCAACGATTACTTTGTAAGCTTTACCAATACGAGTACTTAGAAAACCATAGGTTTTATGAATACCAAAAAGTGATATGACACATGTTTCATGAATACGAATACGTAAGATGACACACCTTTTATGAATACGAAAACGTAAGTTGACACACCTTTTATGAATACGAAAACGTAAGTTAACACACCTTTTATGAGTACGAAAACCTAAGTTGACACACGTTTAATGAATACAAGAACCCAACATGTTTTCTCCCCCGAAAGCAAAACCAGTAAAAAGTGGGGCCGTGAACTCACCTTAGAGTGCGTCCTCAGTAATATAGAAATCCGATACGTGTGTGATAGTCCTTACTAGTGGTGACCTATCAATGAGTTTACATAAGTGTGATGACTACTAACCCGAAGGCTAATCAGACCCCAAATTGTCCAGACCGTGACTGTGTATGTTGAAAACATGTTTAAACGTTAAACCGTCCAAACCAGCCAAAACCCGACATCCCATTGGTGACCTGACATCCCACGTGTTAGCCACAAACAAGATATCATGCACATATGCAATTAAACACTTAGCATGCGCAAACATTCACCCTATCTATCATAACGCCCAATTAACGTATAAACAAGTCCGAACACGTGTTACCAAGTTATTAGACATGTCATGGGGTTCCTAACATGTTCCTAGGTGTCAAACCATGTTTCGGGAAGTTAAAATATACATATAGCAGCATTACACGCAATTAGGAATCAAACATGCAATTAGGAAAAGTCAACTGGTGATTAGGAGAGTCAAACTGGCGAGTAGAACTGTAATCGCCAGTCATAATGGCGATTGGGCTCCCAATCACCTATAGTTCAGGCGATTGGGGGCCAATCGCCTATAATAGAGGCGATTAGGAATCCTATTCGCCATTACTGCTCTGTTCCGTCCGTTTTGCGCGATTAACCTTCCAAATCAGATCCGAAACATGTGGAAACACCCAATATCAAACCCAAAACATTAACCCAACTATTTCAAGCAAAAACCCCTAATTTATCATCACCCTAGCCGTCCCGGATGCATGTGCTTTCCCAAAATAGCAATATTATCATGTAAACATCACATCTTCATGCAAAACTTACCCTAAATAGCATATATCCAGATTTCATCACATAATGACGTTGTCCGACAATATCCTACTGTTCTAGCATCATCCTAGAGTAAACCCTAACCTCAAACAATCAATAAAACACAACATATCATCATCAATCCACCATAATCATTTAAACGGGTCAAAACGCCTAATATCAATATTACACATCTATGAACCTTCAAACTCCTAGGTTATCATCATATTAACTCACTTAGATCAGAAACACAATAATAATACAAGAACAATCATGTTTAAACGATAAAAATCCTATCTTGCATGAATACATCACATATAACAAGTATAGAGGTTTGGGTTTGTTTAGAAACTGATTTTAATGAGTTTTCAAAGACACAAATGTTTAGAAATCAGGTCTGGACCTTTAGGGATCAAAACAATATCATTACAAAGGTTTGAGATGAAGAACACACCTTGAAATGGTGAGATTATGAGGTGTAAAGCTTGGAAATGTGATTTCTTGCTCAAAAACGTGTTGCAGAGGTTGGATAAGGTGTGGGGTGGCTTTGGGGTGTATTAGGGTTTCACAAATGATGTTTTGAGACATAAGGGTGGTATTTATAGGCGTTTTTAGTCGTCATATGCAGATCAGGCGAGTACAAGGCTGTTACAGGCGATTAGGGCTGCTAATCGCTAGTAGTTACTAACGAATAGCCCCTATTCGCCCATAAGACTGTAGCATCGCAAAATTTTTCCCCAAATTTTAATACATAAAAGCCCTTATTTTATTTTATTACATCTTTATCATTAATATTATACAAATGTGCCTAAGTCTTTATTTTCCTAACTCACAACTTATATATATATATATATATATATATATATATATATAATAATAATAATAATAATAATAATAATAATAATAATAATAATAATAATAATAAAACAAACTCTAAATCAAACCTACATCTTAAGTCACCACCATGAGCCCAAGTCTGATTCAGCCCAAGTGACATCCAGCCCAAAACCCGGCCCACTACTCCCTCTCCCATCTCTACTCTGTTAAAAAAAAATGTGTTTTGCTGTTGACATGAGTCGAACCCAAGTCCCAGCAGGTACAACTCTTATCACATACAACACCAACCACTACACTGCCATAATTTTTGTTGTTGGAACTAGACTTTAATTAAATTTAAGTTTTCCTGAAATGGCATCATGCTACCTGTTTCCTTTTCCTCGCTGCACATACCCACCAATCAAGAATTTAATTCTTGGACATGATTTTTGGCAGATTTGGAAACCAATAATGATTGACCTTGGACGACACAAACAAACATTTATTTCAATTACGATAATACGCCACAATCATTCCATAATCAAGTAAATTTCACGCGTGTTTGACTTTTTGGTCAAACAATCACAACATTTCCAAAACAACGATAACACTATAAATTGAACCCGTCTCCTCAGTCTATACTCGCCAATCTATCTTTCTAAACCTTCAATTTCTCTTAAAAAATTCTCTGTTCGTGGGTTTCTGTTCGAGTTTGACTTCGGGGTTTGACCGTTCGTTAGTATTCGATTAAGCTTTGTAAGTTCAATTTTGATTGTGGGTTTCATTAATCGGCCTATGCACAACATTTACCCTATGGTTAATTGGGTTAATGTTGTGTAAATTGGCCAATTGCAAATCTAGGGCTCGTATGCTTATAATTGGGGAAGAACACGAATTCTGATATGTTATTTATTTTTAATAAACAGAAACCAACACAACCACTGGTCTGGACCAAGTGGTTGTGTCTGGTACCCTTCAACTAAGCCACGCGGGTTCGATCCCCTGCCATGGCAACTATTTTTCTTTGTTTTGTTTTTAATCAAAAACAATTAAATTTAATTATATATATTACTCATATATTTTATAAATTCATTTTAAAAAATTAAAACTCTTTTAATAATTCTACAAAAATTATTTTAAGTTAATCTAATGTAAAAGTTTAACTTACAATTTTTAGTTTTCAAAAATTTATTTATTTAATATATATAATAATTAAATCAAGTTTATTCTATTATATTTATAAAATTCTATTAAAATATCAAAACAATCTTATAAATTTCCACAAAAATTATTTTGAGTTTATAAAACAATAAATTTTCTGAAATGATTTTTAATTCTGAAAAATCATTTATTTAATATTTTTAATCAATTTTTGTTAGTTTTAATCATAATTAAATCATAATAAATCCAATTTTTAATATTTTTGCACCAAAATTTTATACAAATTATTTTTGATTATTTAGAACAGAAATATAAATTTTAAACTAATAATTCTTTAATTTTAGTATTTTTAAATATTAAAGTTAAATTTTGATAATTTGTTATAAATAGAATTAATATTCTATTTTTAAGAAAATAATTTTGTAAAAATTATTTTTATACTTTAAACACATTATTGTGACCCTCTTAAATTCAAATTTTTATAAAAAGATTTTTGTTTATTTATTACTAAAATTCTCTCAATTATCAAACATTTTTATTATTAATCAAACGAGCATTATTTTGAGTTTATAATATCAAATACATTTGTAGACTAGATAGACTTAGACATATTTATTACTTTATTATAGGGTGATACTTGACACATTTGGGCAACACCACTATTCAATTTTTCAAGAAGAATAACATTTTGCTAAGGTGAGTTTTACATAGCCCCTTTTCTATTTATCACCATTTTTGGGGTGAAACATGTTACAACATCATTTATGCAATTCAATCATCAATGTGTCTATGTGTTTTTCTATGTTGCATTATGTCTTGAACATGACTAGGGTAAGCACAATTCTAGCATAATCATTAACATCGATCAGCCGACGGTATACATTGATAGATCTATTGGACTGACAATCCCACCCGGATACGTGCCTCCTACAAAGGTAGCGTGGGTGTTTGTCATCGCATAACACATTCGAGTGAACCATGAGCGTATGGGATGTACCACATTATAACAGTCACAAGGGTTGATTATGCACTCGATTTACTTCTAGTATGTTTTCACATATGGACTAGATTGCCATGACACATGAATTGCACAACATTTTTATTCGATTATCAAAACTATGTAATTCTCACCAACTTTTGTTGACCCAAAAATATTTTCAAAATTAACATGTTTCAGGTAACAATGAAGCTGAGGCTTGAGTTTGCATGAGGATTATACATGAAGTTATTAATTGAAGCTATTTGAAGTTTTGTTATTTGATATTATGTATTGAATTCCTAGACATCATTTTATTATTGGATATTATGTTTTGAATAAATTATTTTAAATTTAATTTATACCATGTGCTACTAAAACAATCATCAATACGTGACATCCCGATGTTTCCGCCATCGGTTGGGATGTTACAAAGACCCTCCTATTCGCCCCTTATACTGGCGATTAGGCTACCCCATGTGGCCTAATCGCCTATAGCCTATGTGTCCGGGTTTTTTTTGGCACGTTAAACCCTATTTTATCATATATAAACACGTTTTCACATACCGACAAGTCATATAATGATTATAAGTACATAATGCATGATAAGTAACACGTTCCCGTCCGATCACCAATTCCCGGGACCCAAGACTTGCGTGTGTGCAATAAGCCCGGCGATTCTACAAATCGCTAATCCTTGTACACACGGTTATGGACCGACACCTAATGATGCCTCGGACCATTGTAACGACTCCCGATGATTCCCGGAACCATCATAACGACTTAACTGACCTAGTTAAGTATGTTTGAGAACGTTTTTCACTAAGGTAGACTTATGTGTTTTATGAAATGCTAACCTAAACGTGCTGGGTGTCACATCATCCCCCTGTTGAAAGAATTTTCGTCCCGAAAATTTCCCGAAGTAAAAGAGAACGAAGCGATAAAAAGAAAAGTTTTCCCGGTCGTCACAGGAGGTTAGCGTAAAAAGCATAAGAAAGATTATTAGCCACAGATTAAATTAGATAATCAGCGGCTCGATGGTAATTTATTTGCGTCATTAAAGTTTCACCTTCATTTTTAAAATGGCCATAATTTTTTCAAACGACATTAATTAAAAAAAAAACTATAACAGAAAAACAAGCTTTTCATCCTCTTTGATTTCCATACCATATTGCTATACTTTAAAAAAAATTGTTGGGTTGATAACTTGCATTTTATTGAGGCTATACTTGCGTTTTAGAAAAACAAATTATAAAACTCCTAAATGGTTTCACTATAATGCCAAAAGTTATAAAGAATCAGACATTAAGATAATGAATACTAATCTGATTACCAGAGGCCAGACGATATAAATAACGTAGAGTGTTGTTAAACGACAAAATCAAACTTCCATAAAGGCCAAATAGTTGATCTTATAAGCATCAACAACCTCATGGCATGATAAATATGATATATGTACATAATCAATCCTTACATGGAAGAAACATAGCTAAATTAAGCAGTATAATACTCAGATCAATATGCAATGCAGGTGGTAAAGATCAACTTGCGTTTTATTGTGGGTATACTTGCGTTTTAGAAACGCAAGTTATATCTGATAAAACGACCTGATGAAATGCAAGTTATAAATGATAAAATACAAGTTATACATGATAAAACGTAAGTTATATCTGATAAAAAGATGCAAGTTATATATGATTAAACGCTAGTTATATCTGATAAAACGCAAGTTATACCTGATAAACAAAAAGCTTGTTTTTATGGTATATTTTTTTAGAAAAATAATGTCATATGAAAAAGTCATGGACGTTTAAAAAATGGGTGTGGAGCTCAAAAATTGTGGGTTATACCTATTTTGCCATTCTCCTTCTATTTTAGAAACTCAACATATACTTTTTCCATTTTAATCTCATCTATTGATTTATTTTGATCAAAAGCCCAAAATTCTTCTTATATTTTGTATGTTAAGTTCTTTTTTACAGTAAACTTTCTCTTAAATAATTAGTGATGTTAATTTTGGGTGTGTTTTTGTTTTCAATTTGTTGATTGTATCGTATTTTTAATTTTTTATTATCCGATGAACCTTACATAACTTTAATTGTTAAACCAGCCTGAATTTTTTTTTTTTATGTTTTAGTCATATGAAATTGGTGCATCTAAAAAAGTGAACTTTGTATAAAAAATCTTAGATTTGTCACTGATTGGATTATCTTACCACTAGGCCATCGGGTATGGGGCTCGCCCTAGGACCGTTGAGGGCTAGCTTGGGAAGGTTACACTACTCTCTTGGTCCATCATCATCCTGCTCGTCCTCCACACGACGTTGGCGACATCTCACACTTGGTCATTGATTGGTTAATTGCTTTTTTTTAAAGGGGAGGGAGGTCCATCTCCCACCCTCTTGCTCTATCCCCATCTTGACCAGCCTACCCCTTTCTTACGTGATGGCCCATCCTCAAAGGAATATCTCCTCCACACTCTATAGCCTTTTAAGTTAAGGAAGATTTGTATCCCCTAGTTAGTGATTATATACCTAAGTGAGAACTTTGGGCATTCTGTTATAGAAATTGCATCATCAAACATCAATTGGTCATTTAACATATAAGGTTGGTGGGTGTGTAGACAACCTATGGGAGAGGACTACCCTCCACATGTAACCTGTCACATAAGAAAGGAGGGTAGTCCTCCTTTTTAAGACAACATAAGGGTGTGAAGACAACCCTCCTCCCTTTTCTTATTAATTATTATAAATTTTTTAATTCTATTATTATTATTAATTTTATTTCAATGTAATAAATAATTAATATAAACTTAAAATAAATACTAAAATGAATTAAAAACATACAATAAAAAAACATAAAGTTAAAAAAACAAGATTACATAACATTAAAAAAAATACAAGATTACATAACATTAAAAAAAATACAAGATTAATAAAATTAAAAACAAAACTAGTCATGTCCGTTGTTCCAAATGTATTCGATCAAATCTGCTTGAAGATGATAATGTATCTATTCGTTACGTAACGAGAATTCGTTTAAATCTTGCTGATCAAGGCTAACCGGAATAGTATTCTCCTCCACCGCGTTTTCGAGGATCATGTTATGCAGCAAGATACAAGCATACATACAATAACGAAGTTTTTTGGGTTCAAAAGCACGTGTCGGGTTTTCGATAACGTGCCATCTTGATTGTAGAACCCTAAATGCTCGTTCAATGTCCTTTCTCGCCGATTTTGATACCTGGAAAATTTCTTTCTTTTTTTTTTGTCCGGATGGTGCTGAATAGTTTTAGCGATTATAGAGTAGGTTGGGTATATTCCATTAGCAAGATAATACCCGCGCCTGTATTCTATCCCCGAAACTGTAAAGCTGGTATCTAGACCGATTCCTTTTAAAACATCGTCGAAAACTTATGATTGATTGTTGAAGTTAATGTTGTTATTCGAACCAAGAAGTCGGGAACAGCAAAGAGAGCATGCCAAATCCATAAATCTTGGGACGCAACAGTCTCTAGGATTATTGTTGGATGTCGTTGACCGCCTTGCATAAACGGCCCGCGCCATTCACTCAGGCAATTCCGCCATGGCCAATACATGCAATCAATGCTTCCAAGTATTCCTTGAAAACCATGCTTTTGTAAGTGTAATTCATACAACTTTTGGACATCATTGGACGTTGGTTTTCGCAAATATTCTTGATGTAGATATTTCACAACATGTTTGCAAAACTTATACGCACATTCTCGTGCAGTTCTTTCAGACATCCTTAAATAGTCGTCTCACGAATCGGCTACTATCCAGTAAGCTAGTTGTCGCAATACTCTTGTGCATTTTTGTAAGGTGGTGAACCCCCTTTTGCCTCTAGCATCGTATCGTAAAGTACAAAACAGGTCACAGCTCGACAAGTCATCGACTATATGTACGAATAGTCGACGACTCATTCAGAACCGTCGCCTAAGCATCTCATCCGTGAGGGTTCATTGGCAAAATAATTGGCTACTAATCTCTCGTGGGAACCTACACGTATGTTGTAAATAAAAATAATTATAGCGGCGATATAAATTCTAAAAAAATATATAAACTAACATTCTCAGTCTCTGCTTATGGCCGCTTGTCTAGTACATGGTTGTGAGTTGATTTCTTCCTCCGCCACAATGATCTGTGCCACTTTCCAAACGACGTTTATAAAAAGTTGGTTTTCCTTGCTCGACGAAGATGAAGAATCAACCAAGGGTAAATACGACATTGGTTGGTTTTTTTAGAGAATTGGATTGTTTTAAAAAAAAAAGTTAGACATAATTGGGTTAAGGTAGAGAGTTTTTTTTAAAAAAAATGTGTTGAAATGGTTGGTATTTATAATTTGAAAAAAAGTTTTTTTTTATCTAAAATAGCCGTTAGGCTTAACAATCAAAAAAATATTATAATAATTGATTGTGGCCCATCTCCATCGTCCTTTTGGGGACGTTTATGACGGGGACGACCTGAGGGGGGTGGTGTAGCCCGTCTCAGACAGATCGAGACCAACTGGGACGTCCCCCCACATCAGAGAGTCTAACGTGTCAATTATATTTGTTCAGAACTAAGACAGTGGGTGACTGAAGCTTTATTACTTATTAATTCATAATTAAAAAAAATAAGAATTTGGCATGTTAGGTGTAAGGATGAGCTCGGCACTAGTACCGAAAATTGCCAAAGTTGGGTACCGGTATCGGAATAAAAAATGTTCGGTACGGTAGTAGTAACAGTATTTGAAGGTAAAATTAGGTATTGGATATTTAGGTGGTGTTTGTTTTTGAAGAGGTAAAAGGTCTACAGTCTGCGGACCACATCTGCAGACATCTGCAGGAGAAGAGGTGGACCAAAGGTCTGCAGTCTGCAGGAAGAAGACTGTTTGTTTGTTAACGTCTGCGGCCTAACCTAACCATAACCATAACCATAACCAACCATAACCCACCTGAACCGAATCTGACCCGGACCCGAGCCACCACCACCACCACCACCAACCCAGCCACCTTCCATCACCCTTCCATTATTATTATTATTATCCCAACTTAAACCCTCACTACACAAATTCACTTTTTTTTTTTTTTGAAAGGAAAATTTCATTAACAAAAAACGCTAGTCCTTAAAGTAAGGACTAAGCGAAAAAATATACATCAATCCAAAGGAGAGTTACACCAATTTTTCCAATCCTTATATTTCCAACGAGATCTATTACGAATCCAAAAATACGCCGTCGCTTTGATGTTCTCCACCAGTTGCACCGGATGTCTCTTCTTGTCATTAAACACACGATCATTTCTTTCGTTCCATATCATCCAAATGGCCGTGTAAATGATACACGGAGAATATGTTTCGAGTCTTTAGTCGCGGCTTGGAAGTTAGGCATAGCCAATAAATCCGGAATATCAAACAGAAAAGAATGACTAATCTTGCACCAATTTTCAATTCGATGCCATACCTCATGCGAGTAGCGACACCCGGTAAAAAGATGCGACGTAGTTTCCAAATCCTCTTGACATAATCGGCAGTCTGTATTTGGAATACAAACTCCCCGTTTGATGAGTTCAACCGCCGTAGGGATGCGATTTCGAGCGATTCTCCAAACAAGAATTTTGCACTTCAACGGTACCCATCCTTTCCACTTTATCCGAAGGTCACCATCTCCCACATGAAAATTGCTAAGAAGTCTTTTGGTTGATGAGACTGTGAACCGCCCATCCTTTTCTTCAGTCCATTTCCACTGATCGGCACCATCTTTCCATTCGAGATTATATATGTTTTCAAGGAGATCAAATAATTCAATTAGTTGCTCTTGCGTATGTGGTTGAGAACTCCACTCCCACCTTAACTGTTTGTTCCCATTGACATATTCAAGCCGATCACTAACTTTGCACCATTTATACTTTTCAAGCCGATCACTACACAAATTCACTTATTTTGCTTTATTGGTAACATTTATTTCACTAATTTACTTGCCTTTTTTTAAAAAACTTTTTTACATCGATTTCTTTTCTAAGTTAAAACGTTTGAGTTTATTAATCGATTGTCATATTGATTTATTGTTTCTGTTATAATTTGTTGATCGATCAGTATAATTAATTTCTAATTGTGGATTGACTGTGGGGAGGAGGAGGGAGGTGGCGGCGGAGGGGAGAGGAGGGAGGAGGGGGAGAAGAAGAAAGAAGGAGAAGAGAAGTAAAGGTGAAGAAGAAGAAAGAAGAGAAGAAAAAGAAAAACTTTGATGATGAAGAATGATGCTGTTGTTGTTAATAGGAATAGAAGAAAAAAAAGGAGAAGAGGGTATAAGACATTGGTTCAGGTTTGCACTACGAAGAGGTCAGGAAGACCATTTTTAGTAAAAGGTCTTCTGAAAAACAAACAATCTGCGCGCCCCAAACCTCTGCCCGCGTCTGCGCGGCGCAGACAGAAGTGGTCAGAAGCACTTCTGACCAAAAAACAAACACCACCTTAATACCGGTACAACGGTACCCGGTATTATATGCTCATCCCTAATTAGGAGGTTTGTGTTAATATTCAATCTTAACCAAATTTGTACTTGCTTTAGTTTTGTGTTAACTTGAGTGTGAATTTATTTATTTAAGAAGAAACTACAATTTAACACAATTAAGATGACAAAAAGCTATGGACATATGTAAATAATTATATATATGCATCATGCACCAACACCACACTAACAAACAAGTAACAACAACCATAGGGAGGGCTAGACACTACCCCAGAATTCACTAAACTACCCTAATTTCCATCAATACTGCACTGCCATATCACTTCGCCGATTCACTATCCACAAACACAAATTTGAGGGCACCACTACAGTGAATGCCCAACCCATAAAAGACAAACTCACACACACATTCCATCCGGGAAACATGGCCGTACCCCACTACCCGTGCCACCGGCGACAGTGTTCTCATAGGGTATTGAGGCACCAACCTCATTTTCTGGTAGTACCCCGCACTCCCTTCGGAAATTAGGATGCCAACTAAAATAGACTTTTTTGAATTAGTTGTTGTGGCATAAAAACCTATGGACTTATCTATGCCTCAATGCCTCATGTATTTCACATCAAATCTTAAACCGTAATGGCAAAGGTACACTTAAAGGAGCCTTCTCCTTGTATATGTGTACGTATTATCTTTTTCTTAGCATTGTCCATTGTATCACTTGGTGGTAATTGTAATATGAAATGCGGGTATTATTAATTTAAAAATTGTGAAATATTGAAACTTGGTGGTAAGTATAAGGTGACCTGATGACCTGGTAATTACATAGTATTTGAACAATAAATGAAACTTGAGTGACTTTAGAGAGACAAAAAAAAGTTTGAGTGACTTAATTAGAACACCAAGCAAACTTGGTTACATTTATGTGGCATTTCTCCTAAGTATAATTTGCAAGGTATAGATCTGGAAGTGCACAAACAAAAATGGGTTGATTTGGTTGCCTGGTAACTAACTGACGAGCATAACATCTTGTTATATGGATTACGAAGCACTAGCCATAATTAAGTCTGGTTAAATGTCAACAGTATTGACACCCTTAATCAGATTATTCATACAAACTTCCCCTTCCTACAAAAAACCTTACCATTAGTATGCTTCCACATTAATGTATGCTTGTGTTCATAGCAAACTAACAGTCTGATTCATTCCTGGATGAAAGGAGAGGGGGAGTATGGTAATCAGATGATCCGGAAACGCCCAAATCTTCATCAATGACCACCAGTAGCTTGCTCTTCTCTTTTGTCTGCCCCCATATCACAGTGTAAACCCCAGCAACAATTATTGTTGCTCCAATGACGCTGCATATACGAATTTAAAGATTCATGAACAAGCCGATTCTTTTAACAGTAAATCAACAACCTAAAATGGGATTGGATGAGTATGAACTACATGATCCAAGACTCACTTGATGTATTGCTATACTAACTTTCCAAATTATACGGCCTTCGTCACAAATTAAAGTTGGAATTTTGAGATGAAAAGATTCGCAATTTACCTTCCTAAATGAAGGGAATCACCAAGAAAAGTGACACCCACAATCGTAGCTATAACGATTGAGAGGGGCGAAAACAAAGACACAAACACTGGACCTTTCTTCCCCAAGCACCATGTCAAAACACTATTATGACCTATAGTGGAGTAAACCCCCTACATATAGCTAGAACAAGTCAGTCAAACAACACCAAGATAAATGTGTGCATAAATTCAATAACTAATCTAGTTACCCCCAAAATAACAGCAGTCATCCCGGTTCCTGGTTTAAGCACCCACGCGTTTTGATCTTGTTCTAGGAAAGGAGAAATGGCCATACATTGGATTGTCCCAAAGAGGCAGTAGAAAAAGACAATGGTTTGTTGATCCGGGAATTCTCTCGCTGTTGCTGTCTAGAGGTGTAGGTCAACAAGTAGTTAATTGTATGTTTAAATCATGTAACATTGTGTATATCTTACTTTTTACCATTATATATAACATGATACGATTATTTGCTTACAAATTTTACTTAACTACTGTTGTCTAAATGTAATATGAGGATATCTTACTTGTAAAACACTCCATATGCAACTAAATGCTCCACCGACCATAACTACAAGACCCCCAAATACCCAATTGGATTGGGGTAATGAAAGAAGTTGATCTGGTGAATTAGGAAATGGGGTCGTATGAAAAATCCGCGGGCCTTGATAGAACGTGAACACCATTGCACCCAATATCGCCACCATGGTACCCAATAATTTTGCTACACTGCTTGAACTTTTTATGTCTATTTTCTCCATCCTAGAAGAGAAACACGTTTAATGTGTCTTTAGATATATCTCGGAGTTATCTTACATTAGAGTTTATCACATAATTAATATAGGGATCTTGTCTTTTCTATCGTATATTTTTTCACAGCTAAAGTGAATCGGTAATCCCTAATTTCATATGAAGTATACATCAATCATTGTAATATATACGCGGTTTCCATATATACGCTATTAGAGATAAATCGCATTCATACCTGAAAAATACTGCAATCAAGAATGTAACCGCGGGAGCCAAGTTAAAGATGGCACTTGCCATGGTCGGAGAGCTTAACTTCACACCTACGTACACAAGTACCTCAAAAAGACAAAGCCTACATTATATAATTTAAGTTAATCCATTTATATAATGTTACATGATCTCCCCTTTTGACCCAAAATCGATTATATCACAGCGGATTAGATCGCTTACCCAAGAAGGCCAAGGATGAAGAATCTGAACAGAATACGCAAAGTGAGCGGAGGACGATCAACCTTTTTGATCATATGAACGATGAAAAATGGAAAAAGAATGAGTGTCCCAAGAGCGTTATGGTAAACAACATAGGCCAGACTGCCCATACCGTCATTCATGGCTGCTTTGACTATGGTTAACACCGTCATATCCAAACATGTTAACGTAAACATTGCAATGAAGGGAAGCACATCGTCCATCCATGACCAAGTATCAGCTCTGCTCATGGTCTTCTTTTTCTCAAGCCTTCCAGCTAGTGTTGGCCAATATTTAATTTCTTCGTATCACGTGTGTTTTAATTGCTAACATTATTGACTCAACTACTTTAAATATGGAGTATTATTAGGAAGTACCTTAATTGGCCCCTCCAAACTCATGGTGAATTGTTTAATAATATATGCAATAACTTTTTGAAAGAATGTCTCGATTTTCACGTCGTCAAATAAAATATAATGTTGTTGTGTACGGACAATATATATCTTTTTTATATTTTTTTATTTGTATTTTAACGAGTTGACGTCAACCCGTACGTTGCGACGGAATCGGTTGGGTATGGCGCCGACAAATGGTAAACCATATAATTATTTATCAATAACCGATGATTATAGTATAATATGAAGAATGCATACTATGTTTGTGTTATAGTTTCCGTAATTATGAGAGTTTTCGAAATAATAGTTTAGGATTTACGGATTCTAACCCGTGCATGCCTATGATAAATGAAAATTGCTAAATACTTGGTTATTAACTAGGCTGTTAATTTTTTTTTTTTAACGGTAAGGAACGAAGTGCCAATCACCTTAACACTGGACGAAGTTGCCAAGGTTGACTATTGGACCGCCGCCAACCCCTCGGCTCTCCCAAATGCTCAGAAACCCAAACTCCACCCGCCCAAGGCACAACGGTAGAATAATCAGTAAAATATGGCCTCCCATCCTAGTCAAACCAGCGCCACCCGTATTCGCTTTTCACCTGGATACCGCAAAAATAATGGAGTGAGTGGTAATCAAACCTGGGTCACAAAGAACACAAAGTCTTTCCCCAACCACTTCATCACTACCTCATTGGCTATAAGTTATCTATACTATATTATAAAGCATGAGTAAAAGATACTCGTAAAATTTCAGTAAACACAACCTTTATTGCTTATAGTACAATGCTTGTTAAAGTCATTTAGGGGGTAAAATTGTCTTTCTACCCAACTATTAAATTGTTGAAGAAATTAATTTAAGCATAATTATAAAATTGATGAAGAAATTAACAATAATGTGGTGACTCTTTACATTCGTAACCTTCATGTCTTTATTATGTTTGTATCAATGTTATAGTCTTATAAATATTATTTGGTATCTAAATAATGGGGTGACTCTTCACATACATAACTTACATATCTTTCAATTTTTATAGCCTTATATATAGTGGCCTTTTATTTGATATATGAAACATATCAATGAATAAAGTTCTCTTCCTTCATTCTTTCTTTCCATACATAATGTTTAGAGTCTTCTTCTCATATTTATATAACTTGTTTGTAGGTTGCTACTATATTGTTATTTTCCAACACGTTATTAGCACGAGTTTTCTTGTTGCTCTTTGTTTTAACAATCTTAATAATGCAGTCTTAAAATCGTATTTGAAGGAGCGCAAACAGGCTGAAAAGTATGATATATGAAAATCAAGTGGTGAAACCATGTATTACATGTTGCCAGCAAAACAAGATAGATTTAATGAAACCGACATTTCTTCTGCCTAACAAGTTATTAAATTTAGAATCATTAGTACTAGGTTTGTTTTTGAAGTCACTTAATTCTTAGTTTCTTGCTTAAATACTATGTTTTACTTGTAATGTAAACCACCGAGTTTTTACTATAATTATACATATACATACATTCATATTCTTTTCACGGCTAATTCTTTTATCATTAATTTTGGAGTTGTGTTTATATATAGTTAATAAATTTGGATGTATTTGTAAACAAAATAATAATAAACCCACGAGATATGTAAAATAACAAGTTAATAAATTTGCATAAAAAAATTCGTGTCTAAAATTTGTAGCAAAGACCATAGTTAAAAATACCTAGCAAAAATGGTAATTAACATTTTCATAGCAAAAACCGTGTATAAAAATCCATAAGCAAACATTTTTGTAGCAAATTCTAGAGCAAACATTTTGGTATTAAGTAAATACAACATTTATTGCTTATAGTACAATGTTTGTAAGTCATTTAGCGGTAAAATTGTCTTTCTACCTAAATATTAAATTGTTGAAGAAATTAATTTAAACATAATTATAAAATTGATAAAGAAATTAACAATAATGTAGTGACTTTTTACATTCATAACCTTTATGTCTTTATTACGTTTGTATCAATATTATAATCTTATAAATAGTGGTCATGTATTTGGTATATAAATAATGCGGTGACTCTTCACATACATAACTTACATATCTTTCAATGTTTATAAACGTATAAATAGTGGTCCTTTATTTGGTAACTAACTTGTTGTACTATATGGAGGTCATGGTTCAATACCCACTAACAACTAACATTAGAAGAAATTTGGCCGTTCAAAAAAAATTGGTATATGAAACATATCAATGAATAAAGTTCTCTTTTCCTTTATTCTTTCATTTCATACATGATGTCTAGAGTCTTCTTCTCATGTTTATATGACTTGTACGTTGGTTGCTACTATATTGTTATTTTCTAACACGTTATTAGCACGAGGTTTCTTGTTGCTCTTCGTTTTTTTTTCCACTTTGAATCCATAGAGTTTAGATATATCGTATATTCTTTCACAACTAAAATGAATCGGTAATCCCTAATTTCATATGAAGTAAATCACATTCATACCTGAAAAATACTGCAATCAAGAATGTAACCCCGAGACCCAAGTTAAAGATGGCACATGTGCAATATATATTACACATGTGTAACATATGATATATTACGTATGTGCAATATATGATATATTGAGTGTATTACATATGTGTAATATATATTACACATGTGTAACATATGATATATTGCACATGTGCAACATATGAAATAGTAATATATTACACAAGTGTAATATACAACATATGATATATTACATATATGTAATATAGAGTTCTCGAGTTCTCTCCCTAACTATGAGTTCTCAATTAAACCTTCCCCTATATATATATATATATATATATATATATATATATATATATATATATATATATATATATATTTATATGATCCGGGTATTTTGAGAATTCCTATGAGTTGTGAGAACCATAGGAACTCACTTTATAACCACATACTTTTTTTAATGAAAAATGAATATGTGGTCCATAATTAATCAACAATAAAATAATGAATAAAATATTAATATACTTATATATGGATAAAAATCCCTTGCACCGGTGTAATTTGGCGTAAATTAATGTATTTTTTTTTTAAAAATTTACAGCGGGGTATACGTGTTTTTACAGGAGTGTGCAATTTTTTTTTTCATTTTACGTCGAGTTCTCACGAGTTCTCACAATTCATCGAGTTCTCAAAGTATCCTAACCCTATATATATATATAGGAAAAGGATAATGTGGAAAGCCTTGTTATATGATAAACTCTGAAAACTCTAACTTCCCAATTTTTTTTATTTTTGAAAAAAATAGGGCATGTAATATACATGATTTTAAGCATTTTGAGCCAAAAAAAATCAAAAAAGCGCCGAGTTTTTTTTTTTTTTAAATAAAGTTTTGACTAACACATGTTAAGCGAAACTAACACGTGTTAACCATTTATCACCCAAAGATGGTTTTTAATTTTTTTTTTTTAAAAATGGCTCGGCGCTTTTTCCATTTTTTTGGCCCAAAATGCTTAAAATCATGTATATTACATACACTAAAATTTTCATATCAAAAAAATGTCGGGAAGTTAGAGTTTTCAAAGTTTACCATATAACAAGGGTTTTCAATATAACCTTATACTATATATATATATATATATATTAAAACAAACACTCATCTCCGGTGCGTTCATTTTATTGGTTAGAAAAATATCGATTTGTTTTGCTTTTACCAGACATTGAAAAATGGGGGATGACATAAAGTGATGGGTCTCAAAAATTTGTTGGCTTATCAATAATTTTATATGATATTATATCATGGACCAATAATGATATAAATAAACTCTAACTTAACATATAGAAACATTAGGCCATCAAATTGTGGTGTAGTAGAAGTACGGAACTTATATATATACCAGTGGGGAATTCGTGTGTTGTGACGGAGTCGACTATACGGGAAGATAATATGCACTATTTTCTGTAAATTTGAATAAATTAAGGAGATACCAGATGGTAAAGCATGGGGTCTTTCTATTGAAAATAATAATCTCATGAACTCAGATATAATTTAACACCACCATATGATAAAAATAAAAATATAAAATAAATAAACAAACGATAGGAAAGGTATACTTCGATTATAGTTAAAATAAGGGATACCCATATGATGATCGGTAAGAATTTTGTTACTGGTTTAAGAACTTGTTAAAAGAATGTCAAAAAGAAAAATATTACCAAGACAAAGGAGAGCAGAGTAATTTGATGGTGGCTCACTTGCTCATCAATATTTAGGAATAGAGTTTAGCTAAAGTGGTGGGGATAAATACATCTAATTATTGCAATAAAAGGCACCGCAGCTAATGTAACCATTGCCACCTGCCAAACTGATGTGAATTAGTTAGCTTTGTCGAGGTTGGCCTCAACTCGACTCAAGTTATCTACACACCTTTATTAGCATTCAATCAAAACATGTATATAATTTTTTATTGTTTAGGAATAACTAGTTGACGTCCCCCGCGCGTTGCGGCGGGGCGACATGGCGAATGCGTTTTTGTTTATAATCAGGCTTGATTTTATGTTTTGTCAGTCGTATATTAGGCCATTCAAGGTTTAATTACATGCTTACATACGCGTTTGATTTAAAATTCTAAAAAGTAAGAATGTACATTGAAAAGATTGAAATGATAAAGCTACTAATTCTTTAACCCAACTTCAGGCCTAAGAACATTCTTTGATCATAAGAACCTAAATAACCATCAACTTTGTAAACCATTTATCAAGAGTACGTGATCGGCCCTAAAACCCATCAAAACCTAAAATTGGGCGTACAAAACTCACCTTTAACGTTCCCTAAGAATACCTTACGAACTCACGGTTTCTACACCATGATTCCGGCCCCAAAACCGACCCTGAACTACTTGAGCATCCTGCCCAATTGGTGATAATGTTTTGGCAGCCTTTACCGCCACTTATCATGGTTCTTTAGACGCCTTTTCCAGCCCCAAAACACCTTCCACACAACCTTCAAAAATTCCAACTCGCTGCTGCTTTGTACGTCATGATTCATCCTCCTAATCAATCCCGAAACTGTACTGGATTGTACCCCGCGGTTTCGCCGTTTGCTGCTCTTCTTTTGTCTGCCATTCATTGTCGTTCACCACTGTAATCAAACTACAAAAGCTTAATCCCCTCCAAACTATAGCATGACAAACATGTATGCATAATGAAATCAAGACATACCTTAAGTTTCACCCTCTCACAAATGAGCGTAACAGACGCCTTGACCACTCGACTCTGTCCCTTCTCTATCAAATCTTTTGGAACATTATTTAACGTATGCAAATAATGAATTCCTCTTCTCCCAGCCTCATCATGTTTGTTAGACAGGTGTCTGTTGCAGCTATGCAAGATATTTAACAATTAACCAACTAAAACCTTCAACATGGAAATGCGTGTCCACAATTAAAGTTGGCATTGTTAGTAGTACAATATTAAAAATAATGAGTAGGACTTTTACTATGATTTCTCATATCATCTAGAAATTCAACAGTTATGTCAGTCTTGGGATTACAAATATTTTAAATTCAAACTTTGAGTTCCCTGCTAGCTTGTGATTATTCCCTTATACAGAAGGTATACAATCACATGTGTACCATTTGACTTAGACGGTTGTTATTCCCTTATGAAAAGAGAAATCCTTCGATTAAAGTTGTAGGTCGTTTTCAAAGAAACTTGAAAAAGCAAACGATTATGAACCAGGCCAGTCCACAAACCAAAACCTCAGAAATTAAAGCAATAAATTGACACGGCCCAAACTAAAGAACCATTTAAAAACCAAATACCTCAAAACATAATAAGTAATCTATAGTCCGTATAAAAAAATTTAGTTATGAACTCGGAAGTTTAAAATCGATTATAATATTGAAAGACAAAACACAAAGAGCAAAACGAAATATAGTCAATAACCTAAAACCAATCAAAAGCAAGCATGCCACTCTCTATAAAAGGATAAAGAAGAGAGGCAATAACATGTACACTGATACAATCTTCTCCTTGTTGACCATCTATCCAATGACCAAACATAATGATTAGACAACATATGATAAAAGCAAAGATAAAAGTTTTAAAACCCATCAATCAAGCTATAAAATACATTTGACAATTGATAACCAATCTTCAAAAGCACCTAAAGCCTAAACTACTAAAAATCTAGAAAAAAACTCCTGCCGTTAAGGCAGGTAGCTGCCTAAGTACTTGGGTATGATCCTAATGTCCATGGGTCAATATGTTTTTCTTTGTTACGCAAGTAATAAACGAAAGTTTAGACATAACTCATAAGATTTGTTTTCTTTTTCTTTTTTCATATTTTCTCAATATATACTTTTCTCATTTTTCTAAGAAATTATAGTGTTTGATTATGTCTCATAATATAATAATAAAAGTATTTGAATTTGGTCTTTCTTTATTGGAACTAATTTCAAACTTTAAAACCAAAAATATCAACATAAGATATTCTCACCTTGACCCAGAGGCTGTATAGACCTCTTAATCCCATACTTACCATGCCTTCCCTACATAGCTTTGCTAATTGATATATCCATAGAGCCTGCATCACAACGTTGAAACATCTTTAAAAACTACATGTTTTGATAAAACTGATCTAAATCCTTTCTGGCTTCTCAAAAACTACTTCCATAAAATTGATATTAGTGTATAACCAATCTTAAATATAATGCGGTTCAGCTTTTAACAAACATTGGTCAGTAGCTTTAAAATATGACCTGCAAAAGAAAAAGGTGATGATAACACACATAAAGCTTGGTATGTTTAAACAACTAAAATCCCACCAATTAACTTTATGGAAATTAACATGCAAACCATATCAACATGAAGTTGTCTTCTTTCTACTGAAAACACAACCCACTTAGTGTTAAATTATGAATAGCTTTACACCCCACAAATTCCATCCAAAAACGTAACCAACAATGATCACTTGAACTGCAAGACAGCTAAAACCGAAACACATACAGAAAAGGACAGGCATATCATCGAACACCATATGTGCACCAAAAAAACAACACAACACATTAGTGCAAAGCAAGAGACATAACATCAGACAACAAACGTGCGTTAAATAAATAAAAAAAAGACAGCACACATACCTCTCACTCATCGTCTTCGTGTCGTGATCTGGTGATGTCAAACCCATCACTGTGGGTGACCTTTACGTCGTCGTCGACACCCTTCCACCACTGGCCAGCAACACCGTCCTCTACAGGCTCCGGCTCACCGCCTCCTCAAACGACCTGAGACCACGGTTTTTTGTTGATTACTGGCCGAAGGTGGGTGACGACCTTTCCAACTACTCACTCTTCTCCTTTAACTGTCACTAAATCACACAAACCCCAAACAACAACAACAACAACAACAACAACAACAACAACAACAACAACAACAACAACAACAACAACAACAACAACAACAACAACAATAATAATAATAATAATAATAATAATAATATCCACCAATGTCACTCAATCACTTAAACTAAGACGATAAAATCAATAAAAAACGTACCAGAGCGCCTCTAGATTTGTAAACTGCAACTTCATCTTGAGGAACGTAACTGGCTCTGATACGGATGGATTTGCGCAGGGTTCCGTCGGGTCGTCGGGTCGGGGCCAGGACTCTCTCTCTCTCCTTCTTTTAGGGTTTTGGATCGCTCTGCAGCCGTTAGGTTCGCCATCAAGCAACTAATTCCGAAGGTGCGTTGCTTGTGTATTGCACCGAGAGTTGAGCAAAGGAAACCCACCGTCCAATCTAGTCTCCACCCGCCACTGATGACAACCGCAAGGAGAACCCACTGTTGGGTTGTTTAAAGAGAGTGAGAGAGAGAAAGAGAGAGAGAGATTGCAGAGAGAAAGAGAGAGATTAGAGGGAGAGATTAGAGAGAGAGAGAGATTGCAGAGAGAGAGAGAGAGAGAGTAGAGTGGTAGTCTAGAGATAAGGTTTTGTTTGTGGTATCACAAAACCGGTACGTGGGTTTGTGAAATACCACCAGTACATGCTATAAAGCATAAGGTACAACAGACCAATGCATAAACTCATTGGTAATTAGAAGTATATAAATATGAAGCCAAGACTAAGGGTGTGGTCATATGTACGAAGGGGAAACTATAGGATTTGTCATCATAGTTTTAATTACAAAACTACATAACAATTATTTTAGGGAAAATCACGGTAATAACCTTGACTTTTTGGTTTTTACGAAACTAGCCATCTCCCGTCTTTTGAAAAAGGCGGTTCACAAGTTTCGAGACGTCTCCGTGAGACTTCAGTGGTGAACCAATAGGTGATCAACACATGTTCAAAAATACTCTCCTCCTCTCTCTCTAATAATTACCTTACCTGTCCCTCCTTCTCTCTCCATTTCTCTCTCCTCTCTCCAAATACACATTGCTTGAATACCATGGTATAATAATAAGTTGCAGAAAGAGAATTGAGCTGCTTACCGTCAACAATTGAAAAAAAGACTGAGCCACCGTTTCCTTACCCCTATTTAAGACCTGACGCATGTCTTCCTGCCTTCATTCCAAACACCACAAATAATGGAAGCAACCTGCCTAAAACCTACAACCAGCCCCTTGTTTTCTCTTTTCTTCTCTCTCCTCTCTCTCTCTCTCTCTAACAAGAACCCCCAAACACAGATGCAAAGTATTCTTTAACTTATCTTCAAGATCTTGTTTTAGTTGTTTGCATAGATCTTGAAAGAACAAGTTAATAAACTTTCTTCTTCTAATCTATCTCCAGTCCCGGTGACGTCTCCGGTGGTGTTGACGTCTCCGGTGGTGGTGGCGTCTCCGGTGATGGTGGCGTCTTCGGTGAAAGAGTCTGCGGAAGAAAGTCTGTGTGTGTGTGTGAGAGAGAGAGAGGGGGGAAGAGTTGGGAAGTGTGTAGGCGAGTTCACACAAAGACGTCTTGGGATTCGGGAACCGTCTCTCCAAAGACGGATGAGGTGTCGCTCAGCTAGTGGTCCATCACCGAGGTCTCACGAAGACGTCTCGGGACCTGTGAGCGGTCTCTCCCAAAAGATGGGAGGTGGCTATTTTGGTAATTTGACCAAGTCAATGGTCATTTTGGTATTTTCCCATTATTTTATGGTTCCAATGTTTTGTAGAATTTATATATTGTAAACAAATAGAATATATTTAGTGTTTTTATAGGGTGCAGTTGTTATCTTCCTAAAAGTCTCAAAACGATTTTCTTGTAATAGCAATTTTTTTTTTTTTTTTGGATTAGCATAAGTTGGATGAATCCTTTGACACAATACCTATCGACAGAAAGGGAACTGGCTATATAGCAGCTAACAGCGCCCGAAAAAAATAACATCAATTACATTGTGATGGAGGATAAAATTAAATCCAACAATGGGCAAATGATTCAACTAAACATTCATTTCAATTTCAAAACAAGTTACATTTAAATGGTGGGTAAGCGGGCAACAAGCTGCGCCGCTATCCCCTTTTGAATCGTAAAACCTATCCTGCTAAACATTCATCAATTTTCAGCTCTACATCTTTTACTGTACAAAAAATGTTATTTATACACACTTAATAAGCCATACCACGACAACACAACATAATTCCAAAACTTGATGGAGGGTCTGAAGTAACTCTGAAGCAAATAGAAAGACTTGTGTTAAATATACCAACTAAGAGGATTAATCTACCAATTTAGTCAAACTGCATTTAATGAGCTAATCTACCAACTAATTAAATAATGATTAAGTTAGTATTTTACTATTTATATTACTATACTACTAGGTATTTAGGAATTATACACCCCCTAACTAGGATTCATACACCCTGGTCCACATCACACACCAATAGAATACTGTCACATATCCCAGAATGTGATGTCACACCCCCAAAATGTGATGTCACGTGGTGTATGAAACCCATAACCCTACTACTATCACTTTTTTTATATAACATTTTAGTTTTGTAGTACTATTATTAATAATATTGATACCAATATTAACAAAAATAAATAACCTTTAATAAAAAAAACACGAAAAATGCAAAAGTTCATTATTAATAAATAAATATACGAGTCTCTAGTAAAAAAAAAGTAAACATGCAAATATTAAAATACTTAATCAACTAGATCGACAAAACCACTTTCACGGTGACAAAGTTGGGTATATAGTTCTAGACACGGCTTATACATGGTTTTCCATCTAGTTCCAGACTGGCTAATGTTGCGAAAATTCCAATAAGGCGTGATAGTAGGCATTGGGTACCCTTCTTGTAATTCCACCCTGATATAATGGTTCTCATCATTAACTAGGGCAATTGTAAGAGCTCTGTGATGTTGAATCTCTTCTAGACCACTCCAAAACAGGAAAATAGTCGTACTGCCTGACATGCTTAAAGAATGGACGATTACACCAAACTTATTAGCAAATCAGAACACCTGCCTCAGGCATTTTCATCCGCTGTACTCTTGTACAAGGCGACCCAAAGAAGCACACATCTTGATACAATGAATTTACATCCTTAACAAAAATGTTCGCGTAGATATCATATCAACTTTGTAACTCTTCTCTCATCGTATGTCGAATGTACTCATAATACTTATCTTCATCAAGTCCGAGACAAACAGCTAGTGCTCGATATCCATAATTTCCATCGCATTTAACATTTTGTATATTTTTTATATATGGATGTATTAATTTGTATTCAATTGTAATTATCCCTTCCCAAAAATCCCACCGATGCCTTGGCCACTCTGGTATGGTACTCGGCCATGACTATCGAGTATAACGCTTTAATTAGAAATGGTACATGGGAGTTAGTTCCTCGTGACCTATCCATGAATATTATTCGTTCCATGTGGTTGTTTAAACATAAATACAGGTCAGACGGGACACTAGAGAGATACAAGGCCAGATTGGTGTGTGATGGTCGTTCACAGCAGGTGGGCATTGATTGTGGTGAGACTTTTAGTCCGGTCGTTAAACCAGCTACCATACGCACAGTAGGGATGAGCATTTTTTCCCGAGTACCTATACCCGTACCCATACCGTACCTGTACCGGTACCGATTTTGAGTACTCGGTATAGGTATTGGTACCCACTTTTACTGATTTCGGTATTCGGTACTTTCGGTATCGGTACGGGTATCGAATTCTATATACTATTGAATTTGATTATATGTGTTACTTCGTATTATGGTATTTATGGTATTCGTATCAATTTTACCTATTTGGTACATGTACCATATTGGTACCTGTACCAAAATTTTCAATTTGGTACCCGTATAGTATTGATACTCGTAATTACTTACCTACTTGGTACCCGTACGAGTGCTCAAAAAAGAAAAAAAATAACAAAATGGTACCAAATGGGTATCGTACCGAAATACCGATACCCCTGACTCGTACCCGTACCGTACCTATATATTCGGTACGGTACTCGGTACCCACTTTTGTTCAAACTCGGTACGGGTATTTTCGGTACGGGTACGGGTATAGGTACGGTTACGGTACCGGTCTCATCTCTAACGCACAGTTCTCTCACTCGCACTATCTGAAGGTTGGGTTGTGCACAAGTTGGACGTTACAAATGCGTTTTTACAAAGTTCTCTCACTCGCACTATCTGAAGGTTGGGTTGTGCACAAGTTCGAATTCGTCTATTCTTTACAGGAGCCCTTCAAAAAAAAGATATGAGTTAAAAAAGAATAAAGATTCCATTTTTATATCATATCATAATATATTTTTTCTTGTACATCCATTTTGTCTTCTATTTTTTTTTTAAATGTATATCTCTCTATAAAAACAACATTAATAAATAATAAAACAAAAAATAATGCTGATTAAAGTACAAACAAATTAACTACACATTGACTATAAAAAAATCGTAAAAGCTAATTTTTAGTAATAATAAAATGTAAGGTTGTTGGTTCAAGTCCTTGCAAATGCAAGGTAAGGTGAAATAAGGTGTAATAAAAATTTGCCGTTCAAAAAATAAAATAAAATAATAAAAAAAACTTAAGTTAATTAAGCCTAAGTTATGATGGTTGTATTTATTGAGGGTATGGTGTAAATACCAACATCCTTTTTAAAAGGTACAAAGTATTATGTACACATGGGGAAGCCAAAAAGTTTGACAAACTTGGTGTATTTAACACCACCCAAAAGGATGGAATTTCAAATATAAACAAATGAAAAAGAGGCTTAATAACCATTGAGGTAACCGTAGAATGTAGACATTAAAAAACCACGACTTTTCGAATACCAAATTTATAACCATAGTAGTCAGGGAAGACAACCTACGTATGCAAAATAATATCAAGTAACTGTGGGCGGTGAAGAACATATGGTAATCGGGAATGAGGGTGATGATAACCTTTTCATCGCCGGAGAAAGCCAAGTTGGTGCTGGGTAATCGGGACTGGTGGATAAAGTGGTTTGACGACCTTATCATTTGGGACGGCCGACACTTCCAGTTCCAAAGGCTTGTCTGGCTGAGGATTATGGGGCTCCCATTAGAATTAAGACGTGAAGACCACGCGGTTAAAATTGGAGAACGATATGGTAAGGTGATTTTAGACGCTGATAAAGGTATAAACGAACCTGATTTGACTAGTTTATACGTGGGGGCTGTAGTAGATCATGGAAGAACTATCAAAGAAGAGATTAAAATTAGATGGAAAAACTTATGGGTAACATGTTGGGTGTCGGAAGGGGCAAATAGCTGGAGGCCGGATTTTGCAAACGAATTGGTGATAGTTATCGGTCAAGATAATACCGAAATAAGTAACAATCATGTTGTTGGTATGGATGGAATGGACTCCTCAGCGGGTGGTCTGGATGAACCTGTGCCTAATCAGTCATCGGACTGTCAAGGTCCGGCACCGTTTGTCGGTCTCGGGGTTGAACATCCAGTGGTGATAACGAAAGTCGTCCAGTCGCCCTGACACGCATGGAGAAGAGCAAGCGCCTGTCACGCATGGAGTAGACCAACCTGTGCATGGGGATGGGAAAGGAATTAATTTAGGGGAGGGGGAAGCATGCAATGGTTTTAATTTGGATGGACCACCCGAGGTTGTCTCTGGAAGTGGAAATATTCAAAGTGGGCCAGGGGATAATAGTAATAATGAGGAAGGAATAAAGCCACATGGTGGGGATACAGCACCAAATAAGGTGAGAGAGTCTATGTTTGTGGATAGTACTTGTGGAGGCCACTTGAAAGTAATTAATTATGTGGGAAATTCAGAAAATATGGAAGGAAATATGGATAATGGGGAGGGCCAAGACAAATCTAATGGGCAAGAATTATTGGACCCAAAACCTTCGCACGTGGCCAAGCAAATTTTTTACTTCAACGCCCAAACATGCAGGACAAGCGGGTCAGTTTTGTTAAAAGAGACCCGTAAGCACAAGAAGCCGATAGTTAGCGGGGTGAAAAATATTGGAGATGGCAAACCGAAGGATTGAGATAACACGAGTGATATGGCGGATCCTTTCAATATGGACAAAATAATTGTCTCTGCCTCAAAGAAAACCCCAAAAAGGAGAAGAAAAGAATGTCAGGGTTTTGACTTGTTCGGAAATTATGCGAAGACGCCAGGTAAAAGAGCTCGTTGCAACGTGTCTCCCTTAGACTTACAGCTGATGACAGGTGAATATGATATATCTGTGGGGTGACAGTGGTGATCTTTGTAAAATAAGTTAGGTGTCAAAATTTTAGGCTTGTTTTTGTGGTGTAAGGCAATCGGTTGTATGTTTTTTGGTGTTTCGCCTTCGGGCGATTAGGTGTTGGTATCGCTAGTTTCTTGCTAGTGGCATCGTGGTTTTAATAAAAGTTTTTTGCCGTTAAAAAAAAAAGTAACTGTGGGGGGTAAGACAGTGACCACCGGCGGGATTACAACTTCTCTGACAACAATTTTATATTTACAGTGTCGTTACTAACACACAGTCGTTAATATGAAAGCACACAATTACCACCACCTACGTCCACTACTATCTACATTTTGAATGACATAATAAGCACAATCCTTCAAAACAGAAACAATGGGAAACGGGAAACCTGAGTCAGTGCACAAGAACCGATTTTGATGGACCTTCTATGTTCTTTAGAACACCAAGTCATCGGAGGGGAACCAGTAGCCTAAGAACATATTATCGTTGAAATTAATCTAAATACCTAATAAAAGGGTTGGGTATCTGGATCATGGTACTACATAAATGAGAGGAGCGTGCAAAATCAGTTTTTTGATAACATAAAGAGTTGTGGTGGGGGGTTACATAGGTGGCAGCCGTAGGGGTTGTGGTTTCTGAAATAAATTAGTGGGACGGTTGTAGAAGGAGTATTAAATCGGAGTAAATGTTTGGAGTGCCCCCACTACTAAACCGCCATCAACCTCCTAGTGTGATTTATGATGTTTAAATGTGATTTACACTGTGTTCCCGAGTTTCATTTAACAAAAGAAAAGAAGGGATTTGGAAGGATGTCAAGAAAAAATCGTGTTCCACAGTTTTTTTAAGGAGAGAAGAGAAAGGAAGTGGAAGGAAAATTTTGGTTAATTTCCTTCATATCTCATCCTTCCAAATTGGAGAGATTTGGAAGGAAATCATTTTTTAAACATAAAACCCTCACTTTTCTTTTCCTTTCCTTCAAACTCGGGAACATGCTAGTTAATTAAATATTCTTTTCCACTCCCTCTCTTTTCTCTCCTTAATTTCCTTTCTCTTCTTTTCCTTCGTTTATTAAACTCAGAGGAGGAGGACAAAAGGTGAAGGGAGCTAGGGGTAGTATACGATTGATATTTTAGGTTTTAACTAAAAGCAAAACATAAAATTACTTTACTAAGAGCATTCACATTACAATCTTCATATTTTTCTCTATAATTATTTTAAAAAACTACCTTTTTATTAATTCTTTCTATTTAATAATATTTATTCTTCACTTTTATCATTACCTTTTCTCTTTCCTCTACTTACAACCACTTTCAATGTCGTAGTAAACATTAGACACAAAAAGTCATGTAACGTTACTGCCACTCCTCGCGCTTCGTAAACTGTCCACATAACTGTCAACTCCGCGGCGAAGCGTGGGTAACTCAAAACTCTAGTTATTATTATTATTATTATTATTATTATTATTATTATTATTATTATTATTATTATTATTATTATTATTATTTAGAATTGGATTTTAATAACCTAAACTATTCGAAATTGGCTGTTGTTCACAACTCAAACTAAAATATTGGCCATATATAACATGCAATATTAACCTATTAAATTCTGGCACTCAAATTGGGTTAAGTCACTAAACCAGTTAGATTAGGTTAAGTCACGAACTTAGTTAACTAACTTCAACTTATATTTCACCAAAAACAACACAATTAACATGCTATTTAACAACTTTTTTTTTAACGCCATTTGGTAGGTAACATAACCATAACCTCAACCGGTGGATCGGAGGTGTACAAGTTATCTCTCATTTGAAATGTTAACTGCTTGACTTCTCTTTTGGACAAAATTATATTTTTATCTAACGGCGAACTAAACGCAATGCCTCGACTACCTGCGATAACTCAATGGCAAAAGGCACACCATACGCTTGCGAACGATAGACAGCGCTGGGTAGCCTGAGCCCGTCACCAAAGCCACCTGTTCCGAGAAAAGCCCGACCCCTTACACGCCCGAAGGCACGACGGTGAGAAATCGATAAAACCTGATCGGGATCAGGACTCGAACTCATGAGCAAAGGCCGGGAGTCATCCCTCATTTCCTATAACCACTAAGCTATAAGCCTATGGTTTTTGGACGAAGGTAAGAATTAGCTACAAGAATGTCTCTTTTATAGAGTATATAATTAAAATAGTCATTAACATTCTTTTATAATTGATCAATTTATGTAAATTTTAACATTCTTTTATAAACATAACCAGTTAGATAAAAATTACATTTTGAGTGTAAAAGGAGAGATATTTATGATGGTCACCCTTTCAACCGGTGCAATACTAATTGACAACCATTTATAAAAATTACGTTGGTTTACAAAACAAAACAATATTATATATATATATATATATATATATATATATATATATATATATATATATATATAGGATTTGGTTCAAATGAGAACCTTTTCTCAAATTGAGAACTAGAGAACCATTATGGGCCACACATTTCTCTAAGGCAATTTTTTTTTTTTTTTTTTTTTTTTTTTTTTTTTTTTTTTTTGCAAAAATCGCTGCTTTATATGTAAGGAAAATTTTTTTTTTATTTTTTTTGTATTTTTTTTCAGTATACACATGTGTATAATTGCATTATACACATATGTATAATGCTATATACACATATGTATAACTGAAATATACACATATGTATAGCTGAAAAATGCTATATACACATATGTATAATTGTCATATACACATATGTATAAATGAAAAAAAAATTCAAAAAAAATAAAAAAAAATTTTTCCTTGCATAAAAATGTGCGATTAAAGCAAAAAAAAAAAAAAAAAAAAAAAAAAAAAAATTTTTTTTTTTTTTTTGCCTTTATATGAAATGTGTGGCTCAGAATGGTTCTCTCAGTTCTCAAATAGGGGTTGGGATACAAATGATATGTTTTGTAAGAAGGGTGAGAAGGAAAAATAGTCATTGGATCAAAATGATGAAGGGATGAGATTAAAGTAGTGGCAATTTTATAAATTGTGTTATAAGATTATTAAATAACTTTATGATGTGTGGTTAGTAATGTAATAATACACCTTCTCATTTAAAAGCACACATTTAATAAAACTTTCTCTCTTCCAATCCCATTTTATTTTCCCTTCTCTCTCTCTCTCTCTTCCTTCCTGATTCTTCTCTCTCTTCCATCAATTTTTTCTCTCTTTCTTCTACGATTACCTCACAAAAAGCAAAAGACTTTTGAATTCAGCTTATTTTAGAGCTTTTGAAAAAGCAATAGACCTCACAAAAGCAAAGATTCCTATCTATATCTATATTATATTATAAAGTATATTATATTATAAAGTATGAGAGAAATGATTCCAATCAAATTTAAGTAATTACAACATATAATGCATATAGTATAATAACTTAATGAATGCAATAAAAGGGTGAAGATGTCTTTTTACATTAACAATTAATTTGATTATGAAATAATAAAGTTATTGGTGACTATCCATGTTTCTAACTCCTTTATAAATTACTAGACTTTTGCCTGCGTGTACACGCGGTTTAACAACTTACAATCATTTTGAACGATAAAACGTATAAAAAAATATAGTAGAAATATTTTATTCAAATTTAAAAGCAAGCAATACACATTTTATTCAAATATCACTAAATATTTCTTTACTGTGAAACATTGCCTAGGGGCGCGCCTGGAACCAGGCGATAAAGAACGTTGGCTTAGGCGCGAAGCATAGTATATATAATTTTTTTTCTCTATATGGGCCTTTCTTAAAAAAAAAACTATCGCTTTTTGTGCGCCTTGCGCCTAGGCTCCGGGCAAGACATATGTGCCTTGAGTGCGCCTTGGTTTTTTGACAACATAGTTTATGATTAAAGAAATTAGAGTGCTGCATACATAAAAGATACACGCTTTGCGACTTTTGACCGGTTTGACAATTGACATGTATCTTTTGTGGCTATCTTTTTAGGCAAATTTTACATGAAAGTAAGTGACATGCTAAGCTTAAACTGTAGGCACAAAAATACCTCATCAAGAATCATATTATTGCAGGTCACAACATCAGATAAAGATTTGACACTATGGCGAACAATATCATACGCTGTAAGAACGCCCTTATCCTAAAAAATAAAACAAATAAAAAAACAAAATTAAAGCACAGGTACGCATTATCCGAATATTGGTACCTAGATATACTTAAAAAACCTTGAGTAAAAAGATTTGAGCCAAAGGCTACCTGGAGCATACACTGGAGCTCATACTGGCTTGTTGTTGCATACGTCGCTGGATACCTGACATTTAAAAATTTTTTCTTAACGGTCTCAAATTTGAACAATTAGAAGTTTATGATGTAAAAAAAACACCACCAGAGATGCACTAACAACAATTATGATAAGTCAATTTAACCAAGTGTAGAATTTGAGGGAAACAATATTAGACAATACCTTTAACGATAACTTATCGAGCGGCAAAGCAACATCCACTTCCATAAAGTCTGACGCTTATTTCACGATATCTTACACAAGAAAATACAGCACTCTTTAATTGATGATTCAGGTTCCATTTGTGGTTCAGTATTGTCTCCTCTTATTGATTGAGATTTCGCTTGAGCTTTGTCCCGTTTTATCCTTTCGGCTTGTCTCTAAACAAAAAAGAACCATTAATATAATTTTTTTCTTTCCAAATAAACAATATACGTGCGCGTATCATGACTTTTAACCTGATTCAAGTGCATCATAGATATATACACAAGTTATTTAATGGAGGCCAAATGACAAAAATATATATTCATGTTGCCGTTACTGGTGGTGCAAGTAGTGCAGGAGGCAATAGTTGAACATGCATGTTTATATGTGGACGCAGTATAACTATTGTTTAGAATATTTCTAGAAATGTTATGGGTTAAACCAAATCCATTTTCAATATCATTTCAGAAGCTAAAAAAATATGTTTTAGAAAAAAAAAATCATTTCTATTGGCTATATTTAGAAGACTCGCTAACGGACGACTTCCAACCCATCTGAACCATCTCCTTATTTTTTGTTTTTTTTTTTTTACCAATTTGAGTGTTTATAGATAAAAACATAAGCCAAGTCAATAGGGGCATTACTGGAAAAATATTATCAACAGCTACTACTTACATAACTAATGCACAACCATCACGAAGGCAGTGCACGACTACCAACCATCAATCACTGTATAATGTAGTAACACACATGATTACCCATCAACATCATTTGTCCATATAAACATTAAACCATTAAAATTTCACCAAAATTACTCAGCAAAATAAAATAATATAAAAAAATGAATCAATGTATATTCTTACACGATCAACAGAGTACTTGCCCTTGAGCAACCAGATAGTTCGAGCTTTCTCATTCTCCGACTCTAGTTCTTTGATCTTACTTTTAAGGCTGAAATGAAATATTTTATAACTTCACCAAACAATCGACCTTAGAAAGTCGCTAAACGCGAACAGTCTTTTAACTACATTACACCAGAACAGCTCAAAGAAACAGAAAAAGGTACCAATCATAACAAACATACTATAGAATCATGCTGAAAGTTCGTCGGTTACTTATAAATGGGTCTATTCAGGTTATGTTTTATCATATAAACTTGTAAAATCTAAGAATTGGACCAGTTGAAAGTCACCACATGGTATTTTTCATGAATAAAGCCGCCTCAATCAGCTTACTAATTAAATAATATGATTTTTGTGAACATATCTCGCATGCCAGTTACTAATGAAAAAGAATCAAATTTTTGGACAAAATGTGTTTTGGGTTAAGCCAACGCATCTTAGGCCTATACACAAAAACCCATTTGACCCAAACTCATTTGACCCGTTACCCAATCCACACCCATATTTGATCTTTCCACCTCTAGACTTATGAAAGAAAACATACAACAGAGTTGATATTGGCGTCAAGCCGTCAATCACGTCTTCAAGATCACTCCATGTCTCTATAGCACGTTGGTGATGGAACACCAACCTGTTTGATTCGATTAAACCATTATTGTCTATCCTTGAAACATCCTTCAGAAGTGGACCCCATGACGCCTAACAATTTCAGTTTTAAGAAAATAAATATCATATAGAATTAGTTCTAAAGGTTCATATTTACTCAATCATTACACCTATTAGAGGGCCTAACCATCTTTGGTCTGATTTCTATTTTAAGTTGTTTTTATTATAATTTTTTTTTTTTTTGGTAAAAAGGAGATCAGATCAAAGTTCAAGAAACTTTATAATTAAAGTAGATCAAAGTTTGTCACTTTGTAATTAAATTGGTCATTTTAAGTCATAAAGATCAAGTAAAATTACCACAAAGTCTTCGGGCGAGATCCAACTATCCCCCAGAGCAACTCCTGAACATAAACCATACAGAAATCAAAACCGGATGCTGATTTTTCAAATCAATGTGCTTGGCTTTTTGCTACAAAAAAAACCCATAATTTTTGTAAATTAGACAAAGTAATCTTTTTTGGTAACTTTCGGATTAATACGATGTGTATACCTCCAAAAATGAGCTTTAACTTTTTATCTTCAATGGATTTGAGAGTAGATAATCCAAGAGTGACTGCAAATTTGCCATCATAGGACTCTGCCACTATATAAAGAAGACTCTTTTGCAGAGTTACATTTCTATTAAAGATTTCAATCAACAATGTGGTCAAATCAGTTGCTGACTCTTCATCAGTTTTCACTAACAATCTTTCTTCCTCAACAAAACTATATCCAGTTCCAACTGGATTATCCTAATCATATAAACTAAATTCAATGAAAAGAACACTTTTTACTTAAAAAAACACTTCTTGTTGTTTATGATATCGGCAAATGAGTCAACCAACTGTCCTGCTAAGCTGCTCGGGTCATCGATTAGTGTTTGAATATAACTGTTGACCACTCTACGTTCCTGTTCGGTTGACCTAAAACTAAACCATGTTAACAGCTTTAATCTAAATTCTTGTTTGATATACCCTGCACACTTGAGCATTCGGATCATCTTCACACAATATTCAAAGTTTTCATCCAAATACTCTGCTGCACCTTTGTTGGCTGGGAAGGGTGATGAGATGTAAAACTTATTGATCTCAGATTAACTAACTAACTAAAATTGTCACATAGTCACTTGTAGTAATTAATTAAATAAAAAAGACTAAAGACAAACAACAAAATATTTTTTCTATCTAGCTTTAATTAGAAGTTACAATAAAAAAAAGTAGAAATTGTTGATGATTAAAATTAAAGGATCTCAGAATATCCTTTAACATAGTTTTCTTCATTTTCTAAAATCAAAGTGCAGGATAATAATTTGAAGAGTATCATCATTGATACCCTAATTTCAATCCTCCTTTAACAATTAAAAAAACGCCTAAAATTAATAAAAACTCAAAACAGATCTCAGTAAGCTAACATTATCATTAGTTCATGTTGAGGAATGTACAGACAAATAACGCATTAATGTCTAAACCATCATCGATACTTCAAAAAATTTAAAACAAATAATAATAATTTAAGTATAAAACATAGATATTAGGAAGATAATATTATTATCATCAGATCCGGTTAAGGAATTAACAGATAGATAGCGCAGTTTCTTCATGTACAAACCCTATATCTGACATAAACAATTAATTTCTGAACTTGTATTCCACATTTGCAGTCGCCTTTAATGTGTAAAATGAAAACATTTAGAACCAAAACATGTAAACACATATATGATATAACCTGTGTTACCTTCAAGATAAGAGGTTCAGTGAGGTGGTTTAAGTGTTTATAACTTGAAGCTTCTGCTTTGAAGCGAAGCCAGCTGCAAGAAGAATAAAATTCCAACTTAAGTTTAAATGACCGATTCAAAAAAAAGCTAACAAAATGATAGACAAAAACACAGTTAGCTTAGTTACCTTCAGAACCGGATTTTAAAATAATATTAATGCATTTAATAACTAATGGCGATACATCAAAAGTTTATTTACAGGATAATGCAACAAAAAAGGGATTTCTTAGATTTTACCCAGCCAAGTATACAGACATAACTAAAGCACAGTGGCGTGGAATCTAACTACCAGAGATTTAACCTTATATATGTCGAAGATAAACTCTATGGTTAGCAACCCATAGTCCCATAGGCCATAGCAGCAACCCTAATTAAAAAACCCAAAAATAGCTTCTTTATATAAAAATGCCAACAAAAGGATACCGTAAGATTGTATCTGAGTCCATACGAACAAAAACATCTTTCATAAAATTACTCTGCGATTGAAATCATGAGTTGATTATTGGGTAGATTGGTGCGAAGAACAAACCCTAAATCAAAATCGTGTAGTGAATATGAGACGAATATTAAAAACACCAAATTATTGAAAGATAATAACGAATTGAAAACGGGGAAACTAAAATCATACCTTAATTGAAAGACAACACCACAAACCCGGAGGTGCGAATCCGTAATGAAATTTCAACAGAGGAACCCTATATGACAATAACCCTTTAAAACTAATCAATGAATCCAGATTACATAAAAACTGAAACCTAAACTATCAATCTCAGTTTTAAAAACCTTCCTAATCATGAACCATTTAATTGAAACATAAGTGATTAATCTCAAGTAAATCCAAATAAAGAAAAACAATCATTACACTAACACATACAATTTTAATCAGAAATCATTGAACCCTAAATATAAAGACTAACTAAACATAAACAACAACACACAATACATAAACATTGAAAGGTTAAGTAATAAAATGAGTATGAAAAACAATGAGAACCATGAACCATAATCGCCTAAATCTGAAAAATTATTACAACCAAACAACAATACAAAATTAATGAATATTAGAAACAAATATCATTAAAATTAGTAAAAGAAAAGCAGATAAAGATTAATCGGCGACGAATAAGTAATAATCATAACCGGTAAAAAAAAGAACAGAAAAGGAGATCATAACCGGGTAAAAAAAACGAACAGAAAAGGAGACATGGTTGATAACCGTGTGTTAAAAAAGAAGAAGGTTATAGTGTTACCTTGAAGGAGATGATCGGCGATGGTGTATTGTTTGGTTCTGGCAGATGAGAGCGTATAAAGAGAAGAAGGAGATGATTGAGTTTTGTGATTTAGGGTTAATGATTGAGTGGGTTAATGATATTAGGAAGGTTATTAATTCCATATTTATGTTTTAATTGAATTTTGGATTTAAAAAAAAAAAGAAAAGTTTATAAATTCTCACATTGTGACACATGGCACAATTTGATAGGAGAGAAATTTGAAGGCTCAACATGGGAATGCCATGTGTACACTTTAAGTTTATTTTATTAGTTGTATAGATTAGTGGCTATCTATGTTCCTGACTCTTTTATCTCAATTATGTCATACATTCTATTATAGCCATATAAATAGTGGCCATTGTGTTGTTATTATATACATCTCAATGAAACAACTCTCTCATTCCTTATTCTCTTTATAATCTTTGGTTTGTTAGTAAGCATTGTCACCGGCTTCTTTCTTCAATTTGTACCTTTATGGGCCTTATTCTTATCGATATCTTATGATTGTCTTCTACCATGAAAACCATCAATGAACCATTTTCTTTTGTTTCTGCAGATTCATAAGGGATTTTGTGTACGAGAATATTGCGGATAACCGTTAGGTTGTATTTGGTCATTCAAAATTTTGTGAAATATAGGGTACTTATCTTAAGGTAATCTTTTGTTCACCATTAAAACAATATTCTTGCAAACATTATGTATTTACACCCCAACCAATCCATACTTTGTTGTTTTTATAATCTTTATACAGTTAATATCTTGGGTTGTATAAAATTTTATATTTATGAAGTTCATATAAAAGAAATCGAATAATATATTGATGCATGGAACTATCATAGTAGCTCATAAAATTGATATGTAAGGTACAAAAATTGATAGATAAGGTAGAGTGAGATGGTTTTGTATGTTTGGGTTTGACATGCATGAGAAACATGACCATATTATCGGCTTGCTCATGGGTTAATGTATATAAAACTTTTAAGGGTTGTCATAAAAAAAATTTTTGCAATTAAAAACCACAAAGTATCTATATGATCTGAATACAATATATAATATCTTACGATTATATAGTTATATACACAATTGGGTTGTTGGTTGAAAAAAAGACAATCATTCATTACATGTCATATATTATGGATAATAATTTGCATAGGACCGGTTAATCAGTGTCATGTATTTTTTATTATTTAAACTGGCAATGTCATTTGACTATTTATAATAAAATGAGAAATAAACATGACATAGAATGAGGGAAGCTTACCATGTACATGTAGAGTAAAACAATAAATGAACTATGTTTATGTTTTGTAAACATGAGAGTTAAAATAAAAAAAATAAAAAATATAAAAATAGAATGAAAATAAATTCGTAACAATCGAGCCGGTAATTTAAGTTGAATAATTATGAACCTAAACAATGCCTATAAATTGAGACATAAACATAGCATGGAATGATGGAAACTTACTATATATTTGTAGAGTAAGGGGCTGTTTGGTTGATTAAGTGCTGAATCATTAAGATGATCTGAATGGTTAAGAGACTCTGAATGATTAAGAGCTGAATCATTCAACATCCCTTATTAGCTTAATGGTTTAGTACTTAATCATTCCATTCAGATGCTGAAACAACAGTCTGAATGCTTAATGATTCAGACCTGAATGGTTAAGAGGCTACCAAACAGCCCCTAAAACAATGAATGAACTATGTTTATTTTATATAAACATGAGAGTTAAAATAAAAATGCAAAAAATAGATCAAAAATAAATTCGTAATAATCAAACCGGTAGTTTAAGATGAATAGTTTTAAACATAAACAATAAAACGATATCATTCAAAACAATGAAGACAATAAATCTTTAGTAGTAACTAAAGATGTGGAAGAGACAATAATTTAAATTTTCTCCTTGCTTGTGGAAGATACAATGGTTAAAAATTTTCCCTCAATCGACGTGGACAATACTTTTACATACATGACTTTAAGAGTTAGAAATAGAGAATTCCTAAAATGTCTTTATCTATATCTATATCTATACTATATTATAAAGTATTTAGGAAGGTTACAAAAAAATTTAAAAACAATAATAGGAGATGACAAACTTCTTTTTTCCGACCTTACACTACTATATGTTAATCAAAACTTACACGCATATCGAAGCTGGGTCATCGTGCCAAGCCTTCATGATGAGTCTATGGTGTCCTTCTTTGTCTCATGTAAGAGGCAACAAGACTATATGACACGTGTCATACCCTTGTTTGCATTTATCATCACATATTTGTTTTTGTTGTTGCTTCATTTTTAGTAAATGTTGTGCTCTCGCCGCAACGCGCGGGCACCCCACTAGTATCCATCCACATATTAAGATCAACTGAAAAGGAAGAACATACCAAAAAGGAACAATAACACCTTTGGATTGTTTATTATAACACTTCTTGCGATTGATTTTTTTTAGTTCCGCCATGTTTCTTGAACTTCTGGGTTAGTTGAACATATAACACATTATGATTGTTAAATGTTTATTTTTTTTATTTTTTGTAATGGGTTAGTTGGTTGAACATAAAACACACAACGTAATGGATTTATGTGATTAGTCTGTGTGTTTTATCTTAAAAAAAATAGTGGGTTTCAAAACAATTCGTATATACTTTCTCAGAAAACATATGTTTACACTGATGTGTTTTTTTGGAAATACATGGTTGTGTTTTAAAACACAACATGTGAATGTACTGGGTTTGGTGTTAAACGCACAAGGTTATGTTTTTTCAGGTTTTATAGGTTTATTGGTTTAATTTTAAAACACACGAAGAGTAAAGGATTAATGAGCTTTATATTGGTTTGATTCTCAAGTGGGCTTGATGCTTAAAACACAATGGACTTGATGCTTAAAACACAGTAGCCATACATGAAAAAATCACCAGCCATAAAACACACAACTGGATATCACAAGTCTTGTAGAACTGGATGATATAAAACCCAGAAATTGCAAATTATAAAAAGAATAGAACTGTACATCGGTTAGGGATTTGAAAATTAAATCCCTAAAATTACTCAATAATTATAAAAGCATGAAAATAATTAATTCATTCATTTGTGTATCTATACTTTCCTTAATAGGAGAAGCGTGAGTGGCATCAGAAAGCAGATGTGTCAAGCGGAGAGACATGCCACCAATGCATGTATGATGCAAAAAGTGACGTCACTAATCAGCTTAAAATCTAAAATTAAATAATTAAATAATGCCACTTGCCTGAACAGTGGTAATAATGCCACTTGCTTGAACAGTGGTTGATAATAAATTAATTAAATATTGCCACTTGACACAACAGACTTTTCTAGGACTGTTGGTTTTAAATTTGAGCTCCAAATTCAAATTCAAATTTCAAAATCGATACCCCATTACACAACTATATAAAGGTATAATGTCACTCTCTTTTTCTCAAATAATTTTTAAATCTCTCAAATAATTTTTAAATCGTAACAGATGCTTCTCTCACATTCACGTTCACGTCGAAGGATTCGAGTATCAGGTAACCTAATTCTAATCGATCTTATCAATAAGAATAAAATTTATCCATTTTGGTTTTCAATAACCCTCGATCTTTTGTCTGCTCCATTAGCAACCAAAGTATTTACGTTGAAAAATGTGTCAACTTTGAAAGATTCATACAATCAAAGGAAAATATTAGTTATGCCATTACCAACGGTTGTAGATAGGCAGCGTCAAACTCAAGATGGGTATGTCTTTGCTTTTTTAAAGCCATCTATGCAAGTGTTTAATGCGTGTTAATTTTTTTCTGCTCAACTTGTGTGTTTGATTAATTTGAGTCATGCTTGAATTAGTATTTTTGTGAATATTTGACCATTAACAGATAGAGGCGTTAGCTTAAGCAATCAAGTGTTTTTCCCGATGGCATTAGGCAAGACATTGATTGCGATTATGCTTTTACGCCACTATGCTTATCTTTTGAGGAAGTCGTCTGCGTCTACTTCCGCTTTTGAGATTCCCGCTGTTGTGCTTGTCAACAGGTATGTTTGTTGAATTTCTTATTTCTTTAGTTTGTTTTTCAAGGCTTGTAGTTGAACTATAACCGTGAATGTTTTTTCTGTTCTATTAGCAAACAGAGTATGTGAGGAAGCACCTTGAGTATGTTGAGTATTCAAGGTTAATCTTTTGGAGATCCTTTCCAGTCAAAGAAACAAATATGTGTTGAAGACTGATGGGTGTATAAAGACATGTTATATTCAAAGTTGATTTGAATGTATTAGCAACATCAGTTTCAAGTTTTCTGAAGATTAGTAAAAGAATTATTTTCATTATGTTAGTAGTTTTTTGTAACGTCTATCTACGGTCAAGACATGTTTGTAAATAGTCTATAGTATAAATTGAATTTGTATTTGATGACAGTTGTTTTGTGAAGATCTGTCCAACTTTTCTGAAGATTGTATTACAGTTGTTTCATTACATCTGTTGACTTACCAACAAATGTTTCTTTTAAAATAAATGTTGTAATTTATAAGTAGAAGAATTCTCTTCACTTTGTTGGTAGTTTTTCGTAACGTCTACTTATAGTCAAGACCTGTTTCTAAATATTCTATAGTATAAACTAAAGTTGTGTTGGATGCCATATGCTTTTTTAAGATTTGTTGACAAGTCAACAGGTGTTGTAAAAAAGATGTTGTGCAAATTTATTGATAGTTTTTCATTATATCTAAAGTTGTATTGGATGACAGCTGTTTTGAGAAGATCTGTTTACAAGTCAACAGTTGTTGTGAAATAGATATTCCGATTAATAATAAATAATACAAATAAGCCCTAAGTTTTGAATGTTTAAGAGGGAAAGCTTTAAATTATGATAGGGAAGCATGTTTACGATTTTGAACATTAACAGTGTTGAGTGGCAAATAATAAGAGTTATGAGAGCAAATATTGTTATTGTTATTATTATTAATTAATTGATTTATATAAGATATAACATTGTATCATTATATATACTTGGTTGCATTGTTCAATAATATTCAAGTTGGGAGGTTATTTTATAAGAAACCTGTGTTAAAATCAGTTGATTATTTTCTAAACATTTTGTATGTAGCATCATTTCATTTTAATAAATAAATAATAATAATAATTATTTTAAAACCATCTTTAATAAATAAGCCCTAAGTTTTGAATTTTTAATAGGGAATGTTTTAAATTATCATAGGGAAGCGTGTTTACGATTTTGAACATTAACAGTGTTGAGTAAAATAATAAAAGTTTTGAAAGCAAATATTGTTATTGTTATTATTATTAATTAATTGATTTATATAACATATAACATTGTATAATTATATATACTTGGTTGCATTGTTCAATAATATTCAAGTTGAGAGATTATTTTATAAGAAAGCTGTTTAAAATTAGTTGATTATTTTCTAAAGATTTTGTATGTAGCATCATTTCATTTTGATAAATAAATAATAATAATAATAATTTTAAAACCATATTTAATAAATAAGCCCTATTTTTTTAAGTTTTAAGAGGGAACGTTTTAAATTATCATAAGGAAGTGTCTTTACGTTTTTGAACATTAACAGTGTTTAGTGTCAAATAATAAGAGTTTTAAGAGCAAATATTGTTATTGTTATTATTATTAATTGATTTATATAAGATATAACATTGTATCATTATATATACTTGGTTGCATTGATCAATAATATTCAAATTGAGAATCTATTTTATAAAAACCCTGTTCAAAATTAGTTTGTTATTTTCTAAAGATTTTGTATGTAGCATCATTTTATTTTGATAAATAAATAACATTAATAAATATTCTAAAACCATCTTTAATAAATAAGCCCTAAGTTTTGAATTTTTAAGAGGGAAAGTTTTAAATTATCAAAGGGAAACATATTTACGAATTTGAACATTAACAGGGTTGAGTTGCAAATAATAAGAGTTTTGAGAGCAAATATTGTTATTGTTTTTATTGTTAATTAATTAATTCATTTACGTGGCATATTACAAATTCTAAGTGAAATTCTTTTTTGGATGACAGTTTTTTTCATTACATCTGAAGTTGTATTTGATGACAGTTGTATTGAGAATATATGTTGACAAGTCAACAGATGTTGTAAAAACAGATCTTCCGATTAATAATAAATAATACAAATAAGCCCTAAGTTTTGAATTTTTAAGAGGGAAAGTTTTAAATTATCATAGGGAAGCGTGTTTACGATTTTGAACATTAACAGGGTTGAGTGTAAATAGTAAGAGTTTTGCGTGGAAATATTATATTATTATTATTATTTTTATTAAATAATTGATTTATTTACGTGGCACATTGTAAATTGTATTGGATGACAGTTTTTTCATTATATCTGAAGTTGTATTAGATGACTATTGTTTTGAGAAGATATGTTGAGAGGTCAACAGTTGTTTTAAAACAGATCTTTCGATTAATAAATTATAAAATCATTTGTAAATAGATAAAAGTTTGTCTGTTCGATCAATACTGTAGTGTTGGTTAAATAGATCTTTCAATTAATTAATTTGTATAATAGTTCTTCCGATTAATATTAATAAATAAATAAATAATAATACAGCCCACTATAAAATCAGTTTTTAAATTTCTTTAGAGTTTGTTTGTACCACCAAATACTGTATCAGGTTAAATAGAGGTCCAAAAGTCCAAATTTAATGATTACAATTTTGAAAGTTACTTTATTTACGCTTCACTTGGTAATTTTTAATTGGAAAATTGTATTGGATGACAGTTATTTCAGAACATTTGTTTGACAAGCCAACAGATGTTGTAAAACAACTTTTGTGATTTATAACTTTTTTTTTTTTTTGAAAATTTGTGATTTATAACTATAGAGTTTTTTCATAGTCTCATTTTGTCCACATAAATAATAAATAATAATAATAAAATTTTAAAAGTATGTGTTAAGTCCCTAAGTTTTGAACTTTTAAGAGGGAATTTTTAAATTAACGTAGGGAAGTGTAGTACTTAGTTATGTTGCAGTGGTAAACATAGCAATAAGTTTCCTTTAGAAATATATCCTATAAGCACATAACAATACAAACCTTCTAAATTTCTGCAAAGTGTCTTCTAACCCTTGTCTCATCTTGGTATAAATAAATAAATATATCGAAACTATATCAATGGAAGCTGTCAACAATAGTCTCGCTTTTATTTGTGATCTGAACCCAAGGAAAGATAGGTGGAGTAAGAAGGGATGTGTTATACGAAAATGGAAACAAAATTTTAAGATGGAGCTCATATTGATCGATGAGAAGGTATGAATGTTTATGTTTTTTTATATTTTGTTTTAGGTTAATATTGTTATCTTAAGTTCATGTTTTATACTTATATCTGTATTTTGAAAAAGTTGTTGTGTTTGATGTTTATCTTTTGTTTATGATTATTCGTAGGGTGATAAGATTCAGGCTTCTATTAAAGGTCATTTGGTGCAACATTTTGACACTAAAGTTCATGAGGATGATGTTGTTGTTCTCTCCAAATTCGGAGTTGGTGAAAACAAGGACCCATACACTGTTGTTGCACATGTTTTTAAAATCATTTTTTTATCGTTGTACTACTGTGAAGCATAATGTCGGATTGGGAGGTGTTGAGTATGGGTTCAGGTTCATTCCATTTAAAGATATTCTGAGTGGAGAAGCAAATAAACTATTGACTGTTGGTTGGTCTATTATGATATTTTATGTTACTGGGGTTTTTTTTATGGTTTAATTTGTATAGATTTTTAATACAGTTGTATTTTATAATTTTGATGCAGATGTTGTTGGTAGTCTTATTTGGTATGGTGATTTGGATGTGTTTGGAAAAGCACCAAAATTAACGCAACGGATGAACTTTGATATTCAAGATTTGGAGTAAGCATTGACTTGTATTTTTATAAATTTTGTTTGTTGTAATGTTTCCAAAATGGTAATGAATGGTAAGAATTAATGAAGTGGTGTAGTAAATGTAATGAAGAATATTCTTTTAAATTAACGGACTTGTATGTTATTTAGTGATGTAATAAATGTTGTATATCAAATGTTAAGTCCCCCTTTTTTTATATGTATTTACAATCTTAAAATTATTGTTTGCATGTAGAGGTACCATTTTAAGATGTACAATGTGGAATGATTATGCAATACTGTTTAAGAACCTCATTTCTAATAACCCTGCTAATGAGCATGTGATGGTTGTTATACAACATGGTAAAGTTAAGGACTGGAAAGGTAACCGTGTGTTAGTTTTGCGTATTTTAAAATAATTGCTAACGTGAAACAAAGTCACTAAGTATATGTATATTGTTATATATAGAACAAATTACCGTACAAAGCGACAAGTATGGAATTCGACTGTTTCTGAATGTAGAAATTGATGAAGTTAACCAATTAAGGAGGAGGTATAATATTTAGAACAATTTTATACATAAAAGGGCAATGTTTTTAACTTTTTTTTGTCATTCTTTTGAGTCTTGTAGGTCATTTTTTATGTTAATTCTTTTTATCATTTTTCAGTCTTCTTAAGAAGCAAGCTCAAGAATTTGGTTCTACTTCTCAAACACTACGTTCCTCCAAGTCTGTTTACTCATTGCATCAAGAATTCGTTGTTTCAACTCCAAAGAAAGATGTTAGGATGCGAGGTCCGACGGTCGCGTTGCGACATGGACTAAATGCCCTGTCCAAGCCAAGGAACTTACGCCGAAGAGTCGAGCGACCATTCTGTGTCACCTCCAGAGTATACACTGGAGAACTGAGACAATTACTCTCCGTAGTGGGGGTTTATGTTTAATTATGTAATGTTTTAATAAGTAGTTTAGGGTTATGTACTGTGTTTGTAATAAGTAATTTAGGATTATATAATGTGTTTATGTAATGTGTTTATATAATGGTTTATCTAATTTAAATTTTATATAATGTGTTTATCTAAACTAACATTAAACATAAAAACATAATATCAAACATTAAAACATAACATTAAACATTACACATTAAAACACTAAACATTAAACACAATAAAAACGCATCATAGACCACGACAGAAGATTAGTGATGTGGAAGTCGCTTTCGTAGCGCTGCCGATAAGCGTCGTGTGTGAGTTGAATTCCCATCTGTTCGCTAACGCTAGGGTGCGCCTCCATCGTCGCTTCATAAATGGTGTGCCATCTCGTACAGTTATTTTGTTTGACAGACCACTTACTGGCGATCTAATCAACGTTACGGTTGTTCGTTTCGCTAATTCGGTTGTACTCGGCCAAGACATTGTGCCAAAAATCCTCCCTATTGTTTGGCGGGTTCTCCTTAATGTTGATCCACGCCGTCACCAACTATATTTGATCCTAATTAGTCCACCCTGCCATGCTTTCGTTTTGTGTTTGGGTTTAGGTTTAGGTTTAGGTTTGTGTTTGTGTTTTAAAAGTATATGTGTTTCTGTAATATATGTATGTGTGTATATATATATATATATATATATAGGGTTAGGATATTTTGGAAACCCATCCTTATTCGGTAAACTCTGGAAACTCTAACTTCCCAATTTTTTTTTTTTTTTTTTTGAAAAAAATAGGGCTAGTAATATACATGATTTTAAGCATTTTGGGCCAAAAAAATTTAAAAAGCGCCGAGTAGTTTTTTTTTTAAGAAAAAATAAAATTTTGACTAACACATGTTAAGCGATAATAACAGGTGTTAACCATCTGTTAATTATATGTTAACAGTAGACGTTTTTTATTTTTTTTAAAAACAACCGTTCGGCGCTTTTTCGATTTTTTTTGGCTCAAAATGCTTAAAAAAATGTATATTACATACCCTAAAATTTTCATAAAAAAAAAAAAGTCGGGAAGTTAGAGTTTCCAGAGTTTACCATATAACAAGGGTTTTCTCTATATACTTTCACTATATATATATATATATATATATATATATATATATATATCTGTGTGTGTGTAAAAAATGGCCCAAAAAAACAAGGTCCCCCCTAAAGCTCAAACGGTCGATTTTTTAAAAATTCCAACGGCCAGATTATTCCCACAGCACTCGTTATGTGGGTAACCCTCCCAACCAAAACGCCCCCATATCATTCAGGGGGTGGTGTTCCCCGGCACTATGGGGCCAAAACGCAGATCATAACGCTACCACTGCGCATGCACTTAACCAACTAAATTAGCTTTAAACAGTTCAATGTTTTTCAAAAATATGCAAGTCATAAACCTTAAATGAATCTTGTGTTCTTTGATTAAAAAATGTTTGAATTAACTTAATACTTTAAAAATTCTTAAAAATGACTATACAATGAATACACTCCTGTAAAGTCTAGCTCAGTTGGTAAAATAGGGGGAGCTAGAGCAGGGGTCATGTGGAGTTTGATGGTTCGATTCAGTTGGAGCCATATTTACAATATGTGAGAGTTCCATCTAGGGAGATCCCAAATCCAGATGAGATGGGTAATCAGTACAGGCTAACCCAAGGTGTTAGACGAAACTCCACCGGCTAGACCACCTGTTAAAAAAAACAATGAATATACCATGCATCACTATTTTGACCCATTGGTTGACTCTTAGGTTGGCGTTTATGGGCCATTGTTAACATGAAGAAACAATGACCAAAAGCCCACCACATTTATCATAACAAAAATCACACTTCATTAGTTCATTACATGCATATTATACATCTCAACATCTTACACGACAAATAACCTTTGATGCTAGTAGCCTTCTTTACACGTTCATCGTTAGATTCATCTAAAACCCCGATATAGAGTCATAACTAAACCTGGTACACCATCCCGACCTCGAGTGTCGACGCTTGAGGGAAGCTCAATGCGTTCGTCGGGCCTCGCGAATTCCTTCGCAAAAAATCATACCCGAAATTTATCACAAATCTTTTCATCAAGCTCGAACCTCTTTTCGCTTTCACGTAACAATGACCGCGAATAAAAGCTAACCCTGCTTCCCGAGCTTCCATCAACTCCCTCAACTCGTCCCTCACACCCGTGTTTATTTGTGGGCTCTCGGGTACAACGAATCTCACCCTCTTTCTTGGCCGTGGCGATACCTCAGACACTGCTATCTCTTGAAGTTCGGATGAAAACCCGTTTTCGTCCTCACACATCCTTATACCGCCTTCTAAGTTGGTCGAAGCGGTCCCAACAACTGACATCCTCCCGTCATTATCAAAGTCTTCCCTTACATCATGGACACCGTTACCATCAGTGGCGTCGGCCCTTTCTGTACGAATGAACTCGGCTACGCTACAAATGAGATCATTCTCGAATTCCACGTCGTCCATGTTGACATCACGGTACCCGTATCTTGCTATGCACCGATACAATCTATATTCCTTTGGGCCAATCCTTCCAACGAGAAACCGCTCCTCGGGCCTTACGTGAGGCACGGGGACCGATTTCACACAAAGGAACACCACAACTTGGTGAAAAGCGGGAAGGTTCGTTACAAAGTGTGAGAAAATAGCAGGGACCCCGGAAACGAGCTCAGTGTGAATGAGCCCGATTCCGCGGACCCGCATGATGCCAAGTGTAGGGCCCAAGCTAAGGAGCCAATTGATAGAGACTTTGTTTTGGACATCAAACTCGTATTTTTTTATCGTTCCGTAGTGCCACACGAACATGATGACTAGAAAGATGCACGAGAGGGCGACTGGTACCCATGCGCCTTCGCGAAACTTTATCAGCGATGCTGAGAAGTAGAGCATTTCTATTGAGCCAAAGAAGAACATAAACCCAAGAGCTAAGAACACGCTTTTTCGCCAGCATAAAACCATTACAAGTGACATTAAGCACGTTGTCACTAACATAACCGTAATAACCGCCAAACCTGTAAAGAAATCAGAAAACAAACATCATTATTAAGAAAGGTTATAGTAATTTACTAATGGGTCAAAAACAGTAAGATCTGAGATTCGGCCGAGGACCTCAGAACTTGGGTGCTATAACCCCACCAAAAGTTCTATCAGATTAACTTCGGGTCGGGCCCTAGCAGCCATGGTCCTCGGCTGGATCTCTATAACTCATGACAGTATGTACCTGCTGCATTGCTTATATGTTTGGTGTCACGAAAACCAATTGTGACAGCTAAGCATAGGAGCATCAAAGTCCAATTAATCTCCGGTATGTAGATTTGACCGTGCTTATTAGTAGGCGACGTGTGTATTATTTTGACCCGTGGGAAACAACCCAATGCCGAACACTGTTTGATAATGGAAAACGTCCCAGTGATGATAGCTTGGCTTCCAACAACTGCAGCAAGTATCGCAATTCCAAGAACTGGCCATCTTATTTTTTCTGTCACAATATTAAACAAATAAATTTCATTTGAAATCCAAAATAAGAAAATGAGTGACAAAGTGACATACCGGGGACGGATACATAGAAACCAATTCGGTAGTCAGTTTCAAGAATGTGATGCTTCGAGAGATACGCGGCTTGGCCCATATAAGCAAGGATCAAGGATGGGTAAACCACAAACGTAAAAGCCATCTGCAAATAATATTATTAGATCAATAACCTCATCAAACTAATAATGTAGACAGTACACTCAATCTGGCCTACTACTACTTAGCCCGTTAGTGATTGGCCCATTATGGTTGGGCCCAATCACTTGCGCTAACATTAGGAAATGAGAAATATAGTAAAAAAGGCGCAACCCGTTTTTGCTCATTACCCAACCGACACAACTTCCGTTTCTGACACTAGTAAGTTGATTGAATACCTTAATGGACAACTGGGAAAAATGACCAAGATCAGCATACATAGCCTCTGAGCCTGGATAGTGGACGAAATAGACACAAGTTATATAAAAAGTCAACAAAAGTCAACAGAAGTCAATGTACTAAGAGAACAGTTGATCTACCTGTTATACACAACAAGATTCCACCTAATGACATCCATCCTTGTATTTTTGTTTTCTTTAAGAACTTGTACATGTAATAAGGCGACAACGCTTGAAAAACTTGCGGGTTCCAATGAAAAATGTTGTAAATTCCTATGGTGCTGATGCACAGGAGCCACGTAATCACGATTGGTGCAAACAAGAATCCTAAACGGTGGGTCCCGTAATGCTGGAGGCAAAACAAGAGCACTAGTATGACGCAAGCAAACGGGACTTCGACATCTGAAATTTAAATATATTGTTATGTTAGGAATGGGTTGAACGGCTCAAGCTGGTCAAATGGGTTGTAAGTCGCCCAAAAACTATTCAAAACAAGCTTTTTATCATATTTAAAATATTAATTATTTAAAAAACTCAAGATAAGAGCAAACAAAAAAGTGTTTGCCCATTACCCACATCTAGCAAAACTTGTCACTAAAAGCATGGTTCTTTTGTATGCCTAGAAAAGTATTTAGTAACATATAAATATATTATCTTTCCCTCTAAAGTGTGGTCTCTATTACGTTTGCTAAAACGCACCTAGAAAAAACATAAAACCGACAGAGTCGTCACTTTCAATGTTTTAGAGCGCAATTGCGCAAACAAGATAACTTATCACACGAAAACGAAAAATATAGTGGGAAATCATATTCATAAGTTAGTGGAAAAGGTAAAGAAAACAAGACAATGACAGGGACAAAAGCAAGTTGATCACGTATATATGCACTATAATCTGACCTAACTTATATAGGTAAAATCACTGATTCTTGCTTTTTATATTTATATATTATACAAAATATAATCTTGTCACCTGTAACAGTTTCTAATTCATCTAAAAGGGGAAAGTGTGACATACAGTTTACTGTGCATATCAATAACCATTTTAACTTGAAATCTTTAGTCTTGAGGCAAGACTAATCCACAACAACGGGGCACGTCCAATACAGAACCAGTGTTAAGTAGATAACTACGAGAAACACTTTATACGGCTCTCACAGGTCTTTACTTAATATTGTTTATTTATTAAACGGGCCTCAACGACACTATTACTTTATGTATTTAATGGAGATCAGATTTTTGATAAAGATAAAAACTTTATCACAAAAGGTCCCAGCAAAATAGTGTTATTTTATTATCAATTTGGTACCCTCTCTTTATCCATCAACATTCAACAGCACGTTTAAAAGAATATTGTTTGTATGTAAGTGAAATCTAGAATCTGAATGATTATTAGAATAAAACCAATATATATCCTAATCATGATCTTGTCAACTTTTCTTTATGATTCGGGTTGATTTGGTACGACGAATATTAACCAAAAAAGAATTAACATTGCACTCTAGATTGTTCGAGTTGAAAACAACACGAAAGTCCCAACTGTTGTGCCCATATGACTTCTGGTTTTGTGTTCACTTGTTAGTTTACCAACTAAAGTAGACACATTTTCAAGATAATCTAAAGGGTATTTATGGGATCAAATTTTTCGGTTTTACTAAAAGCTAGAGGTGTTAATCATGTCGAGTTGGTGGGTCAAAATTGTTGAACCTGAACACGACCCATGTAACATGTAACCCTAACACGAACAGCAGTGGTGGATCTAGACCAAGATTTCAGGGGTAACGTTACATAATATTCACGGGTAACGTAATACAAAACACGTAAAAAAAATTAAAAATACACTACGTCAAAAAAGTTGAGGGGTAACGGACGTTACCCCTGCTTACACTCTAGATCCGCCCCAGACGACCAGATTAACCTATTTATCTAAACAAGTCAAACAGATTGGTGGGTTGCGATCGGCAATCACAAACGCAACTGCTAAAACGAACCTGAAAGATTATAACCCTTAAAAACTGTCTACAACTGAATCCCCAAATACTTTATTAAAAAATCAAGAATTCACATTCACTATGACACAAAGTGGTAACTTTTTTTAAAAAAAAATGTTTAATTTATGATTTTATTTTGACTTTATGTTACAAAACTAAATAAAAGAACTTACATTGATGGTGTTCTTTTGACATAGAAAGCTCAAGCCCAGAAACAGCAGAGAACACTACAAGAATCACAAACAAAGAAAACTATATAAACATATGATCATCAAACTCAAACAACACAAAAACTTCAAACATTCGCATACCGGATATAGCCGGAGTAAGAACACCATCACCAATGACCATACATGTACCAAGCAAAGCCAAAACAAGCAAACCTTTCTGCAAGACTTTATGTTTCTCCAAAGTAGACTTCAAACTCAACCCAATATCTCTAGAACCCGACCCGAATTCATCTGTTCTGTACTCATAAAGCTCTTCATCAGCAAGCTGACCATTCGGCAGCGTGCTGACTCGAGCATGACGACATAACAATGTGTACAAAGCAAAAGTCCCTCCTTCACCATTATCATCAGCTCTAAGAACTATGAACACATATTTCAAAAGTGGGATTAATGTTAATGTCCAGAACACAAAAGATAAAACTCCAAATATCTCTTCATTAGACTCTGAATGATGAATATCTTCTGCAAAGGCACTTTTGTACACATACAAAGGAGAAGTGCTTAATTCTCCATACACAACTCCTAAACTTTGATAAGCTAAAGCCATCACAGTCTTCCATGATTCTTTCTGCAACAACATGTTACATGAATACAACTGTCAAACAATAATAATAATAAGTAAATAACCTTCAAAGTTTTGATTATTTTTATACACTTTTTGTACCTTAATTGGATGGGAATTTCGGTGTCTGCTTTCAATATCCATCACTAAGAACCTCAAAAGATTATTTTCATGTTAGTATCAATAGGATTGAAGATGACCCAGATGAGAAAACAGTATGCCCACTTGAAGATTCTTAAAGAAATGAGCAAAACAGAGGAAAATAATTGGATTGAATGTGACCCAGATGAGAAAACAGTATACCCACTTCAAGATTATTGTTATTCAATGAATGAAGGAAACAGAGGAAAAGGTTGAATAAGAGAGACGTAATGCAAACGAGCAGTTGTTATTCGGTAAGTGAGAATAAGGTGCTGGTGAAAGTGTGTGTGTGTGTGTGGATGTTTTTTAAGCCAAGAGAACCCCACCGGCCAAGCCCACCAGACTACACAAAACATTTGTGTTGTTTGTACCCTCCAATCTTGAAGCTATAAACATGCACCATGTGGCAAGTGAAGTGGAGCTCTTTTCTTCTCCCTCACACGTTTGCTTGAGTAATATTTGACTTTGGTTTTATATTTTAGACCATGTGTTGCACACACGTGAGGCTTGAGCAGCCACAGTAGCCCCATGCTCACCCCAGCCATAACAACCTAAAGCGAGCAGGCTCACAACGCGAAGAAAGGAATTTGTGTTGGATTTGTTGGTTGTGGTCGCGCCGGTGCTCATCCTCAGTCACAACAACCTGGCTACTTGAGAGACACGTTAGTGGCTCGCGGCGGTGCTCACCGCGAGCCACAACGTACAGTCTTAATAATTTGTTAAAAAAACAAAAAAAAAGTATTGGATTTAAATAATTTAAACCATTACTTATTGATCGTCACTGGTCATAACTAACAACGAAATGCGTGCTAGCGGTCTCACCTTTTAACATATTGTCCATCAATAAGCCATGATTAACATATCGTCCGCATTTTTACTATCAACTATTGGCCGTCACCGGTCTCAACTGAGGTGGCATGCTTGTGAGTCAAACTCCCTCTTGCGTGTCACATTATCTCCTACTATTCTATTTAGGGCTGTTCACGAACCGAGCCGAACCGAACGGACCTTTGCTCATGCTTGGCTCATTTTCAAACCGAACCGAGCTGAGCGGCTCGTTTACAACCGAGCTGAAAGCGAACGAGCATTTTTCGAGCGTAATTTTTTCGAGCGAGCGTCGAGCGAGAAACGAGCGAAGATTAATTTAGACAACCATGAAATTGGGATGTTATCTTCAATGTTTCGTTGTCGAGTGACAACTAAGGTGGAGCTGTCCGATGAGGACACTAATATTGAGGTCCGAGTGTTCAAGAATGAGGCTTAGGTTGAGGCAATGAGCATATTACAGAGAACAATTGTCGCATTGTGGCGTAGGGTGATATCAAGCGACGACTAGGGACGGACGACTAATAACATAAAGAAGTTAAGGCTGTCACGTTACGACTTACGGTTTTACTACTAAATCTTGTGTTAAATATTTATTTAATAAAGTGGACTAGGCGTATTTTATTTGCATATATTAGGCCAAATGTTATGTATAAAGCTATAAATATCACTATAATTTGTGCGTATATATAATTATATATATATATATATTAGATAAATAATAATTTATTCGAGCCGAACCGAGCCGAGCGGACCTTTGCTCGTGCTTGGCTCGTTTACAAACCGAACCGAGCCGATCGGCTCACTTTCAACCAAGCGGACGATCGAGCGAGCATTTTTCGAGCATTTTCCGAACGAGCGACGAGCGATCCACGAGCGACGAGCGATTTGAACAGCCCTAATTCTATTAGGCCTTAAAGGGCACTCCTGGAAAAAAAAATTCTTTCACTGATTTTAACCAGTTATACAGTGCCACATCACTTCACTGAAACATTTTTTTGTAGGCAGCACTCCAATGATTATTTCATTATATTTTATTTAAATTTGAGAAAACTAACCGTTGTATAAAAATAGACGATAATTAATTTTGTTACCGTTACATTTAAACCGTTGCAACCATTTGGAATCTGTACCGTTACGGTTTGGTCTATAAAAACACTATAAACTTCAATACAAAAAATCACACCAAAAACCGGTTATACTTTAATCGTTTCGTAAAAATGGTCTCGTGGAATGCAAATGAGGATATCGCGTTAACGAGGGCATACCTGATAGTGAGAAACACATGGGTTCATGAAATCGATACCCCAATTTCATTTTGGCACCGGGTGTCGGTGATATTCAATGATTTAACCGGCACAAATGACTGCTCTAAGGATTCGCTCGTTCGTAGGTGGATTCTTCTCTGGTTCAGGTGTCTCCGTTGGAACGTCCTCTATGAAGCCACGATGGAGAGGCACCTTAATCTTCAAGAAGACATTGCAATCCAACGCACGTGCGGCGACTACTACCATGCACAAATGAGTAACTTCACCCATTTTGCGTCATGGCGAATGTTGCGAGATTTATTTAATAATTAATGTTTATGGTTGTTTAATGTTTATTGTGTAATGGTGTTTAAATTTTTAATGAAAGTTAACCGTGGTAATTATTTTATGTGAATGTATGATTTGTATAGGGGTAAAAGATAAAAAAAAAGGTCAAAATGTAAACGGTAAAAAAAAAACACGGTCAAAAAATCTCGGTCAAAGGTGAAAGAAAACGTGGCATATTCTCATTGGTCAAGAAAATGACCGTTTCTTTGTACTAGCACAATAATAAGAACCAGAAAACGGTTCACGAGAGCCCTACCAGCACATGTAGTTGCGGTATTACCGTACTGGTAATTGGGTACCTGTGCCCAATTCTGGTGGCACCCTGTCCCCCTTAGTTATGGTTTGTTAGTGGACAATATGTTAAAAGGTGGGACCGTCAGAACACATTTCGTTAGTTGAGACTAGTAGCGACCAATGGCTGATAGTTGGGATTATTTAAATCGGATTATTTAAATCTAAATAATCAGATAACTTAATTTGGATTACCCGATTTTTTTTTTTTTTTGAACGGCCAACGAATCAATTTCCGAGCACACTCGGGCACCCTTTTGGCGAATCAGGTACTCGAGAGTACCCGGGCCACCAATTGCCACCAATTCCCGGGAAAACCCGACCACTCACCCGCCCGAAGGCACGACAGTGAAATAATCGGTAAAACCGGTCGGGATCAGGACACGAACCCAAGCCAATGGCCGGGTCATCCCTCATTTCCCCTCCACCAATGTCCTCCAAATGTAGCTAGTGGAAATTAAACCCAAAGCCTCTCATATGAAACTTTAGGCCCTCAACCAACTGAGCTACAAATGTTGGACTGGATTACCCCATTTTTAACTTAGTTATTAAAAATTTTCATAATAAGTAATAAATCATATTAAAATTAGATGAGTTTTATCAAAGCTTAAAGTAACTTTAAAAAGAAAAACAATAATGAAAGTTGATCATGTCAACTTTTTGTATCAAATTTCAAACTTTCAAAGTTGTTAAAAGGCTAGCCCGTTACTTTCGTATTTGAGTGTTATATAAGTAGGATCAAATTTATAAATCAAACTTATATTTTAAAATTTATTTCTTAAGAACCAAAAATTTAAGTTGTTAACAAATTCGTAAAAAAATTATTAAAACTCATCCGCCAAACATATCATTTGTCATATTTAAGAAATGACAGCCAATACGTTCATAGGGTACGTTCATAATATCTATATCTATATCTATATCTATATATATCTACTAGCTTTTATCCCGGGAGTGTCCCGGGGTTGAAAAATATAATAATTCTAATAATACTAATACTAATAGTAATAATTATTACTCTTGTAATTAAATAAATAAAAAATAACTTTGCTATAAGGTGACACCATGTGTTGCAGTGTTGCGCGATTCTTTCTCCTAGCTTCTCTTGATGAAGTATACCTATGCATCTTTAGAAGAGTAAAATTCCAATGAAAGCATGGCGCTTGGGCCGAATTTTAACATCGTAGATAAGAACCTGGTTTAAAAGAAAAAACATGATTAATGAATAACCTGGGCACTTTGTGTTTTTTTCCTGTATGAACAAAACCCCACAAAAAATAGTCGTTTTTTTCTCCGTTTTTTATATAGCACTATGTAGGGATGGGCATACGGTCCCGAAAACCGATCCCGAACCGAAAAAATACCGATCCCGTACCGAACCGAGGGTGTTCAGTATCGGTATTGGTACCCACATTTAGAGGTTTTCGGTTTCGGTATTTTTGGTATCGGTACGGGATCGGTATTGTATCGGTATTTTAAGGTAAAATACCGATACCACACCGGTACCGTACCGATACCGAACCGATACCGTACCGGTATAATCGGTATCGGTATTGATTTTTTGTACTTTTCGGTATCGGTATTGTCGGGATCGGTATTGGTTCGGTACCAATACCGTCTCGAGCTCATCCCTAGCACTATGGTACTCGTTGGAAAGATAATAAAACGCTCGTTAATTTGGTGTAATTTTTTTATTTAAAAAATCTCGAATATAAAAAAAATATTAACGTTTAAAAATTATGGGAGGAAACATAAGAGAGAAAAATTTAAATTTGTTTTTAAATTATTTTTTCCTAAAATAACTCAATTTAATTTTAGTAATTGAGAATTGAGAGATAGAGAGATAAATTGAAGGTTTTATGTTTATCTTTTTTTTAATTAAAAAAGGAAATAATTTAAAAACACTAAAATCTTTCAATTATGATTTATGATGCCACGTGGCAGTTTCATGGAGAGGTTGAAAGCACCATTGCACGCCACGTCAGCAATGTTCAATTCTTTTATATATATAGATAGATTAATCTATTATAATATATATAAAAGAATTGAACATTGCTGACGTGGCGTGTAATGGTGCCTTTAATCTCTCCATGAAACTGCCACGTGGCATCATAATTGAAAGATTTTAGTGTTTTTGAATTATTTCCTTTTTTAATTAAAAAAAGATAAACATAAAACTCTAAATTTATCTCTCTATCTTTCAATTCTCAATTACTAAAATTAAATTGAGTTATTTTAGGAAAAAATAATTTAAAAACAAATTTAAATTTTTCTCTCTTATGTTCCTCCATAATTTTTTAACGTTAATATCTTTTATATTCGAGATTTTTTAAATAAAAAAATTACACCAAATTAACGAGCGTTTTATTATCTTTACAACGAGTACCATAGTGCTATATAAAAAACAGAGAAAAAAACAACTATTTTTTGTGGGGTTATGTTCATACAGAAAAAAAAAAAAAACACAAAGTGTTCAGGTTATTCATTAATCATGTTTTTTCTTTTAAACCAGGTTCTTATCTACGATGTTGAAATTCGCCTCAATCGCCATGCATTGGAATTTTACTCTTCTAAAGATGGATAGATATATTTCATCAAGAGAAGCTAAGAGAAAGAATCGCGCAACACTCCAACACATGGTGTCACCTTATAGCAAGGTTATTTTTTTATTTATTTAATTACAAGAGTAATAATTATTACTATTAGTATTAGTATTATTAGAATGGTTATATTTTTCAACCCTCATCATGAATTATACATCTATATAAGTCAAAGTCAAATTGTAACATATTTTAAATTACGTGAAGATGATTATATAATCTATATATTATACATATAATAAACTAAAGCCATTTTAATGACATGACATTTAAAGAGACATTCTCTTCATTGAATGTGCCATGTGTCATCCCATGTGGCATTAAGATATTTTAGGAAAAAAATAATTTAAAAACAAAATTGAATTTTTCACCCTCATGTTTCTTCCCATAATTTTTAAACGTCAATATCTTTAATATACGAGATTTTTTAAAGAAAAAAATTACACCAAATTAACGTGCGTTTTATTATCTTTCCAACGAGTACCATAGTGCTATATAAAAAACGGAGAATTTTTTTTGTAGGGTTTTGTTCATACAGGAAAAAAACACAAAGTGTTTAGGTAAATCATTAATCATGTATAGACAAGTCACTAATTATGTTTAAATCAGTAATATGAATTTTTTTTAACCAGAGCCGAATAGATTAATAAAGTTATACGTTGTTTTAAGTTAAGTATCAATATTAGTATGTTAGAGTTGTACATTTGTTTAGTCTTTAGGATAGGTGTTAATATTAGAGTTACATTAAAGTTCTACATTCTTTTAGGTTAGGTGTTAGCGTTGGAGTTGTACATTGTTAATTTGTTTTAGGTTAGATATTAATATTAGAGTTATACATCAGTTTATTTCATATGTAAAATTGATGTAGCATATTAAATTTCTCAACCCGGGACGCTCCCGGGGTATAAGCTAATATATATATATATATCTATTATCTATTAATATATATAAAAGAATTGAACATTGCTGACGTGGCGTGCAATGGTGTCTTCAACCTCTCCATAAAACTGCCACGTGACATCATAAATGAAAGATTTTAGTATTTTTGAATTATTTTCTTTTTTAATTAAAAAAGAGATAAACATAAAACTCTAAATTTATCTCTCTATCTCTTAATTTTCAATTACTAAAATTAAATTGAGTTATTTTAGGAAAAAAGAATTTAAAAACAAATTTAAATTTTTCTCTCTTATGTTCCTCTCATAATTTTTAAACGTTAATATCTTTTATATTCGAGATTTTTTAAATAAAAAACTTACACCAAATTAATGAAGGTTTAATTATCTTTCCAACGAGTACCATAGTGTTATATAAAAAACGAAGAAAAAAGCGACTATTTTTTGTGGGGCTATGTTCATACAGAAAAAAACACAAAGTGTTCAGGTTATTCATTAATCATGTTTTTTTCTTTTAAATCGGGTTCTTATCTACGATGTTGAAATTCAGCCCAATCGCCATGCTATCATTGGAATTTTACTCTTCTAAAGATGGATAGGTATACTTCATCAAGAGAAGCTAGGAGAAAGAATCGCGCAACACTGCAATACATGGTGTCACTTTATAGCAAAGTTATTTTTTATTTATTTAATTACAAGAGTAATAATTATTACTATTAGTATTAGTATTATTAGAATGGTTATATTTTTCAACCCCTATCATGAATTCTACATCTATATAAGTCAAAGTCAAATCTATTAATATATATAAAAGAATTGAACATTGCTGACGTGGCGTGCAATGGTACCTTCAACCTCTTTATGAAACTGCCACGTGGCATCATAATTGAAAGATTTTATTGTTTTTGAATTACTTTTTAATTAAAAAAAAAAAGATAAACATAAAACCCTAAATTTATCTCTTTATCTCTCAATTCTCAATTACTAAAATTAAATTGAATTATTTTAGGAAAAAAGAATTTAAAAACAAATTTAAATTTTTCTCTCTTATGTTCCTCCCATAATTTTTAAACGTTAATATCTTTTATATTCGAGATTTTTTAAATAAAAAAATTACACCAAATTAACGAGCGTTTTATTATCTTTCCAACGAGTACCACAGTGCTATATAAAAAACGGAGAAAAAAACGACTATTTTTTTGTGGGGTTTTGTTCATACAGAAAAAAAACACAAAGTGTTCAGGTTATTTATTAATCATGTTTTTTTCTTTTAAACCAGGTTCTTTTCTACGATGTTAAAATTCAGCCCAATCGCCATGCTATCATTGGAATTTTACTATTCTAAAGATGGATAGGTATACTTCATCAAGAAAAGCTAGGAGAAAGAATCGCGCAACACTGCAACACATGATGTCACCTTATTACAAGGTTATTTTTTTATTTTTTTAATTACAAGAGTAATAATTATTACTATTAGTATTATTAGAATGGTTATATTTTTCAACCCCCATCATGAATTCTACATCTATATAAATCAAAGTCAAAGTCAAATTGAAACATATTTTAAATTACGTGAAGATGATTATATGTTGAATGTTATTCTTTTAATACTGTATTATGTTTGATATGGTTTATGCTTTTTATTTTTTTTAACTTTTTAAATAAATGTTTTTTTAACTAAGATTGATTATGTTTAACTTATTTACTCTTTTCGTGATTTGAGTTTTCTTCTTTTATCATTTTTTATTAAATCATATTAAATTTTTCAACCCCGGGACCTTCCCGGGGTAATCAGCTAGTTGTAACATATTTTAAATTACGTGAAGATGATTATATGTTGAAGGTTATCCTTTTAATACTGTATTATGTTTAATATGGAGAGATGCCACATAGGATGTGATGTGGCAATTCTAAACCAATTAAAAAAAAGGAATAAATATGGTTTAACCTAATCTATTAAATACATAACCTATTAAATATAAATATTAAATCTTTATTATTTTCTCTCTCATGTTTCCTCTCATAACTTTTAAACGTTAATATCTTTTATATACGAGATTATTTTAAAGAAAAAAATTACACCAAATTTAGCGAGCGTTTTATTATCTTTCCAACGAGTACCATAGTGCTATATAAAAAACGGAGAAAAAAATCGACTATTTTTTGTAACCCGACTGGTATTGTGTTAGGTTTGGGATTAGTTTAAAAAAAATTGTGGGTTTGGGTCGGGCCTGGGATTAGGTGATACCCGACCCAATTACCTGAAACCACAAACCCAAATACCCGAACTATATACCTGATCATATACCCATGAAATTTTTAACGCATCACATAACCCTTAGACTAATGCGTTCGATATTTTAATAAATAACTTTTTCCTTATTTGGCAGAGATTTGTTTAAAATAATAATAATAATAATAATAATATTCATTAATCATATATTGACAAGTCATTAATTATGTTGTTATATTAGATATTTTATTATGTCATATTAGATATTTCAACCCGGGACGCTCCCAGGATAAAAACTAGTTAAACTATATAACATAGATCAAATATATTTTTAATCATCTTCAAATAGTAATAACTGTTAAATCCCGGTTCAAACCGGCCGGTATAACCAGTTAAACCGTCTGGTAGAACCAGTTGCTATACCCGATTAAATCATTCGGTACGGCCAGTTAAACCGTTTTTTAGCTCAATCTGGTATAGTATAAAAAACGGTTTTTAAAACATTGAAATTAAGACAACAAAGTGTTGGTGGTGGATTAAAATCGTTGGAACTGTTAAAACCGCTCAAGTCAGTCTTGCTCAGTTTCATGATCAACTTTTTAAACTTCTGTACTGCTTGGTTCCATGATCAAATTTTTAAACTTTATGATTTAGCAGAAAGCATCAATCTTTAAAATCGTTGTATAATATCCATCCCACTGTCGTATTAGTTAATTGATACCTATATGGATGTATCTACTTTAATATGACAACGTTGTTTTCTTTATCTTTATGCTCGTTATGTAGTATTATCACACTATTTTCATGAGCCATCGACCAATGTGTTAACGTAATGAATATGAAAAGAACTATTCATTACCATTAGCACTCTAGCAAAGGAAGTCATTTATACCATGTGGATTTTATTCCGGTCTTTTAAAAAACGGACCGGATGTTAAACCAGGCCCCCACCGGTCCAATCGGTCCAACATACCAAAAGAATGGGCAAAAAATTTAGAAAAAATCCAACAAAATGAAAAAAGTTCTGGTTCCACCCCTTTTTAACCCGGTCCGACCAGCCATTTTTCGGTCTCACCGTCAGTTCACCAGCCCAACCACCGGTTCGCTGCATGGCCGGTTTAACCCCGGTGACCAAGACCAGCCAAGGCACCAGTTCCTAGTCCAGTCCGGGTCTGAAAACGTTGCTTCTTTCCTTGAGAACATCTAAAGCATGCATTAATCAGGGGCATATATATACTATTGGGAGGGGTAGCGCTCGCTACCCCTCAACTTTTCCAGCGTAGTGTAAAATTTTTTTACGTGTTTTTGTATTACATTACCCTGAAATTATAAACGCTACCCCTCAATGTTTTTAATAAAACCCAAAACACCCTCCAAGTTTTATTATTAGCTCAACTTTAAAAAACTGGAAACCCATAAGTCTATAACCCATTTAGGCATTGACCCATTCTATTTGTTAATTATAAGGCAGAAGCCCATAAGGCTTGAACCCAATTAATTTGGTTAAAATTTGAAAGGGAAAAACAAAAGAAAAGAAGCATCAATGAACATAACAGTCGACAAAAAGCATCAGGCGACCCTGCCCTACCGCTGCATTAACCGCTAGCAGGCCACCCGCCATGTCGCCACTAGCTCCTTGCTCGGTGCGCACATCCCCGTCATCCCTGATGTGTGACAGTGCAACCCTGCTCAGGTATAGTCAGGTATCAACCTTTATTGTTCTAAATTATATTTGGTTATTTAAATCATGTTTATGTGCAATTGTGCAATTGGATTTTCAAGGGTTTATATACGCTGATTAGGGTTTACTTGATTATGATTTAGGTTAGTTTATGGTTTATGTGTAATTGTTTTCAGGTTTGATTTTAGGTTTTCAGGGCTTATATGCAATTGATTAAGATTTAATTGACTATGATTTACATTTGATATAGGTTTATTACTTTATGTACAATTGATTATGGTTTTGGCTTCTGTGCAATTATTTAGGGTTCTTGGAAGATGAAACCACAATCTAAACAAGTTCTTATTAGCAATCTTCTTAAAAGAAATTTTCACAAAAATGATGATATCGATCCAAACTCAAATATTACTAATGATATGTAAGAAAATAATGGTATCGGTCAAAGTTCAATTCCTTCAATACTAAATACAATGATATTGGTCCAAGTTCAAATATATAAGGCCTCACAAATGCTCTATCAAACATCTTAAAAAAAGTGTCAAGACTTATTAGAAGCGACTAAGTTAATAAATAGAACAAACCGAGCACACTAATATTCTAAGACAACATATTTGGTTTGATGTTGGCAAGAGTGACATCTTTTTTTGTGAAAAGAAAAATTAAGATTGAAATGTTAGGTAAGATGAAAAGTTATAGTAATCAATAAAACCAAAGGATGTCATTACCAATCGACATCATGTTGAAGTTGAAAATTTTCAATACGGTATTCGATATGCAAATCCAAAAACTAGAAAATAATATATGTGTGTGTGTGTGTGAGTGAGGGGGAGTGAAATTGCACTAATTCTAACACTATTTTACTAGTTTCGTAAAAATAACATTAAAAGCAGCGGACGGTTAATTATGCATCATGTAGTGGAGTTAATAGTCGAAAGACAAGGGGTACATCCACCAATCGGCATCTGTCATGAGTGTTAAGTGTTATGTTTCTTACGTCCAAGGCTTGATGCAAAACTACTATCAAGCCGGGGGTAAACAGTCTCTCTATTCCTACAGGGTAGAGGTAAGACTGCCTACATCTTACTCTTCTTAGACCCACCTTAACTTTGGTATTGGTGGGATTTACTGAGTATGATGATGGATGATGGGTGAAAATCAATTCAATGAGGTATCAACTAGTTTGATAGAAAATGTGTCTGGTTTAAATCATTGTACAATTTGACATATCTAAGATAGTGGCATTTTATGAGATGTATCCAAATAACTTTAGCAAAGAAGAAAGAGGGTCTTTTTCGGGTAATCTTATTGTCTTTAATCACACTTTAAAGGAACATGATACATTTGCAAAATTGGATGGAATGTGTGATTTTGTTCATGTAATGGTGAAAACTGCAAAACATAATACTTTTCCTTTGGTTATTGGATATTGAAGCTACTGTTGATTTTACTGGTTGCAACCGCCACTGTTAAAAGATGTTTTTACCAAAAATGAATCTTATCCAGATGGATTTATGCAATCAAATGGGAGATGAGTATTTGAAAAATGTTTTAAGTTGTGTAGTTGAAAGATAAACTTTTGATAAAGTAAAAAAGAGAATGGCTTGATTTCAAGCTTTCAAAAACCAAATGGGAGAAACATATATATTTGGCATGTGTTTAACTTTATTTCTTACCGTATTTTTATTTTTGTTTTGTTTACATTGTGTGAAAGTACGATAAATAAAATATTGAGCGTTACCTCTAAAATTTTAATACTGATCTGCCAGAGAAATTAAAATCAATATTATGATATGCAAGATTGATTTTGATTAGGGGACTAGAAGTGGTAAACCAAGATAGTGAAAAGGATGAACAAAAAAGAGGTGATCGAGATAAGCAAGAAAAAGAAAAGAGAATATGAATCGAAATAATAATATATGTATCGCAAATGCGTATTGATTTGAATATACATGCATATAATTTTGCAATATTTTTTTGTTGTTATATTTTCTAGACATAACACTTAATTTTGTTTAAAAAAATACATGTAACTCATTATGCCTAAAAATAAAGTAAAATAAAAAATTGAAGAGAGCCAGCAAGTTACGACTCTTTGTCTAAAGTTATAGAAATAAAATGACCATTCTCACTTGTCTTAATTGGATTATTTTTGGTACCCTCCCCACTCTATCTTTCTCAATATATGCATATATAAATATATAGATATAGATACTGGCGGAGCTTGAAAAAAATTCACATGAGCCGAAAGTTATGGGATCTTTAAAACGAAGGGAGCGGACTCAATACATATAAAACTTTTGAACGAAAACGCGTAAATTTATACTACCAAGCAAAGAAAGGGTGGGGCTACGTCAACAAAGCTTCGCCAATGAATATAGAGAGATAGACTATGAAGGGTGTCAAAATAGGCTTTTTTTTTTTTTTTTTTTTTTTTTTGAAAGGCGTCAAAATAGTTATGAGGAGTGTATCAATACTTCAATAGCCCCGCTCCTTCATTAAAAGGAAAACGTGTTTATAATGTTCTTTAAAAATATAAAATTGTTTTTTTAATAATAACATAATATAAGAAAATGGAAAGAAACAAAAATAACGTGAGTTGTATTAATGTAATACTTGAGTAAGGGTACGTTTTAGTAAATTTAAAGGAAAATAGGTATATTTAACACCAAGTTTAATTGTACAACCAAAAGAGAGTAAAAAACTTTTAATCAGCCGTGAAGAAGCCTAGCTCAATTGGTGAAAATTGGGGGAGATAGAGTGGAGGTCATATGAAGGTTGAGGGTTCAATTCTTGTCGAAGTCATATTTACCACATATGGGGGTTTCACCTGGGAGATCCCCAATCTAGGTGGAATGGGTAATCAGTACAGGCTGGTCTAGGATGTCACTACAAGAAATTTGAGAATTAGGGGCGACACCTTTAGGGGCAACCCGCTTTTTGGTCGCCCCTAAAGGTCAATCCCCACCAACCAGCTCCTCAGCCGTCAGATCAACGAGCAGATCAACGGCCAAGGTTTTATCGTACTTAACATCATTAGGGGCGACACCTTTAGGGGCGACAGTCGCCCCTAAAAATTGAAAAATTAATACTCTCCCGCCCTTCACTTTCTTTCCCTCTTTTCTTTTTTCACTCTCCCTCTTAATCTCACGAAAGAAGTCCTCTCTCTGCTCTCTTTTCTTCCTCTCATTTCTCAATCTCCTCTCATCTCTCCTCTCATCTCTCAATCTCACCACACCACACCTCTGTTTATTATAATGTCCATCCTTCCATTCCATCCATTCCATCCAACACAACACTCACATAAACTTCCTTTCATTTCCCATATGTCTGACACTCTCGCCGACCTCCACCACTGAAATACAGCAAAGGTTAAGGTCATGTTTTGAGTCTGAACGTCAACGGCTCGCCGAAGAAGAAGGAGAAGGAGGAGGAAGCAGCTCCCAACGGTTGGATGAGGTTGGTATATATTTGTGTATGTGCGTGTTTAGTTGTCATGTTTTTTCGATTGTTTGTTGGGTTTAAAGTAGGTTAAACTAATATTATTTAGGTTGTTTGAAGGTTGGTATTTTTGAAGAAGTTCTGGGCAAACGCCGCGGACATGTTCGCGGGATTGGGCCTATGCCCTGTCCGAGAAAAAGGCTTCCGCGTCATACGCCAACACAACCGCAATTTTCACAGGTATGTCTTTGTAAATAGGATATTTGACCCATTTGGTATATATTTGTTGGTCGTTGACCCATTTGGTATAAATATGTTTAGTAAATAGTATATTTGACCTATTTGGTAGATATTTGTAGTTATTTGTTGATAGTTGACCCATTTGGTATAAATATGTTTAGTAAATAAGACATTTGACCCATTTGATGTATGTATGTTTGCTAAATGTTAATATTTGACCCGTTTGGTATAAATGTGTAGTAAATAAGATATTTGACCCATTTGGTTTATATTTGTAGTTATTTGTTGATAGTTAACCCATTTGGTACAAATATGTTTAGTAAATAGGACATTTGACCCATTTGATGTATGTATGTTTGCTAAAAGTTAATATTTGACCCGTTTGGTATAAATATGTGTAGTAAATAGGATATTTGACCCATTTGGTTTATATTTGTAGTTATTTGTTGATAGTTAACCCATTTGGTATAAATATGTTTAGTAAATAGGACATTTGTCCCATTTGGTGTATGTATGTTTGCTAAATGTTAATAGTTGACCTGTTTGGTATAAATATGTGTAGTAAATATGATATTTGACTCATTTGGTATATATTTGTAGTTATTTGTTGATAGTTGACCCATTTGGTATAAATATATTTGTAGGAGCAATTTAATACAATGATGACGCTTCCTGATTTACAACAACAAATGGTCCAATTTTTTAATCAATATTACCAATCCCAATTCCAATCTCAAAAGTTTGGAAATCAAGGCAAAAGCAGTAATAGTGGCGATCACACCGATGAAGACGAAGACGAAGGCGAAGGCGAAAGCGAAGGCGAAGACGAAGACGTTTAGGCGTTTAGGCGTTTTTGGTATGTTTATTTAGTTTTGTTGGTATACTTGACTATAAATATTTGTATGTTTGTTTAGGCGAATGTTGGTATGTTTAAACGAATGTTGGTATGTTTAGACGAATGTTGGTATGTTTAGACGAATCTTGGTATGTTTATATATATATGTAATGTTTGTATGTTTGGTTAATTTATTTTCTTATTATTTCGTTTGATTGAGCATGCGTGGACCAAAAACATGCGTGGACCAAAAAAAAAAAAAAAAAACTTTAGGGGCGACCCGTTGCCCCTAAAGATACAGCCCAGATTGCACAGAATTTTGCCACGTGGAAAAATAAAAAAATTTAAATGGAAAAGAAATGCCACATGGAAAAAAGGTATTAGGGGCGACACCTTTAGGGGCCACAGTGGGTTTTAGGGACCAAACAAATATGACAGAACCTTTAGGGGCGACAGTCGCCCCTAAAGCTTAAATCACCCCTAATGACCAATTAATAGGGGCGACTGGCGTCGCCCCTAAAGCTCCAGTTTGTTGTAGTGTGTTAGCCGAAGCTCCACCGGTTGCATCACTTATCATTCAAAAAAAAAAAAAAAAAAAAAACTTTTAATCAGAGAAGGTAATTAATGCAAAATGCAATGATTATAATGTAAATACAAATTATGTAATTTCAAATTAATTAATTAAACTTGGTCCTCTTGACCCGTACTGTAATGTGTGTATGAATATATGATAACTAGTCAGGTACCCGCGCGTTGTGGCGGAAAACAACATTTAGCTAACATGTGCATTGTGTGTTGTACGTACTTTAAGCAATTATACACTGTAAAACTTAAATTTAAGAGGTCAATAAGAAATGTATTATAATATATTATAGATAATTTCGGTTCATTTTCGTTTGTTTTCGTTTCGGTTATTACTTAACCATAACATATCATTTTTAAATTAAAAAACTATAGCAATACTGTACTCAAACTAAAGAGAAAAAAATGTTCATTTATACGGTGTAATAATATTAGGAAAATATTAACGTATAAAAAAATTATGGAGGTTTAAAAATCATGAGGGTTGTTGGTTAAAATAAGGGTAAAAAGTGTAATTGTTATTTAAATAAAAAAAATTGAGTAAAGTTGAGGGGGGAAATGTGTAAGTATTATATAAAAGACATATTTGCTCTCAAAAAATAGTTAAACATACTCATTGTGTGTTGTACTCAAAGGAATTATGCTTGTAAAACTTAAATTTTAAGAGGTCCTTGTGAAATGTATTATAAGATAATATAGATAGGTACTCATAATACAAAGGAGAGTAAGAAACGACGAAGATATGTTCGATTTTGGATTGATTGGTGGATCGGTGACAGATCACTTAAAGATTGTTTCCCGGCTTTGTTTACTATTGAGAAGCAGAAAAATGTTTCAGTGGTTGTTCGTCTCCAAGGGTGGGACTGGAAACGAGCACCTCCTCGTTGTTTGTTGGTACAATTTTAATACAGGGACATGATAATTGGAGTTGGAAAGGATGTTCCGATGGGGTGTTCTCAGTGGCATCATTCAAAAACTTATTATCAAGTTACGCCATTCCTTTCTACCCGTTTCAATGGGTTAAAGGAGTGCCAAAGAAGGTGTGTATCTTTAGCTGGAAGGCCGAGCAAATCATGCTGCCAAAGCTTAAAGGGCTGCAAAGAAGGAAAGTTTTAAATGGGTTAATTTGTTGCGAACTATACTGACTTCCTGTTATGTGGCATCATTAATATGGCATAGGATAAGTGTACGTGGTGCAGGATCCCCCAATATTTGCTTTCACGGTAAGAGATCTATAAATAATCACAACATCGATAACATGGCGAAAAGAAAAGAAACTTGGTGAGAATTATTGTACTAGCTGCAATTTGGAAGGCAGAGAACACGTCAATCTTTGATGGTAAAAGGGTCAGTTTGGATGGGTTATTTGACGAAATACATGCAACATCATTTGTTTTGGTCAAAAATTACCTATTAGAAATAATTTTGTATTCCAAATTAGTAAAAGTGAGGTAGAGTGCTAAATGTGTGAAATATGTTAAAAACTCAGTTGTATTCTGGAGATGGCAGTTTAATATAACAAAGAAATAACAATATGACAACTATGCTCGGGATGACAAAGAAATTGGTCAGGATGCACAGTTATATACTGAGGATGTCACTGTCTGATAGAATGATGAAATAGGCAAGGATCAATGAATGTAAATGTAATGCAACTAGAGAACAACACTCGATGTACGAGGAAAGCCCTTGATCAGTTGATGATCGCTGGCATAAAACCTCGGGAGGAGTCTAAGCCCCTGCCTTGTTTGTTAATATTAATAAGGTAGAAATAAGTACAACTTTGGATAGGTGATGAACGAGTATCTAATATTACAATATGAGTGTTGTATGTGTGTAGAGAGAGAGTATCAGGTGTCTATGAAGTGTTAAGCAAACGAGAGGTGTCCTATACTCGTTTGATCACCCCCCCTTTTATAGTTACAAATGAAATAAATAGAAGATCACATGAAATCCGCCTTCTTTAATGAGCTTGTGGACTGTTTCAAGTCAGTAATTAACCAATATAGACGTTGGTTAACTGTTTCCATGTTTTTCTCCTTCCATTAATGGTCGTCGGTTACATGTTTGACCTCTTCTTTTGTGTTGGACTTGTTCTACCCGCATAACTCTTCAATGATCAGCTCCTTTGACTTAAATGAGACAATATAGCCGTTAGGGAGGAGTTACAAACCTTAATATTGATTAAGTGTACCTACAATAATATCACAATACAATAATTCGTTAGTCTATCCTCAGGATGCATATAGATCAGAACACTGTCACATCCTGAACCCTACTTAATCCTTCAATATCCTGAGGATGTTACTCAGAGAATATGAGGTAAAATCATCATGCATTCATATAACAATAAGATAGTTCGTTAGTCCATCCTCAAAATGTGCATAAGATAATATTCAGTGTCATCCTGAATCTTGTTCTACTTGTAGTATCTTAAGGATGTCACATAGAAAATATAGGTTAGTTCTATTCTGAAGATTTCACCGCCAACATCATTTATCTGGGTGAGACACAAGCTCAAGCAAAGAGCATAAGGTGCATACTAATGATGTATGATGGTTGCGACTAGAACGTTACTGGGATACAATCTTGTAAATATATTTGGGTGATATAAAATAAAGTTTGCTGATAAAAAAAAGGTACTTTGAATATAATAATCTTGAATTTATTTATAATAAATAGATAGATTAAATAGATAAAAACCGTATGTTATATAATCAGGATATCTAATTTGGTAAAGCAAAATGTGATTGTCATTAGTTTTTTTTATGTGATTGTCATTTGTTTCTTTTGTCAAAGTTGCAATTCACGGCTACCAATAATTGAAAATTATAACACTAATTCACTATTAATGATGGTCCACAAAACAAAATTTTGGCCTTATAAAATGTCACATTAGAAATTAGGTACATTAGAAATCAGGTAAATGGTCAAAGATTGTTTATTGTATAATGTATATCAAACGATTCTTTAAAATATAATTAAAAGAAAAACATTTTTAGTGGAACTTTTAAAAGCTTTAAGCTTTAAGCTTTTAAGAAAAAATTCATACTCAACAAAAAACCTTGTTTGATTGAAGGAGCTTGAAGCTTTTAGGCTAGAAGAAAAACTCCATATTAAAAAGCTACTAGTACTAGCGTTTAAGAAAAAACTCCTACTAGCTACAAGCTTTTAATGAGTAAATGACACAAATACCCATTCCATCATAAAAAAATAAAAACCATGCATACAAGCTTTTAGTTAATGCCTATTTTTGTCAGTTTATACATTTTATTAAAACTACTCTGCCAAACACCAAAATATATTTAAAAAGGGAATAATGGAAATAAATAATCCCAACTATTCACTATTGGCCAATAACAGTCCCAACTACGAAAATCATCAATATTGGTCCCCAACTTTCGACATATTGGAAACCAACGGACCCAAACTAACGGAGGCTAACTCCGTTAGTGTGATGCTGACGTGGCATGCCACGTAGGATGCCACGTAGGATCATTTTGCCACGTGGCATGCCACATAGGATGCCACATAGGATTATTTTGCCACGTGGCATGCCACGTAGGATCATCTTGCCACCTAGGCATGCCACGTCAGCATCACACTAACGGAGTTACCCTCCGTTAGTTTGGGTCCGTTGGTTTCCAATATGTCGAAAGTTGGGACCAATATTGGTGATTTTCGTAGTTGGGACTGTTATTGGCCAATAGTGAATAGTTGGGATTATTTATTTCCATTTTTCCTTTAAAAAGCTACAGCTTCAAGCCACTAGCTACCATCTAGTTTTGCCAAACACACCCATAACCAGAAAATAATGGCTTGTAAGTGATGATTATCTTAATATTTTCTAGACAATGTTAGCATACAACTTATCATTTATATCTGTGCTAAATCGATTGAGACTCTATAGCTGTTTTCCGAATTGGGTTGATTACTCTTTTTATGATTATCTATAAAACTAGTAATTTTATCCTTAGTTGCGACAAAGTCGAAACCTAAATCAATTCGACTCTATACTGTCTGATAAAAACATATGATAGTTGACTTGACTTGTTTCCCAAAAAAAAACGTCAAAACTAGACCAACTAAAACGTACATAAAAATAAGCGTGAAAAAAATTACATTTGACTCGAATCATTTCCGAAAAAAATTTACGTTCAAATGTAAACTAACTTGAATTTATATCGACATGTATGTAAAAATAAGCATGTAAGAAAATAGTGTTTTTAAGTTAAAGAATGGTACCACGTGTTGTGGCGATGTTGAAACGTAAAGTAACTCAAATTTATACTTCTAATGAAAGCGTATTATATTTGACCCAACTCATTTCCGAACAAAATTTACGTCGGCACGTAGATCAACTGAACATAAAAATAAGCACAAAAACGTATTATATCTTATCATACTCATTAAAAAAAAAACTTGCTTTTCAACAAAAACATACATAAAATATAAGCAAGTAAAATTCTAAAGGTTAAAATGATGTTTTTCAAAGTTTTTAGAAAAATTGAGAGGGTGTAAATATCAATGTTAAAAATTAAAGAAGCAAAGTATCACAAAAGTAAAAAAAAAAAAAAAGAAAGAAAGAAAGAAACATCTTACACTGTGCTATGGTGTTCAACAAATAATATAATAATCATTTGCCATTTACAAGGCAAATGATTTGGTAGCGATAACAATTATGTTGTATTCAGCGAAGATGAAGGTGGCGTGCGGGGGATTTTTATAGTATTTTTATGTTTATAATTTTTTTAAAAAACAACTCATTTTGGTAAAATACTTTTAAAACTACCTATTTTGATAAGTAAATCTTGTATGAACGCCCTTTTTAGAAAAATAACTTGGTGCAACTCGTATTTTAAAGCTGGATGGTAAGGGGTAGCGACCCCCCCCCCCCCCCCCCCCCCCTAGCTATATAGCGCCTCAATCATTTCCTGGCTGTCATTGGGGATCGTCATTCTCTCCTTCGCCAGCCCAATAACTATGGGTAATTAACAACTAGATTTGGTGAGGCCTGGTGAGGCCTACGTGACTTGCACTATTTAGATTTTATTTTCATTTTTCTTTTTTTAATTAAACTGACTGTATTATGATGCATACGTGTTAAAAGGAAGATGCAATAAAGTTCTCTATTTATGTAGTACAATTTGTGACACTAATGTGGAGTAATGGAGCCTCTAGGGGCTCCAATCTATGCCACAAAGCTATGAACGGCAATGGGTCGTGTAATGGTAATTCTATACCCATGCTCGTTTGTAAAATCGTGTTTCATATCCGGCCCAATACCCATCGCTTATTTGTCCTGTAATCACCTGTTGGGTATCGGGTATAGCCGTTAGTTTGTTAAGACATACCCATTAGGATGCCATAATACACTTTTTACTTCTATAATTATTATATGATTTTTATTTATTAAACAACTATTATAAACTAAACTATGAATATCATAAATGTATAGTAAATTTATATTTAAAGAGTTTCATGTATACTGTCACACCACGCCAATGGCGGAAACACGTGGTGTGACGGTTCAAGAGCATAAAGCCAAGATTAACGCAAATCATAAGTAATTAAGAAAGTCGGAACATTTATTTAAGACGTCAAAAACAGGTTTGATGTTCACACATAAACGAAAAATTGTTTGAGTACATTAAAGTGGTTTCTCAAAAATATCCCGATGCCTTGGGAGTTAAAGTTGAAACCCTTTTTAAACACCCGACGCCCACATGAGAGATTCTCCCGACCCTGCTTGCCATATTGTTCATCCTCGATCAATTACCTGAAAGATATGTTTAAAAGTCGTCAATATATAAATATTGGTGAGTTCACAGGTTTTAGTTTATCAAACTTTATCACTTTGGGAATTTCCATGTTATGACAATTTATAGGAGTTGCAAGTTCCTACAATGCTACTTGAGCCTATAATCAAACCAAGACAAATAATAATGCCCCGCTCCAAGTCGTTACTCGGTATTCCTACGACTTGATTTCAGAATACGTGCACCCCAGGCATACGCCGATGCATAATCGACGCTATCGATTAGGGGTGGGCCTTGTCAGGCACCAATAGTACTATTCAAATATTCCTTCGGTTTCATTTCCCTGAATTAATGATCATAGTAGAGAGGTCTCAACCCCGAGTGGCGATCACAACTCAAGTACTTATCCCGTCAAACATTTCCCTAACATATCTTTCCCCCGAAAAACATAAAATAGTTTAAAATGGGGTCGTGAGACTCACCTGAATTTGTGTTTGGCTCGAAAAGGAAGATAGCAAGTTTTGTGGCCCCGCACCTACAAACGTCCTAGGCGTATAAGTCACTACACCTATAGTGCATGTGCCTTGGCAAGTTGTACACCCAACTCCCCGACCACGTTTCGTTCCAATTCCCGTTTAATTAGACGCGTATCCTAGGTTCGTTGGCGATGGATTACCCTTTTCTTACGAGTTATGTATTATTCTCGTTAATATTCTTTGTAATTTGTATACTATTATTCTCGACACAACTCTACCTAACGTATAATTATTTTCCCATTTAAATAATTATACTTAGGATCGTTTTGCTCGATATAATGTATTCTTAATACCCGACCCGACTCACTTTGCCACATATTTATTTTCCCATTTAAATAAATATGCTAAGTTCTTGTCGTTCGGTAATATATTCTTAACGCCCGACTCAACTCACCATGCCGTACATTTATTTTCCCATTTAAATAAGTGTACTAGGATCTTGTCGGTATTCACACATTCGTAGATATACTTCACCTACTCGTCTCGGTTTTTCTTCTCGCATATCTACTTTCCCATTCAAATAGATATACTAGAATTTCGTCGAGACAAGCATGTATCCATATATCAACGTGTGAATTTTCTTTGTTAAGTCCATACGTTGTTTAACGTTTTTAATCTTTACGTTATGTTTTCTTCCACGAATATTCTTTCTAGCACTTAGGAAAGTGTTACATAAGTTTCACCCATGTTATATATATTTTACTTCTTAAAATATATATTTTTATCTTGCCGCGATGGCATTCTTTTCTCGTTTGTCCGTTTACCCGTTATCGTTAGTTCATGTAACTAAGTCCGTTAGTTAGCTTTTTCCACGTTTTCTTTCAATATGCGTTCTATGGAAATATTATTCATACTTCCAATTCCGAACGTATATTACTTGGAAAAAATATACTTTTGTATTATTAGTTCAACTTGTTATCTTGTATTCCAAAAATGTTTCCGATACTTTTATATTCCCATTTATATAAGAGTATCCATTTTTGTACAAGTTTTCTCAAGTCTTTACTTTTGTCCAATATTTTATAAAACCTTTATTTTTATAAAATCCTTAAGTTAACTTAACCTCCTATTTTTATAAAACTTCTATTTTTATAAAAATACATTTTTCAAAATATACATACGTCGGTTTCTTATGTTTACCAAAACTATACTTGGAAAAACCATTATTTACGTTTTTGACACCAAACTTTCCGTGAATACATTTTTGGACCAAAGTTTCTAAAATACTTATTTTAGTCCATCAACTTTCAAAGTTTCATCATTAGTCCCTTAACTTTTAAATGTTACTTTTTCCATCCTAACTTCCAAAGTTAGTATTTTTCTTCCAACTAGTGGACTTTGAAGAATCATATTTCTCATGTTTGGTTATTTTTACATTATTCCATTTCTAATATTCTTTTATTTCATTATTAATGCTTTTAACATGTGTGCTTTATGTTTTTATCCAACATATCCAAATTTCACTCATCCAAGTGAGTAGACTTTGAACATGTAACTTTTTCATCCATGATCATCTAACACATTCCAACATATTTTTGACATTAACTAGTCATCTTATGATGATTAAAACCATCTTTTATCATATTCAAGTCTTTTTCAAAAATCATGTTCCAATCATCATCCAACTCAAGTGTATGTATATATTTCTACATTTTCTTAAAAATATCACATTATTAATATTAAATCCAAGATTTATCCATGTTATTATTCTTCCATTTTTATTCTTGTAAGATACATTATCTTTATGTTTCAAAACCATATTCTACCCATCAATGTACAACTTGCTCATAAGATCACATAATATGAACATTAATATTCAAAGCAAGGTTAAACTTACTACTAGCTCAAGGCTAGGGAAGACAAAAACCTTGGATTGGATGGGGTTTAGTGTGTTCTTCCAAAGGGTTAAGCTCCAAGCTCTTGAAACACACAATGGGATTTTGAAGGATAATGATCTAGAGATGATTTGGTAGTGTAAAATTTGTAAGAAAAATGTATATGTGTGGGTGATATGGTATGGCCAAAGGGGAAGGAAGAAGAAGAGTTTTTGGTTTTTGTTTAAAGTGTTCTTCACTAGCTTGTATATAATATCTCCTTCAAATCTCCAAAGATTACCCAATATCCTTCTTAGATTATGGAAGATTTAATGGATTAAGTAAGATTGTAAAAGATAATGAAAAATCTTTGGGGATATTGTTAGGGGTGTTTGGCCGTGAGTTTTGAGAGAGAGAGGAGAGGTGATTAGTTAATTTCTTAGCCAATGTAATCCCATGCATACTCATGATTAGTGTTTAAATCTAATGATTTAGCAAGATCACCAAGGGATTATCCACTTGGGTGGGCCATAGGCCGATCCTTGGGGTGTCTTGGGTGGGGTCCACTTTGCTAAATAATACCCATTATTAGTTATGTTTAAATTAATCTTGTTCGGGTACCGTCCGGGTATTTTCGGGTTTTTAATCGCGTGTTATCCGAATATTAAAATACCCTTAATATTCCTTAACATAGTCCAGTTTAAGCGTTGATAAATTATTTTGGCTTTTGCCGGGTGAAATTATATGTTACGTGCGTATCGGGTGCGGTACGCGCACTTTATTCGTTACCGGGAGATTTGTATAACAAGCTTTCACGTATGGCTTTGGAGTTCCAAAACCCATTATATTTTGTGAAATTACGTTTTATTTTATATCCTGGGTGTCCGGGATTCGTTTCGCTTATTTAATTTTTACCGGGTAATCGCCAGTGTCCATACCGGATAATTTACTCGCACATGATCCTATCATGTTTTGTCATTAAACATATGCATTCCTATGCGTTATTTGGGAATTGCTATCTTTCTAAGGCCTCAGTTAAACAATCAGCACATAATTACGTTTAATTACGTTAATTGCGTATAGTTAATTAGTACGGAATTACCTTAATTTTGCCGGTTGTTACATATACACTTTACAACACACAAAATATAAATAATATTATCAAATACATATTACAAAGAAAAAAAATCACGTAATGAGTCTAATAAAATAACTCACTAAAATAAAAATATAAATAAAAAATTGCGGGTACATAATCGGGTAAACGGTTATGTGGTTTCAGGTAATCGGGTCGGGTATCATCTAATCCCATACCCTACCCAAACACGTGAAAATTTTTATAGCTAATCCCATGTCCATCCCATTTCAGGTATACACATCCCATATATTTCGAATTTAAGGTATATCCGTTAGGCTCAAGTTTTTTACCATCTCTACACCCAGCCTAAGTGTACAATAAGTTAAGTATTGTTTTTATGTCCAAATTCTTAAACTTGAATGTTTTATATATTATAATTATAATCAAGGTTGAAAAAGTCATTAGGCGGTGCCGACTCGGTGGACTGGGGAGTTGCGAATACTAGGCGATAGTCGGGGATTACTCGGAGATGACTCGTCAAGTACTCGGCCTAGGCGGGGAGTACTCGGGGATTACTCGTTGAGTAATCGGCACCTAGGAGAGATTATTACAACCATGATTATAATTATATTTATAATTATCTATACTACTATATAATGGGTTCTGTATGGACACATTAGTCATTTCACATTCACTGACATGGATAAAATTGTAATTTCACTAAATTGGTAAGACAAAACTAATACAACAATTAAATGCTTAGTCTATTGATTAATAGTAAATTCACATCATGTACGATACTAATTTGAGTTTACGCAATTTTTCACATGTTTAACTATTATTCATGACAATTTGTGTCAACTAGATTATGTTATAGAGTATCATATCAATTAAAATAAGTTTTCATCATTCTCTTAAAAGATAAGAAACATAGCTGAAATCAGTTTTAAAGTCTTCCATTTTAGTTGGAGATAACATTTTGATATGGTGTTTCTAAGTATAATATGTCAAGTAAAACGTAGATAATTTCTTTTATCTGTTTCGCATCATATGTAGCATAATAAGTCAAAAATACCAACACGAGAAATAATTCAAAAGTCTTATACCCTCTTGCATATCTTAACCGGATAAAACGGATAATACAATTATTACAATTCACTCAACACAATTATTACAATTGAATCATTGTGTAACCGATAGGAAACAATTAAACTTAAAACCTAACACTCACACCACAAAACAACCTTCATACCTCTCGGCTCTCTCTCTCTCTCTCTCTCTCTCTCTCTCTCTCTCTCTACATTTTTAAACTAGAATCCGGAAAGACGAAACCCACCATAACAACTTGCGACCACACCACACCTCACGTCACCACCACCGCACACACTTACCGCTCAGTTGTACCGTATTCTTGTCGAATAGTAAACGGAATATTGCCACACCTTCAACCACCACTGCAGGCCACAATTTTCGGTAAGGGCTTCAACTTTTGATTGTGAGTTAAGTTGGAGAATAGAGTTGATGATGGGCTTGAACAAAAAAAAGGAATTTCCAGAGATTTTAAAGAGAGAAAGTGAGAGTGGCGGGGTGCAGAAAAGAAGTGGTGATACCTATGGAACAAGTAATAATAAACTAAACTAGCATGAACCGGCGTATTACGAGGATATTGCATTAATTTTTTATATGAAAGTAACCTAAATTTTTGTTATGTCCACAATTTATTTTTTTTATATACCATAAATATATGCCAACCAAATCAAATCAGGATAAATAACCTAATTGGATACGAAAGGTGTGTGCATGCTATTCAAATTTATTTATACGTAATACAAAGGTACACTCTTGCTTGGTTTTCAAAATATTAAACCTTTTTTCTTTAACATAATTGTTCGTCATATATATGATGATAGCCAGATAAATTTTGGACGAAATGAGCAGTTTTCAAAATTTTTAATACAATGCAAAAGGAATCCAAAACATCATAGCCAAAACTTAAAACACAATGAATACATAAACTTCTCACACTTTGTACGAAAAATACACTTTGTACAGGAACCTATATATATATATATATACTAGTAGAGTGCCCGCGCGATGCAGCGGGAAACACAGCCACTTCTAAGGGTATGTATGGTTCGGTTTAGTTCGATCATTAGCCTCAACCGAAACTAATTAAAATCATAGTCATTAATTGATCAATCTTATAAAACAACTGGTTCCTTAGATCGGTTAGTATTGTTAGATTATCGGTTTTTAGTTTGATTTAGTTAATTTTGTAGAATAACAAAAACCAAACTTTGGCTTTTTTTTTTTGCCTAGAAGTACATAAAATGGAGGTATAAATACATGAAATAAATGTATAAATAGGCCTTTAATCGAACCGAATGTTCATGAACTGTTTGTGAACTTGTTTGGCGAGAAGTTCGTTTATGTCGTTTATTTAATAAACAAACAAACACGAAGAAAAAAATTTGTTCGTTTAGTTAAATGAAGAAACAGTGCGTTCGTTTATTTATGTTCGTGGACATCCGTTTATGTTCGTTTAAGTTTATTAATTACATACGTTGTTATATTTACATAAATATAAACATAAATTGGGTTTTAGCTACTTGTATAAATATATAACCAATTAGTAATTGGGTTTTTTAGTAACACAAAATCGTTCACATTTATTATGTTTGTGAATGTTCGTTTATGTTCGTTCATGAACTGTTCGTTTAGGTTTTAAACGAACAAACACAAACGAACACAAAGATGACAAATTTCTTAATGAACGAACATGAACACAAAAGTGTGTTTGATTATGTGTTTGTGTTCGGTTAAAATTAAATGAACAAACATAAACATCGTGTTCATTCGGTTCGGTTACAGGCCTAGGTATAAACGCGAAAAATATATGAATATATAAATGCTTTTGTTTCGGTTTGGTTGATTTTGGTGAACTAAGTGTACAAAAATAATAACCGATTTTAAGTTATTTTGGTTTTTGTTTAATTCAGTTTTGATTGCTTTCAGTTCAGTTCTTTTGTTTTTTGGTTCGGTTTCAGTTAAATGTTCAATTATATCTCACCCCTAGATATCTATACTATCTATAATATATTTGATAGAGGCATTTTAAGATACTCAAAATTTAAAAGTTAACTTTTGTTTATTTTATTAACAGTTACATCTTTTCTCATTAATTTATGCCAACTGCCAACTACCCATACGAATTGTAAACGACCATACATTAATACTTTAAAAAACCAGATCATAAAAAATGGGCATTTTATTGTTTATAATTTTTTATACGTTTACTTACTATCCAAATATAACTTGCTATTTGAAAAGTTATTGAACTATATCTATTAATTTGAGTATAGTTTAACAATTCTTTTAATTAAAAATATTGATATGTTATTTGATTAATAATATTTAGGGGTGAAAAATAATTAAACCTTAACCGAAATTGACATGTTATGTGATTAGCAATATTTGTTGCCTGACTTTGTTTGGATGAACCTTAACATCATTGATGTAGGTGTGAAAGAGAGGGAAATCGCCACCACTTTTTATTTATGCTTTTCTTGCACAAACTTTCACTTCATCTTTAAATTGTTGAGAAATTGAGCATTTAGCATTTTTCTAAAAAAATAATAATAAATATATAAATAGCATAAGTGAATTGGAACTGGTGATTGAAATCAAGATATCTGTACTAAAAGTGCATTTGAACTGATGATTCTTAACACCCCGTTCAATTAATGTGTATATGTATTATTATAATTATACCTAGATTATGTTGTCTCCACAATTGCTTCAATATACTTTATGACCAGCTTAAATTATGCTCTAAGCCTATATGAATTCCATCAGCATGTTAATCCAACCAAATTGGATTTTTTTGACTCCTTCAAATTTGAACAAAGAAATTGGAACAAAAAACTGACGATCATGAAGAATAAATGTAACACCCCAACCGATGGCGGAAACATCGAGGTGTCACGTAGTGACGATTGTTCAATAGCTCATGGACTAAAGTGTAAATTTTTGAATACATTGATTAAATAATTTATTACATTGAAATGAAATACAACGATTCTAACTGCCAACTAAATTGAAATACAATGAATCAAAATCTAAATATAAATCCGAAAGCTTAATGAATGCATCTCAAAACAACCTGAAACATGTACAAAATAATTTGGTCAATACAAAAATGTATTGGTGAGCATACCCTGTTTAAATAAATATAGTAGAAAAGTGTTTAGCAATTCATGTGCGGTACCATTTGCAATTATGTAATAAGTAATATCCGTTCAAAACCAAACCTGAGAATAATGACTAACACATGACTAACCAAATGAATAATGAATTAACAAGACAATGACCAAGATTCTCTCAACAGAGTCTCAAGGGGGTATACCATGGTACTATTCATTGAAAAGCTAGGCCGCCCAGCTGTTAATGATTTTGACAAGTCATAGACATACCAATTAACATAAAGCAAACACACATGAGAATTGCATTAAGTATAAGAAATTGAAACTTGATTAAAATATAGGTACATGAGTCACCCCGAAGTAGTAAAACAGTAAAAAGGGGAAAGATATACTCACTTGTAAGCGAAAAGCAAACGCAAGCATATAGCAACCATTAGCAAAGTCTAAAGATGTATGTGTGCATCACGCTACCCATGCCCTAAAGTATACATTATCACTTTAAGATCTATATGAGTGTTTCTAGTGTGCATGTTGGTTACGTATCCTATTCACCCAACTAAACTGATCATGATTTACTAGTTATGTTTCCAAATGTTGTAACTCAACGACTGTTGAAATATAGTGTAAAACTTCTTAAAAACATATATTTATATGGAATATATATATATATATATATATATACACGAAAAATGTCATAACACAAACTTGTACTCTTGTATGTGAATCATGTTTGGGGTTTATTTATTTATTTAACAAATAATAATATTTATTTTAACCCGAGTCATAACTAGCATAAAAGACATCAAGATTTCTTCATTTTCTTTAACTTTTAAAATCATGATTTACATATAAAAGTTTATAGAAAACGAATAACTTATTTTTATAAATTTGACCTTGCATGAATAAATAAAACAATTAATCAATATGCCAAGACCTTTGTAGTTTGTCTAAAATCATGTATAATGTTTATATATATATATACCAAAAAAAAATGGATAAGTGTAGTGACCCAATATTTAGTTCCTGTGAAAAATTAACATCGTGTGTATGTATATATATTTTGACTTCAAAAGTAATTATTATTGTGTGAACATGTTTGTTTGAAAAAAAATCATAGATGAAAGATTAGCCTTTATGTATTGTTATAAGAAAACATTTACTATATAAATGTGTTGGGTGACAAAGATTCGTTCTAGAAAAATGTATATAAAATATAAATAAAAAGTATAGATGAAAACCATACCAAAAACTAGTAGGAAACAAGGGTTTAAGACTTGATACTTGAGAACATAAAACTTGAACTGGAAATGATGAGAGAGACGGGTTTAGTGGTGTGTGTGTTTGGTGGGATGTTGAGTCGGAGTGGTGAGGTTGGAGGTCGTGACCGTAAGCAATGGGGATACAAAGATGATGTGTGGCATGTGAGCTTGTAGTTGCCGTTTGCATATATAAAAGCCAAGTATTGTAACATATATATATATATATATATATATATATATATATATATTAAAAGTTGTCATTCTTAATTTTGTCATAAATTTCAATAATGTTAGGTTAGTAACAAAAAATGAAACATACGTTAAGCATTGAAAGGTCATAATGAGCATTTATGTCAAAGTTTTATGTTCTCATATTCATGTTTTTCCTACATGGATTTTTTTTTCATATGTTATATATATATATGTATATATATATATATATATTTAGTATTATTATTATTAGCCCATTTACTTTATGAAATCTAAAATGTTAAATAATAATTAGTAAATAAAACGTTTAAATTAAAGATTTAAAAGTAACTCACGTTTTAACAGACTTGAAAACGTTGAAAGGTATAGGGACTATAACGGAAATATTTGAAGAGCTATTATTGTCAATATGTTAAAAGATGAGGGTGACGGATGTCACAGTCTCCCCTACTTTAGAAAATTTCGTTTCGAAATTTCTTTCTAGTGGAGCTACTAGGAAACAAAAGGTGTTGTAAAAGTCAGCTATTTTTTTTAAATAAATAAAATTTCATCATTTATGATTCGACAAAATTTTAAATAGTTGTCTAGTGCCCAAAGTAAAAGTTTCAAAGTTCTTGATAGTTGACCCAAAGTTAGAAAGTTGATAGTTTAAATGAGAAAAGTTTTGGGAATGTGTAACAGGTGAGGAAAAGGCACTGATGACGGTAGTCTCCCCTACTTTAGAAAGGTTTCTGCCCGAACTTTATTAAATACAGGCAACAGAATTTCGACTAACAGAGAGTGTAAAAGTATACAAAGTTTAAGGGTTTCTGAAGAGGTGGTCAACAAGAAAAGCTCCAACAAAACTAATTGAAACTTATGTAAAATGTTCTTATTAAAAATGCTAGCTATGAGTCAATGATCTAATGAAGAGATGATTATAAAGTAATGGGCAGGTTCTTGGTCAGACTCCTAGTCCACTCCCGCAGTATCGTTTATGCTTATATATAGGGTGTACCGCAGCTAACCCACCACACTCCCGATACTTTGGACTCGTACTGATTGTCTACCTACAGCCTAAATAGAATTACACACCACCCTCATGTACCTGTAAGCCGATGATTGTGTTCCGGACCGTAATCATCGATTTACCTTACACTTGGGTGTTATGCTTTTCCATAACCCTATCCTAAGTAATACTAGACACAAATGCGTGCAACCAATATGTAATAGCCACTGTAATGAAATAATGTTCAATCATGACATGGTTAAAGGTCCTTCCCTTCCGGGTTTTCCCTTTAACCGTAATGTGAATAACATGTAAGTATAAGACATGGTTAGAGGTTCTTCCCTTTCGGGTTTACAATTAACCGGTAACTCCTGTTCACATCGTTGGCTTTAAACACCCATATTGATAACCCTGAGATTTACACTGTTCCCCTCGGATTAAAGAAGTACTCTAACCCGAGTCGTACGTGGGCACTGGCTTAGATCTCATACAAAATTATCAACTAGTATGTTCATTGACCATGATGATGAACAAAATAATGTAAAGTATAACAGGGTTTTGCTCAAAAAAAAAAAAAAACAGGAAAAAATATGCATACCAAATATGCGTCAAGTACACAAGTATAGCATAAAACTTCGATTGAAAGAATGGTATAATATAAATCAAGTAAATCGCACAATTTTCACAAAATGAAAGTAAACGAGTTAAGTTAATGCTCAAAACCAGTGTTGTAAGAATGACTACTAATAATTAGTGCGAGAATAATTGTAAATAACGCGTGGGGATAGCCACCAATAAAATAATAATACAAGAATAAGATAATATGCAAATATAATAAAATAAAATGATGTAAGAATAAGATAATGATATTTACTGCAATTGAGAGTGGACGAAACATACGTACAGTCTACTGACCATGCGGGTTTAAAATATATGCACTATATGTTAAAAGACATTTAGCAACATTTCGATGAAGATATGTCCAATAATTAGACCAAAAGTTTTGCGACTGAAAGAGTGTAAGTGTAAAAGATAAATTATTGTTTATAAAACAAAATGTAGTTTTACTCGTACTTTGTGATATAGTTGAAAGTATAATAGTGATGCATGAAAATAACTTTTTAGATTCAAAACAGCTTCACATGAAAAGACTTCGTAAGTACATACTTTCATGTGTTTACAAGAAGTCGAGTTGAAAATTGTCGTAATGCATATTATCAGTCGCAAGTTTCTTTTCTCGAAAATCATATAAATCAAATGTGTTTTCAAAAGACCAAGATTTAGAAATGACGTGAATGATAAAAGTCAATGCGACAATAGTGTAGAAGTCACAAATCATAAATGAAAATAGTGTAAGTTTTAAAGCGGATAAAAGTTTTAATAATGATGGTGAAAAAAAAAATCCAAAAGCAAATAATTAATGAGTATATAAAACATCAAGAGGTGGAACTTAAAATCCAAATGTTAAACAAAACTTAAGAGTCAATAATGAAAAACGGAAAAATGCACAAATAGCGATAGCTATTAATAGAGAAAACTCAAAAGACATAATAACTTCATTATAAAAAAAATTATGATAAAAACTGGTGACTAGCCAAAGAGATTGAAATATTATTAGTGACTTGTGGGGAGCGTACTTGAACCTATGAGTGAATGGTCATTTTTCCCGATTGCACATACCCTGTCACTGGTAAATTTCAAAACCTTTAGCGAGACTTTAAAACGAGATGTAGAAACAGATCCTTGAGATGTGGATTTCACTCCTAACTCAAAGATGTATTTCAAAATTGAAAACAATTGAGGAATGAAACCAATCACTAAGTTAAGGATATCACTCTCAGCTTTAGTGGTTAAGTTTCTTTTGGAAGGAAATACTCTTTGAGATGTGGATGTCACTCCTATCTCAAAGATATATTCCTAAGATAAATAACATATAGAGGAGTGAAACTAATCACCAAGGTATGGATACCACTCCTAACTTGTTGATATCGTTTCGTTTGTGATATACGAGTGTCTTCTTTGCCAAGCAAAATATAGAAAGAATAACGAGAAAGTATCATAGCAAAAATACATAGAAAGAAAATATAAGAATAAAGAGGAATATATACGAGAGGACTCGTGAATGTAAACTTAGTTATAGACTAGGCTAAAAGGCATTCTAATAACCTAATTCCCTATAACCATGGCTCTGATACCAATCTGTAACACCCCAACCGATGGCGGAAACATCGAGGTGTCACGTAGTGACGATTGTTCAATAGCTCATGGACTAAAGTGTAAATTTTTGAATACATTGATTAAATAATTTATTACATTGAAATGAAATACAACGATTCTAACTGCCAACTAAATTGAAATACAATGAATCAAAATCTAAATATAAATCCGAAAGCTTAATGAATGCATCTCAAAACAACCTGAAACATGTACAAAATAATTTGGTCAATACAAAAATGTATTGGTGAGCATACCCTGTTTATATAAATATAGTAGAAAAGTGTTTAGCAATTCATGTGCGGTACCATTTGCAATTATGTAATAAGTAATATCCGTTCAAAACCAAACCTGAGAATAATGACTAACACATGACTAACCAAATGAATAATGAATTAACAAGACAATGACCAAGATTCTCTCAACAGAGTCTCAAGGGGGTATACCATGGTACTATTCATTGAAAAGCTAGGCCGCCCAGCGGTTAATGATTTTGACAAGTCATAGACACACCAATTAACATAAAGCAAACACACATGAGAATTGCATTAAGTATAAGAAAGTGAAACTTGATTAATATATAGGTACATGAGTCACCCCGAAGTAGTAAAACAGTAAAAAGGGGAAAGATATACTCACTTGTAAGCGAAAAGCAAACGCAAGCATATAGCAACCATTAGCAAAGTCTGAAGATGTATGTGTGCATCACGCTACCCATGCCCTAAAGTATACATTATCACTTTAAGATCTATATGAGTGTTTCTAGTGTGCATGTTGGTTACGTATCCTATTCACCCAACTAAACTGATCATGATTTACTAGTTATGTTTCCAAATGTTGTAACTCAACGACTGTTGAAATATAGTGTAAAACTTCTTAAAAACATATATTTATATGGAATATATATATATATATACACGAAAAATGTCATAACACAAACTTGTACTCTTGTATGTGAATCATGTTTGGGGTTTATTTATTTAACAAATAATAATATTTATTTTAACCCGAGTCATAACTAGCAAAAAAGACATCAAGATTTCTTCTTTTTCTTTAACTTTTAAAATCATGATTTACATATAAAAGTTTATAGAAAACGAATAACTTATTTTTATAAATTTGACCTTGCATGAATAAATAAAACAATTAATCAATATGCCAAGACCATTGTAGTTTGTCTAAAATCATGTATAATGTTTATATATATATATATATATATATATATATATATATACCAAAAAAAATGGATAAGTGTAGTGACCCAATATTTAGTTCCTGTGAAAAAGTAACATCGTGTGTATGTATATATATTTTGACTTCAAAAGTAATTATTATTGTGTGAACATGTTTGTTTGAAAAAAAATCATGGATAAAAGATTAGCCTTTATGTATTGTTCTAAGAAAACATTTACTATATAAATGTGTTGGGTGACAAAGATTCGTTCTAGAAAAATGTATATAAAATATAAATAAAAAGTACAGATGAAAACCATACCAAAAACTAGTAGGAAACAGGGGTTTAAGACTTGATACTTGAGAACATAAAACTTGAACTGGAAATGATGAGAGAGACGGGTTTAGTGGTGTGTGTGTTTGGTGGGATGTTGAGTCGGAGTGGTGAGGTTGGAGGTCGTGACCGTAAGCAATGGGGATACAAAGATGATGTGTGGCATGTGAGCTTGTAGTTGCCGTTTGCATATATAAAAGCCAAGTATTGTAACATATATATATATATATATATATATATATATTAAAAGTTGTCATTCTTAATTTTGTCATAAATTTCAATAATGTTAGGTTAGTAACAAAAAATGAAACATACGTTAAGCATTGAAAGGTCATAATGAGCATTTATGTCAAAGTTTTACGTTCTCATATTCATGTTTTTCCTACATGGATTGTTTTTTTTTTCATATGTTATATATATATATATATATATTTAGTATTATTATTAGCCCATTTACTTTATGAAATCTAAAATGTTAAATAATAATTAGTAAATAAAACGTTTAAATTAAAGATTTAAAAGTAACTCACGTTTTAACAGACTTGAAAACGTTGAAAGGTATAGGGACTATAACGGAAATATTTGAAGGGCTATTATTGTCAATATGTTAAAAGATGAGGGTGACGGATGTCACAATAAACACATTAGAAACTGTCAAAAAATGCAACTTTTGTAAGTATAATCTCGCAAGTTTATAAAGATTGATATAATGGGAAATCACAAATTTCTGAACCAGCTATAATATTAAACATAGGAGAATCAACAATATAAAGAATTTATCAGAACAAAAAATAAATGAAGAGACTTACTAAAGAACGTGTTGTTCTCCTGCGAGTTGTATATTTTTTAAGACGAAAACAAGCATACCGTCGGTAGGTCCTAACGGCTAAGTGGCTGACAATTAACAGTTGGGATGTTGTAATTATACTACTGGAACATGATAGAAGTGAGCTTGGTGATGAAGTATTGAAATCACTATTCAATGGAATGAGATCTAAAAAACTAGAAAGACAAAACTGACATATAAGCTGGAAATTACTATTCAACAGAATCTATGAACTCTATAGCGAGGCATAGAGTTTGCGTGAAGCCAAAGACAAAGAAGATGGCTTTGAAGGAAATACAGAAAAAAGGTGGAATAAGTGGCGATAATAAATAATTCAAATTTCAAATTTAAAAATTTCAAACCCCCCTTTATTTATACCGCCACTACAATTCAAAAACTTATCTACTCAGTTTCAAACCATATTAGAGTATAATTTGCAATATACTTTTAATTAAAAATTGATTTTTTATGTGATTAAAAATATCTAGGGGTGACCAATAATTGAACCCTCAACCGAAATCGAACAAAAACATACAAAACCGAACTGAAAATTAACAAAAACCGAGTTAACCTAATATCGGTTTTTTGTACCCTGAGTTAACAAAAATTAACAAACCGAAACTGAACCATTTATACATTTTATACATTTATATCTTTTATACACCCATTACATGTATTTTTACCTAAATTTCATGTGCTTCTAAGCAAAATTTTAACCAGAGTTTGGTTTTGGTTATTAACCAAAATTAACTAAACCGATCTAAAAACGACAATCTAACTAAATAGATTGATCCAATTAACCAGTTGGTTAATTAGATCGATAAACCGATAATGTCAATTTTTGTTTCGGTCCAGGCTTATAACCGAACTGAACCTAACCCAACCATTAACTATTAGAAGTGTATGTGTTCCCAACCACATCGTGCAGGCACGCTGTTATGAATATATGAATGGGTCCGTTTCAGTTTAACTAATTTCAGTTAATTAAGGGTATAAAAAGAAAACGATAACCGATTTTAAATTAAATCAGATGTTTTCAGTTTTCAATAGATTTTGGTTCAGTTTATCTGTTTTTTTTTGTTTGGCTTCGGTGAACGGTTTAGTTATTGCTCACTCCTAGATATTCTTAATCACGTAGCACATAAAGATTTTTAAAATAAAAAATATCAATACTATACTCAAATTAAAGATAATAAAATTCTCATTATTATGATGCAATTGTTTTTTTTATTTTTATAAAAGTATAAAAATATGACTATTTAAAAATAATGGGGATAATTTGCTTAAAATAAGGAAAAGAAGTTTAAGTATAATTTAAATAAACAAAGGTTAAGTAAGTTTAAGGGATTAAAGTGTAACTAAGATAGGGTATTAAAATTTAAATAATGTATGAATGACTATTTTACCCCATTTCAGGGTTATTAATGAAAATTAAGTTCTTAACTTTTGGGTATTGATGGGATTAGGTACTGAATACACCATTTCGCATACCCAAACCCGGCACAACGTCACCACGCGGAAAAAAGCTACGCGCAAGACATGGTTAAGGCTCATTAATGATCGGTCAACAGTCAATGATTGGCCAAGACCCGGTCAAGGCGAATATCATGCATGGTCAACAGCCATGCGTGAATCACGTAACTAAAGCATTAAAGGCGGTACGCGATTCCACTATTCCCTTCAATTTAGCTTTCCATACTTCATCACACTAACACAACTAAGGGTGATGGAGACAACCTAACCACGGTTAGGACTTGGGTAATGGTGGCATACGGACTCTCCTATAAAAGGGGTCACACCCCCAATAGGAGAGGACACTTTCTACTAACCTGGAGAGCTATCATACTAGATAGTATCCCCATTCACCCCGTTTTTGTTAGAAACTGCTACCTTGTGTAGTCGTCTCCACACCCACACTTTCACTCTTATTTGCAGGTATCTTCGAGCCGTAGCTGTTAGTGAAGGATCAACCCTGTAGTAACTTATAATCTTACCATCCATATTCGGTGTTAATACTATTTGTTTCTTCATTGGCGCCATCCCTTACGGTTCTGACAAATCTTTCAAACTAGCAACATGGCTTTTTCAAAAGATACAAATAACAACAATGCTGAAGTTGATGCCACAATCAACGATGAGATCCAAGACGTTACACCAAATACCATCACGAGGAATGTGGCTCAGAAGCAACCGGCTTCGACATTCCAATTCCACCCAAACAAAGGGGGATCTACTGGAAGCAAAAAGAAGAAGGCCAACCTATCTCCGGTTGACCCGGACGAGTGGTTGGCTCAACAAAACTCAAGAACGATTGCTGAATATCAAAAAATGGTTATGAACCAAGCTAAACTCAACGTCCAAAAGACGTTAAGTTTCGACACAAGTGAGGAAGACTCAGAATCTCCTCGAAAAAACAAAAGTGGCCGTCACGCTAAGGGATCTCGTCAGGCGGTACGTGGTGGAGGCCGTGGTAAGAATACTCACGGCCAGGATCCCGTCAACCTGAACGATGAACCAAACGGCTACGAATCAGAAGACGAGGTGCATCATGATTCCAACAAAAAACAGAACCCCAAGTCTGTTGCCAGCAGTCTGGCACCCAAAGATGATGACCTCTACAAACCATACAGACCAAAGACTTTCGCCGAAAGATCAAAATTATGTGCACGCATTGCATTGGCACCAATGCCTCAAGAATGCAAGCTACCAAGCACCATCAGGAAATATGATGGTTTACGCGACCCGGACGATCACTTGCATGCTTTTGACTGCGCAGGTAGCTCCAAGCTATGGCCAGTCCAAGCCTGGTGTCACTTGTTTGTGCAAACATTAACAGGGGCAGCCAGAGTATGGTACGAAAGCCTACCTGTAGGAAGCTTGGTGGATTTCGATGACCTCATAAGAAAATTCAAGAATCACTTCTCGCATCTGCGCAAACACAAGAAAGATAAGGCACACATTCTCTTGTGTACGCACAACGAGAACGAATCCCTAGAAGATTACATCATCAGGTACAACAAGGAAACCCTTCAATTAGGATGCGGAGAAGAACTTACCCGCGCAGCATTCATACACGGGGTAAGAAATGATGATTTGATGAAATGTTTAACCGGTAAAGACGGTGTACCACAAGCCTGGGATGAAGTAATCGAAGCTGCTAAAGTTTATGCGTCCTCCGAACGATCTTTCCATCGCAACAAAAACACGCACCAAAGTAGCAGTCACCATCAATCATCACACAACATAGGGAAGAGCAAACAGTCTGTATGGTCAAGAATCTCAGGCACAGCGGAGGAAGGAAAATATTCCTCCGCACAAGACGCAAGAAATATGCTGAGTTCGAGAGGGTCCCGTGACCATAAAGGACACTCAAAGAAGAACTATGAATGGACGCCACTGTCCAAAACGCCATCTGAGGTGCTGAAAACCGAACAAATTCAATTTCCAAAACCACAAGAGCTCCGTGGTGACAGGCGGAACGTAGACAGATCAAAATACTGTGAGTATCATGAAGACCACGGTCACATGATAGACAATTGTTACAGCTTGAAGATGGAAATTGAAAACGCCATCAAGTCAGGGCAGTTAACGCACCTGGTGAAGAACATGAGAAGAAAACAGAGGGACAACGCGGAAGCAGGAGAGCCATCTCAGAAAAAGATACGCAATCTCAACGCGCATCACGTGTATAGCGTTTCCCGCAACACATGCAACATGACACATAGAAATGCAAGCCATAAGCGGACCTTTATGGAAACAAGAGATGACTCATGGAAAGAAGAACAAGTGATAATGCCGAAGGTAAAGGGTGGGGCCTCCTCCACAGCTCCATTGATCATCACAGGGGTTGTTGGCCATTATCGAACACGATACATGTTCTTGGATAATGGCAGTAGCACTGATATTATGTACCAGCAATGCTTCGACCAGCTGGACGAAGATGACAAAAGAAGAATAACACCAACCACCGAGCCAATCTCAGGTTTCATCCATGAAACAATCTACCCACTGGGTACGCTCACTTTCCCATTAACACTCTTAGACGGGAAGCATTCGCGCACCGAAACGTGCGACTTCATAGTGCTCCCCGTCAACTCTTCACATGATATCCTACTGGGACGAGAGGGGTTGGCGAAATTCAACTGCAATGCATCTACGCCACATCAGATGGCAGGTTTCCCGACGCGAACAGGTGTTGCGTTCATCCGCGGAAACAAAACATGTCATGCCACAGAAGCGCCGAGGCCTTCAAAGCAAACAAAGCCATCTGTCAGAACCGAACCGGAAAAATGGGTTATTAACCCTATATTCCCGGAACAGACAGTTATCATCGGCCATGAAATCTCTGACCCCATTCGCATTCACTTGAAGCAGTTGTTAACGAAGAACATGGATATCTTCGCCTTCAAACCATCAGACATGGTTGGTGTCCCACGACACATCGCGGAACACAAGCTCAACGTCTACAAAAACGCTGAGCCAATAGCCCAGAAAAAATGCAGTATGGGGCCTGAGAAAACAAAGGCGATGAATGAACAAGTGACAGAACTTTTGAAGGCCGGCATTCTGCGCAAAAGAAAATATCAAACTTGGGTGGCAAACCCAGTTATGGTGGGAAAATCCAATGGCACTTGGCGCATGTGTGTCGATTATAAAGACTTAAACAAAGCCTGTCCAAAAGATTGTTACCCATTGCCCGAAATCGACCTAAAGGTCGATTCCTTGGCACCTTACAGGTTCAAATGCTTCTTGGATGCTTATAAAGGCTATCATCAAATTCAAATGGCCAAAGAAGACGAAGACAAAACAGCATTTCGCACAGACATGGGTACCTTCTGCTACACTAAAATACCATTTGGGCTAAAGAACGCAGGGGCAACATATCAACGATTAATGGACACCGCGTTTGTAAAACAAATTGGTGTAAACTTAGAAGTGTACGTTGATGACTTAGTGATCAAAAGCAGCGAAGAAGACCAAATGTTACTTGACATCCAGAAGACTTTTGATCAGCTGCGCAATGTGCGAATGAAACTTAATCCGGGGAAGTGTTCTTTTGGGATGGAAGAAGGAAAATTCCTCGGAGTCGTTGTCACCAAAGACGGTTTCCGTCCCAACCCAGATAAAGTTCAAGCAATTGAGTGGATGTCGTCCCCATCTTCAGTCAAGGAAGTGCAAACTCTGGTGGGACGACTTGTAGCTTTGAACAGGTTTCTGTCAAACTACGCGTCCAAATCTTTCCCCTTTGTGGACACATTAAAGAGCTGTCTGAAGAAATCAAACTTCCACTGGACGGAGGAAGCAGAAGCCGCATTTCAAGACATGAAGAAATCTTTGAGCAACCTACCAACACTCACCGCTCCGTTACCGAAAGAGCCACTCACCCTTTACTTGTGTTAGGACAAAAAGGATTGGTGAAACCACTTTTGCAAACCTTAGTCTAATTCACTTTCTGTCAAAATGCTCTAAGTATGGAACTGCTGAAGACAAGGAATCAAACTGCTGAAGAAGAGATTCAGAAGTACTGAAGAAGAAGTCATCAGAAGTTCTGAAGTTCAAACCAGACACTTCAACTGAAGAACTGCTGAAGACAAACTACTCATCAGTAGTTTGTCATTCATCAGTACTTAAAGAAGATCTTTTCCACCGCCCTTCTATATCAGTAGTTTAATACTTTAGTATTTCTTTTTACTTTATGTACAAGTTCCAAGACTGCAACTTGTTGCAACTTGTTTCTGAACTTGCTTTTTGGCAAGGTTCATGTATTTGTAAAGTTTATAAATAGAAGGATTCATCCTTCTGTTTTAGACATTGATTTTAATACAAGAAATCCTTCAACACTTATTATTGTTATTTCCATTTCGTGTTTACTGAGAATCTGTCAAAGTATTTCATTCTCATTCAATACTTAGATTCTCAATAAACACTTCTCATTTATTGTTCTTGATTCCAGGGGGAGTAATAACTCCTGTTGACAAAGTGTAGCTATAAACTTATAAACATTCCGCTGTGCTAACACTCACAAAGAACTTGCTAAACACTTAAGTGTCTACTAGCAAGTTCAAACTAAAAGAGCAGCTTAATACTGATCCAACAATTGGTATCAGAGCACTGGTTTATCTGATCACAAATCAATCTAACAAATTGAGAATCAGACACAGGCTCTTGTTGATATTCAATAAAGGATTATAAGCTCACTTTTTTCAACATCCATCACTTTAAGAGATATTTGACAAATCAATACTCTTTAAAATGGATCCTCATAATACTGGTTCTGCCACTAAACCTGCCATGCTTGTAAGAAATGAATATAACATATGGCAAAAGAGAATGGCACATACCTTGTCACAAACCAACACAGGTTGTTAGAAATCTGTGATATATGGTCCTCATAAACCAGTAAACATAAATCTTGAAACTAAGGAAGAGATTCCAAAAGAACCAAAAGACTATACTGATGATGATTTCCTAAAACTTGAGCTTGATGCAAAAGCTTTTTCTATGTTGGCAATGGCACTCCCAAATGAAATCTATTCTGGCCTATTACATTGTGATAGTGCCAAAGAGCTTTGGGACTGCCTAAAAGAACAGTTTGGAGGAACTGAAGAGGTGATTGCCAACACCAGAGAAATCTTGGCTCAGCAATATGAAACTTTTGCTCACATTAATGGGGAAACATTAACTCAGCAATTTGAAAGATTTTCCTCATTAATATCTGAGCTAAAACTAAATGGTCAGACCTATACAACTGTATCTATGCTTCATAGATTTTTAAGGTCTTTACCTGATAAATGGGAAACATAATAGTCTTAAGATCTTCACCAGATTTTAGCTCCCTCACTCTTACAAAACTTCATGGGAGATTACTTACTTTTGAGAGAGAAATTGATCAAAAGAAAAAGTTACAAAATTCTGGTAAAACTGCTGATGACTATCTACCTGGTAGTACAACACTATTGGGACAAGACTCACCAACTTGTTCAAATAGTTTTGGATCTTTTGACCACATTGACATAACTGCTGGGATCTCACCTGAAAGATCATTCCCAGGTTATGACAATAATGACTTTGGTCAAACTGCTGATAACATGTGTTTTATCATGGATGACTTGAATAGTTTCAGCAGTGATGACCTTGAGGAAATGGATATTTTGCACCAACTGGCCATGTTAAGTTTAAAAACAAATAAATTTTACAAAAGGTCAGGAAGGAAGTTTCCAGGACTTAACAGTTCTACAAAAATTGGTTTTGACAAATCTAAACTTAGATGTCATAAGTGTCAAAAGTTGGGACACTTTGCTAGAGAATGTAGAAGCTCTGGCTTTAACCAATCTCAGTCTGGAAACAATTTTAACCCCAATTATAACAGGAGTAATGGAACACAAGGGAGTGCACATTTTGTACAGGCACAAGCTCCACAACACCAATATGTGCCACAAGTACAATATGTACAGATGCCTGCTCAACAGATGCAGAGCCAACAATCAATCCCTCCCTTTCCAGCTGCTCAACAACCTCCACAGCAAAAACAACCCTCTCAACAAAGTTTATTTACCTCAGGGTATGTTGACTGGAGCAGTCTTCCTTTTGACACCACAGAGTGCAATCCTGATGCAGACAACAAAATGTTTGACATCAACTGGGGAGAGCCTGACAATGGCAGAAAGAACTTTGCCTTAATGGCATTTGAGGGATGCTCCTCAAAATCTGCCTTGTCGCAGGTATCAAAAGAATCTTTGACAAAACTATGTTCAAATTCATGCAAAGAATCTTTTGCTCTCATAAGAGAGACAAATGTGCACTTACAAGGAAAAGCCAATGACTCTGAGAGAAAACTCACTTAGATAAAATGTGATTTAGAAAGAAAACTTTCTGCAAAAACAAAAGAAGTTTCTAAATTGACTAACTCTGCTATTGAAACCCAAGCACAAATCAAAATAATGATTAATGACCTAGGAAATGTCAGACAAGAGCTTGCTGACACCAAGGTCACATGTGAAAAATGGGTGGAATCTTGTAAGGGGTACCAACTATTGCTAAACAAACAAAGTGCTTCAAATGTTAGGTTTGGCATAGGGTACAATCACACTAAAACACCAACAGATTTCTCTCCTAAAACTATTGAAGATGGGAGAAAAATTGTTTCAGGTGAAACTTCTGAAGAGGAAGAATGCACATCTTTCCATGAAAACTTTCTAAAATCACACAAAGAAAGTTCTTCAGAAGTATTGATTAAATCTGACTTTAAGTCATCAGTAGTTTCAACTACATCAGGAGTTGAGAACCTAAAAACTAATGATGACCTAAAACCAATCAAAACTGTCAGAGATTTGTCTTTGAAAGAAGAGACAAAAGAATGTGAAATTTGTGGTCTGTTCAACCACAAAACAGAATTTTGCAGATATAGAAAGGGCATTCAGTTTAATAAGAAAAATCAACAACTGGTTGTGGGGGAACAAATCAAAAATGATTATGCAAAAACCTTTTCTCCCAAGAAACAACAACCAGCAAAAACCCTTTCTCAGAAAAAGGCAAAATCTCAACAAAAGTCTTTTTCTCAAAATTCTCCTTCAGTAGTTAGACCTAAATCATCAGCAGTTTCACAAACTGCTGAGATTAAAGATCTTATGAATATGGTACAACTACTGATGACCAAAGTTGATGGTGGTCCTCAAAAGGATACCACCATTGTGCTTAATGCAAAATCCATTGCCAAAAAGACATGGATTTCTAAACTTGGTCAAGAACAAACTGTAAATGTTCTCAAGAGCAAACCCAAAGCCAAACTGGCTTGGGTTCCTAAATCTAACTAATTTGCTATATTGTGCAGAGAGTTTCCAGAGGCTTGAATAGCATTTGGTATGTAGACAGTGGAGGCTCAATGCACATGGCAGGATGCAGATACCTGATAAACAATTTTATCAGTCAAAGAGATGGATCTGTGTCCTTTGGGAACAATGCTAAGGGATATGTGCTAGGACATGGCAATGTCTCCTCTGGCAAAATACAGTTTGACAAGGTCAATCTGGTTGAAAACCTTGAGTACAACTTGCTTAGTGTGTCACAAATGTGTGATAAAGGATATTCTTCCTTTTTCACAAAGACAGCATGCAAGATCATATCACCAGAAGGCCAGAAGTTGATAGAGAAGATCATTGAAGATCATACTTTGTTAATTGCCAAAAGATGTGGCAATGTCTATGCAGTGGACATTGAAAAAGACAAAGTACTGAACAACACTGCCTGTTTCTTCTCAAGGGCATCAACTTCAGAAACTGATCTCTGGCACAGGAGACTTGGCCATGTGAACTTTAAAACCATAAATAAAGTCACAAAAATGGGCTTGGTCAGAGGTCTACCCTTAAAAGTATACCAGTGTCAAGAACACTGTGTATCCTGTTTAAAGGGTAAACAGCATAAGTCCTCCTATAAGTCTATTGAAGAATCAAAAACAACTGCATGTCTTCAACTACTCCATATGGACTTATTTGGGCCTGTAAAGATCATGAGCCTTGGTAAAAAGAAGTACTGCTTAGTCATCATTGATGACTACTCAAGATTTACATGGGTATTCTTCTTATTTTCCAAGGATGAGGCTGCTGAAATCATCAAGTTCTTCATTCTACAAGTAGAGAAGCAATACTCTCTACCTGTCAAAACCATTAGAAGTGATAATGGGACAGAGTTCAGGAACAAAACTCTGAATGACTTCTGTTTGTCTAAAGGGATTATTAGACAATTCAGTGTTGCCAGAACTCCTGAACAAAATGGTGTGGTAGAAAGGAAGAACAGAACTTTAATAGAAGGAGCAAGAACAATGTTAGCTGATTCTGGCCTACCTTTATACTTCTGGGCAGAAGCAGTTAACACATCATGTTATGTTCAAAATAGAGTTCTTATTGTCAAGAGACATTCAAAGACTGCCTATGAAGTTCTTCATGGCATGAAGCCCCTTATCTCCTTTTTCAGGGCTTTTGGATGTCAATGTTTCATCTTGAACATCAAGGAATCTATTTCAAAGTTTGCTGCCAAAGTTGAATCAGGTTACTTTCTTGGTTATTCCTCAACAAGAAAAGCCTACAAGGTTTTTAACTCAAAAACCAGGATAGTAGAAGAAACACTGAATGTCAAGTTCAATGAGTCAAAACACACTCTCATTCCAGCACATCCTGCTGAACTCTTTGACCTTGACAACTTTCATTTTGAACCTGAAAAGACTGTCACTTCATCCAAACCTACTTATTATGGTGATCAAAGGTTTGATGATGAGGATCCAGCACCATGGACTCCTCAAACAGTCATTAAGTCAACTTCAAAACCATCAGAAGTTTCACAAATTTCTGATTCAACAAATACTGAAGGCCAAACTCAAACATCTGCTTCAGCAGCTGCAACTACTGAAGACACTGAAACTGCTGAACCAGATATAATAGACCTCAGTAGTTTGTTTGAAGAACATGAGCCACCAACACCTGTCAGTGGTTTACAACAACTGATCGAACACAAAGATCATCCACTTGATCAAATCATGGGTGATATTGCATCAGGTGTTCTTACAAGAAACCAGCTTTCCAACTTTTGTCTATTCTCAGCATTTATTTCACAGTTGGAACCAAAGAAGTACCAGGAAGTCCTCAAAGACAACAATTGGGTGCAGGCAATGCAAGATGAATTGCTTCAATTCAACAAGCAACAGGTAAGGGAAATCTGTCCCTTACCACCAAACAAGCAACCAATTGGTACAAGATGGGTTTTCAGGAACAAACAAGATGAAGCTGGTATGATAATAAAGAACAAGGCAAGACTGGTAGTACAAGGTTACTCTCAAGAAGAAGGCATTGACTATGATGAAACCTTTGCTCCAGTTGCAAGGCTTGAGGCCATCAGGTTATTTCTGGCCTATGCCATTTCCAACAAAATAAAACTTTATCAAATGGATGTCAAGAGTGCATTTTTGTATGGAAAGATATAAGAGAAAGTGTATGTTTGTCAGCCACCTGGGTTTGAGGATCCTTCTCATCCTGAGTGGGTGTACAAACTAGACAAAGCTCTTTATGGGCTCAAACAGGCTCCAAGAGCCTGGTATGATACACTTTCAACCTTTTTACTCAAAAATAATTTCACAAGAGGTGCCATTGATAAAACACTTTTCATAAAACATGTTGGAAATCATATCTTACTTGTTCAAATATATGTTGATGACATCATTTTTGGTTCAACAAACACAAAATTGTGTGATGAATTTAAGAAACTCATGCAATCCAAATTTGAGATGAGTATAATGGGGGAACTGCAGTACTTTTTGGGACTGCAGATTAAACAACAAACAAATGGAACTTTTATACATCAATCAAAATATGTTAAAGAATTATTAAACAAATTTTCTTTACAAGACTGTAAATCATGTTCCACCCCCATGACACCAACCACACAAGTTGAACCAGATGATCAAGGAAAACAGGTTGATCAAACCATGTACAGATGTATGATAGGTTCCCTTTTATATCTAACTGCTTCTAGACCAGATATTATGTTTTCAACATGTGTCTGTGCTAGATATCAATCAGCTCCTAGGGAATCACACCTTATTGCAGTCAAAAGAATTTTCAGATATCTGAAAGGAACTCCAACACTTGGAATTTGGTATCCTGCTTCAAGCAATACCAAGTTATCAGCTTTTTCAGATAGTGACTATGCAGGGTGTAAAATGTCAAGAAAATCAACATCTGGTGGTTGTCAATTCTTGGGAAACTGTCTAGTGTCCTGGCAATCAAAGAAGCAAACATCTGTTGCAACTTCAACTGCTGAAGCTGAATACATTGCAGCTGCAAGTTGTACATCACAGATACAATGGCTCCAATATCAACTTCTTGATTATGGAATCAAAGAGACCAAGACACCATTGCTTGTAGACAGCAAATCTGCCATTAGCATCATTCAAAATCCTGTTCAGCTTTCAAAAACTAAACACATTGAGATCAGGTATCATTTCATAAGAGATTGCTATGAAAAAGGCAAGATTGAAGTGAAACATGTAGCAACAGCTAATCAAATAGCTGACATTTTCACTAAACCCCTTGACACATCAACATTTCAGAAGTTAGTATCCATGCTAGGGATGCTAAATTTGTAAGTGTTTCTATTTATTTTTCTGCACATTTTTTGTTTTTCACTTACATCTGTTTTCAAAACACTTGAAAAACTTCTGAAAAGAGAGAAACTACTGATGAACAAAACATCAGTATGGGGATAATTTCTGAAAAGTGAATAACTTCTGATAAAATAAACTTCAGAAGTTATGAATAAAGTATTTATAAAGTATTTCTCATCAGCTGTTAAAAATACTGAAGAGAAAATGGGAACTACTGATGAAGATAATCCTTCATCAGCAGTTTAGTCAAAAAGGGCAAATCTGACTTTTCCCATCATCAGAAGTTTGACCTAGTCGGTTTAAAACTTCTGATAAAGAGATTTTTAACCTATGCGGTTTAAAAACTTCTAATAAAGAAGATCCAAGCGGTTAAAAACTTCTGATAAATATCTTTTTTCAACACTTATCCTTTCAATCACAAAAATTCCCTCCTTCTCTCTAAAGAAAGCTCTCAAACCCCTGAACCTGCAAACACAAAATCACTGTTCGATTCATCAACACACACAAACCACATGGCTTTAGTTCTCAAACAGGGACACAATCTCAGAGCCTACTTAGAAAAACAAGAAGGCTGGTCCCAATACGATGAGATCATTGATCTCGTCGTCAAATCCCAATATTTCACCGCTCTCACCATAGACCCACCAATTCATCCTGAAACTCTAAATGAGTTCTGGGCTAATGCTGAGACAGTGATGGTGGATGATGAAGTTATCTCCCTCAACTCAACAATCAGAGGAAGACAAATGGCCATAACACAGGCCATACTCTCAAACAGACTGGGGTTGAATGATGTGAATGCCCCTGAGAAGTTTGACAACTCTGCTATCCACCTAACCATGACTGAGTGTGGTTATCAAGGTACTCTCTCACAAGCTACAATCTTTAAAAAGTATTTTGAACCAAAATATAAGCTTTTGTTTCATTATATTATTATGTGCTTGAGTCCTAAAACTGGGTCTTATGACCAGATGCCCTCAACCTTTCAACCAATATTTCATTCCATTGTGAATGAAACAAATTTCAGGGCATTAAAACTTTTCTTTATTGAGTTGGTGTTACATCACAATAACACTAAGAAAAAGTTTTTGTTATATCCAAGGTTCATTATGCAGTGCATAATATCTGAACTGGGTAATGAGGTGCTTGTGGGTAAAATTGAAATTTTAAAACCCTTAACCTCACAAGCATACTCAAGGCACAACAAACAGGCTGCCTGGCCAGAAGATGACCAAGGGGAACAAGCACCAGTCCCCATGGAACTCTCATCTTCCAAACCTACTCCACCAAAAGCTAAGAAACCCAAGATAACAAAACAAAAACCCACCAAACCTAAAAGAAAAGCTGTTCAGGAGGTTGAGATGCCTGAACAGACTACTGTGCAATCTGCACTTCTTAAAGATGTGACTGAAACATCCTCTCAGTCTCATCCATCTCAAACCCCACTAAGAGCATCAATAACTATCCTTTTCAAAAGAAAAAGACTTAGAAAAACTATTCCAATAGATTCTTCTTTTGAAACTGCTGAACCCACTGCCCAAACTACTGAACCAGCACCCCAAATTTCTGAACCAGACATAGAAATAGCCAAACTTCTCTCCGGGCTAAAAGAGAAAGTCCCATCAACACATGTCAGTCCCCATCAACCACATCAAACAGGGGACATAGACTCAGACATGGATGTGGACACTCATAGCCCCAACCAAAGAGATGAGGATGAACCAGGGTCTCTAAGCCCAAACTTAGAAACCTTTGGTACTTTTGAGGCTGCTACTACTCATTTACCACCCAGTGGTGGACCTGAGGACAGAAGTAAAACAGCTAAGACCTCAACTGTGGCAACTACTGATGAAGGCTTAATGCCTGAGGTAGGAAATCCTCTGTACCAAGAACAAGAGGTACATGAGACAACTGAGTTGGGCTCAGCTCATGATGTAACTGATACAGTCCTCATTGAGGATGTAATCAGGGATTCAGATGATTCCATTAATTTGGATGATGTTTCAACAATCAAAACTACTGAATTGACGGCTGTAAGTGAAGGTCCTGCACCTGGTGTCTCTAAGCTCAAGAAGCTAGTCACACCATCTCAGGTTAAAGCCCACTCAATCCATGATTCCCCTAGAGTGGCATCTCCTGTACAACAAGGAGATCAACCAAAAACACACCCCTCACTACAAATGCCGACCCAATTCCCTGGGCAACCTAGCATAGACCTGAACCAACTATGCAGCCCAGATGGTCCCTTGTATCACTTGATGAACACCCTCATCAAAAATCACATCCAAACATACACAGCTGACTTGGAGCTGTCCATGAAGAATCAATTTGGAGTGATACAGACGAAGATGAATGATCTATCCAACAAGATTGATCACAACAGCAAACAGATTGCTCATCTTCAAGGTCATTTCTCCCAAGCTTCCACTTCCAAAGGTGATAAAGCCAAAAAGGGGGAGAAAATCAAGGTACCTATGGATACACTTGAAGCCAGAAGAAAGGCAAGAGTGGCTATCCTAGCTAGAGATCAACAAGATCAGGCCAGAAAAGAGAAACTGGCACAACAGTTTGGTGTCTCTATTCAAGAAATAGAAGATGCTGAAAAGGCTAATGAAACCCAAGGGCATAATGAAGAAACCTCTGATGGCCAAAGTTCTGATGAAGAATCAGAAAGTACTGAAGACAATCCTTCAGTAGTTGACAAACCTTCAGAAGTTGTCAAGCCATCAGAAGTTAACACTTCCAAGACTCAAACTGCTGACCCTTCCAGAACAACTGCTCCTATTCAACCAACATCTGCTCCTATCAGGCCTACTACAACAGTGACAACAATGACTATGCTAAACCCTTCTCCAATCTCTCAATCAGCTGAATTACTAGAGAAGAGTTTAGTTGCAGCCCAAAAGAAGGCCAGAGAAGATCTGATCTGGAAAAATCTGGAAGAAAGGGATGACTTAGACCTAAGCCATGAAGAAAAACTTCAGGCTTATGAAGCTGAACTACAAAGGCAGGCTAGCCTTGATGAGATTGCTGAACAAGACAAAAGACATCAACTGATGTCTTACATTATGAAAAACAGCAAAGTCAAAGCCCATACATTGAAGAGACTCTCTGTGGAAGAGCTGACAAGAAGAGCTCAACTTGTTGCAGATAAACTTGCAACAGGTAAAGACACAAAGGCCAAGAGAGCTCAGATGATAGAAGAACTGGTAGCCAATGGTTATGGTTCAAAAGCCTCAGTGTCCAAGTGGAAAGAAGAAAGATTGGTGGACACATACAGAAAATACAAGGCTGCAAGGGCTGCTAATCCAGAGAAGTTTCAAACTGCTGAAGCTTCAACTTCAGTAGTTAGAACTTCTGGTGTTCAAAGAAGACCAGCTACCCAAAGAAAGAAGACAGAGGGAAATGTAAAGACTGATTTCAGAATGGTACTACTAGAAGGTAGTACAGTAGTACATTCTGATTTTGACATAGAAGAGAAGCCTTTGCTCACACAATTCAGGGATCCTTCCACCTTTGCATATCAAATCCAGAGGACCATCACAGACAAACTGCATACTAAGGTAACAACTGAACATCATTTGCCAACATTTCAGAACAAAAAATAAATGAAGAGACTTACTAAAGAACGTATTGTTCTCCTGCGAGTTGTATATTTTTTAAGACGAAAACAAGCATACCGTCGGTAGGTCCTAACGGCTAAGTGGCTGACAATTAACAGTTGGGATGTTGTAATTATACTACTGGAACATGATAGAAGTGAGCTTGGTGATGAAGTATTGAAATCACTATTCAATGGAATGAGATCTAAAAAACTAGAAAGACAAAACTGACATATAAGCTGGAAATTACTATTCAACAGAATCTATGAACTCTATAGCGAGGCATAGAGTTTGCGTGAAGCCAAAGACAAAGAAGATGGCTTTGAAGGAAATACAAAAAAAAGGTGGAATAAGTGGCAATAATAAATAATTCAAATTTCAAATTTAAAAATTTGAAACCCCCTTTATTTATACCACCACTACAATTCAAAAACTTATCTACTCAGTTTCAAACCATATTAGAGTATAATTTGCAATATACTTTTAATTAAAAATTGATTTTTTATGTGATTAAAAATATCTAGGGGTGACCAATAATTGAACCCTCAACCGAAATCGAACAAAAACATACAAAACCGAACTGAAAATTAACAAAAACCGAGTTAACCTAATATCGGTTTTTTGTACCCTGAGTTAACAAAAATTAACAAACCGAAACTGAACCATTTATACATTTTATACATTTATATCTTTTATACACCCATTATATGTATTTTTACCTCAATTTCATGTGCTTCTAAGCAAAATTTTAACCAGAGTTTGGTTTTGGTTATTAACCAAAATTAACTAAACCGATCTAAAAACGACAATCTAAGCAAATAGACTGATCCAATTAATCAGTTGGTTAATTAGATCGATAAACCGATAATGTCAATTTTTGTTTCGGTCCAGGCTTATAACCGAACTGAACCTAACCCAACCATTAACTATTAGAAGTGTATGTGTTCCCAACCACATCGTGCAGGCACGCTGTTATGAATATATGAATGGGTCCGTTTCAGTTTAACTAATTTCAGTTAATTAAGGGTATAAAAAGAAAACGATAACCGATTTTAAATTAAATCAGATGTTTTCAGTTTTCAATAGATTTTGGTTCAGTTTATCTGTTTTTTTTTGTTTGGCTTCGGTGAACGGTTTAGTTATTGCTCACTCCTAGATATTCTTAATCACGTAGCACATAAAGATTTTTAAAATAAAAAATATCAATACTATACTCAAATTAAAGATAATAAAATTCTCATTATTATGATGCAATTGTTTTTTTTTTATTTTTATAAAAGTATAAAAATATGACTATTTAAAAATAATGGGGATAATTTGCTTAAAATAAGGAAAAGAAGTTTAACTATAATTTAAATAAACAAAGGTTAAGTAAGTTTAACGGATTAAAGTGTAACTAAGATAGGGTATTAAAATTTAAATAATGTATGAATGACTATTTTACCCCATTTCAGGGTTATTAATGAAAAATAAGTTCTTAACTTTTGGGTATTGATGGGATTAGGTACTGAATACACCATTTCGCATACCCAAACCCGGCACAACGTCACCACGCGGAAAAAAGCTACGCGCAAGACATGGTTAAGGCTCATTAATGATCGGTCAACAGTCAATGATTGGCCAAGACCCGGTCAAGGCGAATATCATGCATGGTCAACAGCCATGCGTGAATCACGTAACTAAAGCATTAAAGGCGGTACACGATTCCACTATTCCCTTCAATTTAGCTTTCCTTACTTCATCACACTAACACAACTAAGGGTGATGGAGACAACCTAACCACGGTTAGGACTTGGGTAATGGTGGCATACGGACTCTCCTATAAAAGGGGTCACACCCCCAATAGGAGAGGACACTTTGTACTGACCTGGAGAGCTATCATACTAGATAGTATCCCCATTCACCCCGTTTTTGTTAGAAACTGCTACCTTGTGTAGTCGTCTCCACACCCACACTTTCACTCTTATTTGCATGTATCTTCGAGCCGTAGCTGTTAGTGAAGGATCAACCCTGTAGTAACTTATAATCTTACCATCCATATTCGGTGTTAATACTATTTGTTTCTTCATTGGCGCCATCCCTTACGGTTCTGACAAATCTTTCAAACTAGCAACATGGCTTTTTCAAAAGATACAAATAACAACAATGCTGAAGTTGATGCCACAATCAACGATGAGATCCAAGACGTTACACCAAATACCATCACGAGGAATGTGGCTCAGAAGCAACCGGCTTCGACATTCCAATTCCACCCAAACAAAGGGGGATCTACTGGAAGCAAAAAGAAGAAGGCCAACCTATCTCCGGTTGACCCGGACGAGTGGTTGGCTCAACAAAACTCAAGAACGATTGCTGAATATCAAAAAATGGTTATGAACCAAGCTAAACTCAACGTCCAAAAGACGTTAAGTTTCGACACAAGTGAGGAAGACTCAGAATCTCCTCGAAAAAACAAAAGTGGCCGTCACGCTAAGGGATCTCGTCAGGCGGTACGTGGTGGAGGCCGTGGTAAGAATACTCACGGCCAGGACCCCGTCAACCTGAGCGATGAACCAAACGGCTACGAATCAGAAGACGAGGTGCATCATGATTCCAACAAAAAACAGAACCCCAAGTCTGTTGCCAGCAGTCTGGCACCCAAAGATGATGACCTCTACAAACCATACAGACCAAAGACTTTCGCCGAAAGATCAAAATTCTGTGCACGCATTGCATTGGCACCAATGCCTCAAGAATGCAAGCTACCAAGCACCATCAGGAAATATGATGGTTTACGCGACCCGGACGATCACTTGCATGCTTTTGACTACGCAGGTAGCTCCAAGCTATGGCCAGTCCAAGCCTGGTGTCATTTGTTTGTGCAAACATTAACAGGGGCAGCCAGAGTATGGTACGAAAGCCTACCTGTAGGAAGCTTGGTGGATTTCGATGACCTCATAAGAAAATTCAAGAATCACTTCTCGCATCTGCGCAAACACAAGAAAGATAAGGCACACATTCTCTTGTGTACGCGCAACGAGAACGAATCCCTAGAAGATTACATCATCAGGTACAACAAGGAAACCCTTCAATTAGGATGCGGAGAAGAACTTACCCGCGCAGCATTCATACACGGGGTAAGAAATGATGATTTGATGAAATGTTTAACCGGTAAAGACGGTGTACCACAAGCCTGGGATGAAGTAATCGAAGCTGCTAAAGTTTATGCGTCCTCCGAACGATCTTTCCATCGCAACAAAAACACGCACCAAAGTAGCAGTCACCATCAATCATCACACAACAGAGGGAAGAGCAAACAGTCTGTATGGTCAAGAATCTCAGGCACAGCGGAGGAAGGAAAATATTCCTCCGCACAAGACGCAAGAAATATGCTGAGTTCGAGAGGGTCCCGTGACCATAAAGGACACTCAAAGAAGAACTATGAATGGACGCCACTGTCCAAAACGCCATCTGAGGTGCTGAAAACCGAACAAATTCAATTTCCAAAACCACAAGAGCTCCGTGGTGACAGGCAGAACGTAGACAGATCAAAATACTGTGAGTATCATGAAGACCACGGTCACATGACAGACAATTGTTACAGCTTGAAGATGGAAATTGAAAACGCCATCAAGTCAGGGCAGTTAACGCACCTGGTGAAGAACATGAGAAGAAAACAGAGGGACAACGCGGAAGCAGGAGAGCCATCTCAGAAAAAGATACGCAATCTCAACGCGCATCACGTGTATAGCGTTTCCCGCAACACATGCAACATGACACATAGAAATGCAAGCCATAAGCGGACCTTTATGGAAACAAGAGATGACTCATGGAAAGAAGAACAAGTGATAATGCCGAAGGTAAAGGGTGGGGCCTCCTCCACAGCTCCATTGATCATCACAGGGGTTGTTGGCCATTATCGAACACGATACATGTTCTTGGATAATGGCAGTAGCACTGATATTATGTACCAGCAATGCTTCGACCAGCTGGACGAAGATGACAAAAGAAGAGTAACACCAACCACCGAGCCAATCTCAGGTTTCATCCATGAAACAATCTACCTACTGGGTACGCTCACTTTCCCATTAACACTCTTAGACGGGAAGCATTCGCGCACCGAAACGTGCGACTTCATAGTGCTCCCCGTCAACTCTTCACATGATATCCTACTGGGACGAGAGGGGTTGGCGAAATTCAACTGCAATGCATCTACGCCACATCAGATGGCAGGTTTCCCGACGCGAACAGGTGTTGCGTTCATCCGCGGAAACAAAACATGTCATGCCACAGAAGCGCCGAGGCCTTCAAAGCAAACAAAGCCAACTGTCAGAACCGAACCGGAAAAATGGGTTATTAACCCTATATTCCCGGAACAGACAGTTATCATCGGCCATGAAATCTCTGACCCCATTCGCATTCACTTGAAGCAGTTGTTAACGAAGAACATGGATATCTTCGCCTTCAAACCATCAGACATGGTTGGTGTCCCACGACACATCGCGGAACACAAGCTCAACGTCTACAAAAACGCTGAGCCAATAGCCCAGAAAAAATGCAGTATGGGGCCTGAGAAAACAAAGGCGATGAATGAACAAGTGACAGAACTTTTGAAGGCCGGCATTCTGCGCAAAAGAAAATATCAAACTTGGGTGGCAAACCCAGTTATGGTGGGAAAATCCAATGGCACTTGGCGCATGTGTGTCGATTATAAAGACTTAAACAAAGCCTGTCCAAAAGATTGTTACCCATTCCCCGAAATCGACCTAAAGGTCGATTCCTTGGCACCTTACAGGTTCAAATGCTTCTTGGATGCTTATAAAGGCTATCATCAAATTCAAATGGCCAAAGAAGACGAAGACAAAACAGCATTTCGCACAGACATGGGTACCTTCTGCTACACTAAAATACCATTTGGGCTAAATAACGCAGGGGCAACATATCAATGATTAATGGACACCGCGTTTGTAAAACAAATCGGTGTAAACTTAGAAGTGTACGTTGATGACTTAGTGATCAAAAGCAGCGAAGAAGACCAAATGTTACTTGACATCCAGAAGACTTTTGATCAGCTGCGCAATGTGCGAATGAAACTTAATCCGGGGAAGTGTTCTTTTGGGATGGAAGAAGGAAAATTCCTCGGAGTCGTTGTCACCAAAGACGGTTTCCGTCCCAACCCAGATAAAGTTCAAGCAATTGAGTGGATGTCGTCCCCATCTTCAGTCAAGGAAGTGCAAACTCTGGTGGGACAACTTGTAGCTTTGAACAGGTTTCTGTCAAACTACGCGTCCAAATCTTTCCCCTTTGTGGACACATTAAAGAGCTGTCTGAAGAAATCAAACTTCCACTGGACGGAGGAAGCAGAAGCCGCATTTCAAGACATGAAGAAATCTTTGAGCAACCTACCAACACTCACCGCTCCGTTACCGAAAGAGCCACTCACCCTTTACTTGTGTTAGGACAAAAAGGATTGGTGAAACCACTTTTGCAAACCTTAGTCTAATTCACTTTCTGTCAAAATACTCTAAGTATGGAACTGCTGAAGACAAGGAATCAAACTACTGAAGAAGAGATTCAGAAGTACTGAAGAAGAAGTCATCAGAAGTTCTGAAGTTCAAACCAGACACTTCAACTGAAGAACTGCTGAAGACAAACTACTCACCAAAACTCTCGGGACGCTTGGCAAAATGGGCAATAGAGCTGGGTGAACATTCAATCTCATATAAAGCAAGACCTTCTTTCAAAGGACAGATCCTTGCAGATTTTATAGCGGAGGTCCCAGCAGACAAAGTCGAAGAATGTGTAAATGAAGCATCGTCAAGTTCGACTGCGCCCGATGAAACTCAAATATGGAAGCTATTCACCGACGGTGCTTGCAATGATGAAGGGGCCGGCGCAGGCTTACGCTTGATAACCCCGGAAGGGAAAGAATACACTTATGCTATCAGGCTCAACTTTCAAACAACCAATAACGAAGCTATTTATATGAAGTGCTGGTCGCAGGCCTACGTATAGCTAAGAAGATGGGTGCTCAACACATTGAAGCGCATGTCGATTCTATGTTGGTTGCCAATCACATCGATGGCACATATGAGGCCAGAGAGCCATCCATGATTCTATATTTGCAACATACCAAATAGTTGATGAATAGTTTCCATTACTGCAAAGTCACTCACATCCGCAGAAGCCAAAACAAGCCAGCGGACGCTTTAAGTAAAATGGCGTCCACCGCATTCGATCACATGGCGAAAGACGTACGAGTCGAGGTACTGGCCAAACCATCTGTTCCATCAAAACAAGTGAACGTGATTCAAACTGGAAAAGAATCCTGGATCACCCCGATCATGGCCTTTTTAACTAAAGGCATCCTCCCATCAAACAAAGCAGAAGAAAGGAAGCTACAACACAAAGCCTTGCACTACGAAGTCAATGCCGGCACCCTATATCGACGGTCTTATCTCGGACCATTACTCAGATGCGTAGATTCCGCGGAAGCCACATATTTAATAAAAGATATTCACGAGGGCACATGCGGATTACACACAGGCCCTCGAATGGTCGTGGCCAAACTTATGAATGCGGGATACTTCTGGCCCGGAATGCACCTCGATGCGGTTAAAGAGCTGCGCAAATGTGACGCATGCCAGCGACATGCGCCCGGAACACTTAGACTGAAGAACAACTTGATACCAGTCACCAAAGCATGGCCATTTCAAAAATGGGCCATAGATCTCGTGGGACCCTTTCCCACAGCGCCAGGCAATGTCAAGTACTTAGTTGTTGCCATTGACTACTTCACAAAATGGGTAGAGGCAAAGACATTGGCCACGATTGACGGACGGAACATCAAGAAATTCATTTGGGAGTTTATCATTTGCAGATTCGGTCTACCGATGGAGATTGTAAGCGACAACGGAACGCAGTTTGCGGATCAACACTTACAAGAATGGCTCCACTCAATGAAAATCAAACAGATATTCACTTCAGTAGCGCATCCTCAAGGCAACGGCCAGGTCGAGCGCGCAAACAGAAGTATTGTTGAAGGCATTAAGACACGACTGGGAACAAGACGCAGCGGGTGGGTAGATGAATTGCCCCATGTCCTTTGGGCCCACCGCACGCTTTCCAAAACAAGCACCGGGGATACACCGTTCAGCCTGACATATGGAACTGAAGCGGTTATCCAAACAGAGGTTACAAACCCGTCACCAAGAATCTTACTCGCGCAAACAATTGACAATGACAAAGAACTGCGGATGAATCTAGACTTTTTAGATGAATGCAGAGATTTGGCCTATGTCCGAGAGGCCTCATACAAGAGACAACTGGATAGATATTACAATGCGCGGGTCAAAGAACAAGCTTTCCGCGTTGGCGATTTTGTTTTCCGCAATAATGAAGCTTCGAATGCGGAAAAACCAGGGAAGCTCGCTCCAACTTGGGAAGGACCCTACAAAGTCCAAGAGGTATTGGGAAAAGGAGCGTACGCCTTAGAACGGTTAGATGGTTCGCCAATACCACGTACTTGGAATGCAGCTCAACTACGTATATGCTACATGTAATCTACTATTTGATGATTTTGTAATAAGGACTTTATGTCCAACTGCATTTATATTACAAAGAGAGCATTTACCATACAAGCCATTGATTAACAAGTACATTCTACACAGCTAATACATGGATTACCATTACATATTCAAAAATGGGGGTGACCAAAAAACAAAATACACCCCATATACATGTTGACTCAACAGCAAATTCAAAAAAGACTTTACCTATACACAACAAACTTCAACATACTGAAAAAGACAACTCAACCCCTAACCTTCCTGGTTTTAGTCTTCTTCACATCCCCTAGCTCAGACAATTTCTTCATCTTCAAGGGCTTCCCATCAGAAGTACCCTGATCATCCAAGTTATAAGGACGCATGTCCTCTTGGGACAACAGATATGCACAGTACTCTGCTAGACGATCAAGAGCATCTGTGGAAGATTGATTGTGATTAAGAGGTTGTGATAGCCTCATGATCCCTTGCATTGCCAAAACCTCCTTAACACCAAGGTTGTTATTAGAAGAGATTGCCGCCATTTTTTGCAAGGAAGAAGGTATAAGTTTTTTAAGGGCATGTTTGGATAAACTTATTTGAGGCAAAAAGGACTTTTTGTTAAAAGGACTTATTAACTTATGACTTTTTAAAAAGGAGTTTTTAAAAAAGTGTTTGGATTAGCTTATGTGGTGGGGAAAAACAATAAGTTGATAAGTTAGTTTGTAAAAAAGTGTTTGGTTTAACTTATTTAGGTAAAATGACCAAAAAGGGTATAAGGAGGGAAGGTGTAAGGATATAATAAGGGCATGTAGGTAAATAACCTTCAATAAGTTATAAGGAGGTTCAAAAAGTCACTCCTCCCTTACTTTTCCAAAACAACTTATTATAGGCTTACAAAAAGTTAAAACGAAAAGTCCTTTTCCTTTTGCCAAACACTTTTTGTAACTTATTAACTTTTTGGAAAAGTTATAAGTTACAAGGAGGTGGAAATAAGGAGAGCCAAACATGCTCTAAGTACAAAGGAAATTATAAGGAAGATGAAACACACACTTACTATATATAGAGGAGAGAGGTTATGGCCATTAATTACCATTAATGGTAACCACTCAATTACCCTAGAGAATCGTGACAGTCATCCTGACAAACGCCGGCATAATCATCACATCAATCATGAGGTAATCTGTCAGCCTTGGGTGATGGGAAGTAGAGATGACATCAGCAAATGATTAGATAAGAAAACACGTGGCAACAAGTTCAAAAAAAGTAAATTGCCCAACAGTACAAACAAACATGAAGAAAATAAAAAATTGTTCAACCAAGATTAAGATATTGCGATATATCTTCTGAATTCTTGTCACCAGCCGCAGAGGATGTTCCAGCCTGACCATCTGTCGCTCCTACTTTGGCTGTCTCTTCCATTTGCGCTTTCTCAGCAAGTTCCGCGCCAAGACGGTCAGACTTGATAAAATAATTGCGCAACTCCCCCGCGGGATCATCAGTTTTCGCGCAAGCCTCCAGCAAATCGAAGACTTCGAACTTCAGGTGCTCGTAATCATCGTAAGCCTTCAGCAACTCATCGTCGTACGACTCATTCTCATACGGACCAGACTCCTTCTCCATGCCATCCGCATGGTGGCAAAAGCCTTTGGAGAAGCCGAGCTTGATCCCCTGCTTCACGGAAGAACTGGAAATACGAGCAATCACCTCTGTCAGCGTAGGATCGTTCCAAACACGCTTGAATATCTGCGCAATAAAAGATAACACATCAACAAATTGCATAAGTCAATAATCAAAATACAAAAGGAAGATCTTATAGCTTACCCCAGCAACTCCATCACTCATCAACCACGCGATCCTCTCATTCGCAGCAACAGCCATTTCAGTAGCTTGCCCAAACAACGCTTGCACCTTGTTGAAGGGATAGGGAGCCTAATCCGAGAGGAGGCGTCCCTATCCCCATAAACAGGATCCTCGCACCAAGCTATGGCGCAAGGATCCACCTGCGCGCGAACAACAAAACAAGCAGCTTAGCGCGCTAAGGCAGCTGATAAGCAGCAAGCTACATCTGATAAGCGCGTACGGCCACGCGCGGAATCTTCCCTTAACACCTTTAGTACGAGGTACAAAAGATAACAAAAGGAAGATTCACAAGGATCTGTGTCAGAGTATACGTGAACAAGAGAAGGACATGTGGCAGATAGTACAACTACCGAACGGCTCTACTGTACCCGTGCTGCCCACCATGATGTCATCCACAGTGACCAACAGACATACCTTGCCAACTGTCAGACGTCACATCAGACGCCGATGGCAGCCCCAGCCACTACAGCAAGAACAACATCACTGGTCACCACCCAGAACTTGCCACGTGTCCAGCTATAACAACGACCACACTGTAGCATGATTTCATCAACAGTATTTGGCCATTTCCCGCCATTTTCAGGAAGAACATGGACTTGGGCCTTGACTGGGCCCAAGCTGACGACATGTCTCATGGGCCTCTTCCTTCGGCCCACAACTATGCCTAGAAATAGGGATATACTTCTTCTTGTAAAGGCATTCAGAAATCAACCATTGTAACCCATACCATTTGTAACATTCCTCTCGTAATAATATTCCAGCAGTTACAGTGGACGTAGGTCGTTCCGACCGAACCACTTACATCTCATGTTCTCACACACTTCACACACATACTTCGCATTCACTAATCTTCTTACGGGTTAACCAACAAGGTTTGGGTAAAGGATTAATCCTGACGTAACATAAGTATAAACCACCCGGGGATTAGTCATAATCACCGTGTTACTTATTGTTTCTTCATTGGCGCCATCCAACGGTTAGAACAGCTTTATTCACTCATCTTTTAACCCACCCATGGCTGAACCCAACCCTAACACTTCTGTCCTTTACCAAACCGGGGAAGTCGATGCTCAGTCCCCGGAAAACCAAACCACACCACACACTGTCGTCAAAAAACCCACTTCACGTCTCGAGCAGCCGGATCTCGAGATTCGTGACCTAGGCTCGGACGACGACTGTGACGGTGGTTCTGAGGAAGACGCAGACCAGTGGCTCCTTCGTCAGATCGCCAAAAGCGCTACAATATATCAACGCAAACTCTTGCAACAAGCCAAAAAGAAGGGAAAAGCCCTCACTTATGATACCCCATCAAAAAAGGGGTACAAAAGGAAAGACCCGGCCACTCACGGTGATGGTCGCAGCGGGGAACTCGGCGGAGAAGCCAGGGTTCGGGGCTGCGCAAAGTCACCTGACGAACCGGATGGCTATGAGTCGTCTAGCAGCGACTCCGACCACAACGGAAAGAAACATAGTCATCGTTCACATCACAACGACGAGGACGATGACTTGGTCAAGCCATTCAGGCCAAAGGCATTTGCTGAGAAATCAAAATTTGTCGCTCGCATAGCGACAGCCAAAATCCCAAGGAAAGCTAAGCTTCCTAGCAGCATCGGTAGATACGATGGCCTGCGTGACCCAGATGACCATGTGAACGACTTTGAGTGCGCAGGTATGTCTGTAGACTGGCCCGTCCAGGTCTGGTGCCATTTGTTCGCTCAGACTTTAACCGGCGCAGCCAGGGTCTGGTTCGACAACCTCCCCGCGGGGAGCGTCAAGGACTTCGACGACCTCACCTACAAATTTGGTAACCACTTTTCACACTTGCGTAAGCACAAGAAAGACAAGGCGCATATTCTGTTATGCCGCCGATATGATCATGAATCCATCGAGGATTTTATAGTTCGATTCAACAAAGAGGCCTTGCAAATAGGCTGTGGGGAAGAACTTACCCGGGCAGCATTCATACACAACTTGCGCAGCCCAGAGCTAATGAAATGCCTTACAGGAAAGGACGGTATTCCGGAGTCCTGGGATGAACTCATCCACTCCGCGAAAATATATGCCTCCTCTGAAAAATCTTTCAACCAGATGCACGGCTTTCAACCGCAACACCATAATAATAATAGTAGTAAAAACAAAAACAAGTCTGTTTGGAGCCGCATCTCGGGCACCGCCGACGAAGGAAAGTACTCCCCCGCGGGCGATGCCCGCTAACTCATCAATAACAAACAATCGCGGGACCAACGTGGACACTCAAAGAAAAACCACGATTGGACCCCGCTGACAAAGACACCATCCCAGGTCCTGAAAACAGAGCAAGTCACGTTGAAGGAAGCCAACCCTCTGGGGAAACGAAGGAATGTGGACCGAAGCAAGTTCTGTGAGTATCACAACGACTTCGGTCACCTCACAGACAACTGTTATAGCCTGAAGATGGAGATTGAGGCCGCGCTGAAATCGGGACAGCTTGGTCACTTGGTAAAGAACGTCCACCGCACTGGCAAGGGTAACGCGGGTGACGAAAATCAAGGGGAGGGGTCGCGAAAGAAAATCCGTGACCTCAACACTCATGCCGCCACACTCATCCCTCCTCATCACTGCAACATGACTAGACGTGGCAAAAACATCCAGCACGGCAAGCGCACCCGTCTACAACCACTTGATGACTCATGGAAGGAGGCCGATGTCCTCATGCCAAAAGTCAGAGGCGGCGCCTCCTGCACCGCCCCACTCGTCATAACCGCAGTCTTCGGACATTACCCCACGCAGTACATGTTCCTAGACGGCGGCAACAACACAGATATCATGTACGAGCAATGTTTCCAACAGCTGGATGCGGAAGACAAAGCGAAGCTTGTACCAGTCAATGAGCCAATCTCAGGTTTCATTCATGAGACCATCATGCCGCGGGGCATGCTCTCCCTGCCAGTCACGTGGTCCGATGGCACCCACGAACGCACGGAGATATGAGACTTTATGGTTTTGCCAGCCACTTCCAATCATGATATTCTCTTGGGTCAGGAAGGCATCGCGCGCTTTAACGCCAACGCTTCAACGGCGCACGCGATGGTCGGCTTTCCAACCAAGACAGGCATTGCCTTCATCAGAGCCAACAAAGACTGCCACACCACCGAAACCGCCAAGCCTCCAAAAATGGTCAAGACAAATGCCCGCACTGAGCCGGAAAAATGGGCGCTAAACCCTAAATTTCCGGAGCAAACGGTGATCATTGGCCATGAAATCTCCGAGACCATACGCAATCACTTGAAACAGCTTTTGATCAGCAACATGGATGTCTTCGCGTGGCAACCAGCGGACATGGTCGGTGTTCCCCGCGAAATAGCGGAACACCGGCTCAACGTCTATCGCTCCGTAGAACCCATAGTGCAAAAGAAGCGCAGTATGGGCCCGGAGAAAACAAAGGCCATGAACGAACAAGTCACCGAGCTGCTCAACGCGGGCATCCTTCGCCCTATCAGATACCAAACCTGGGTGGCTAATCCGGTCATGGTCGCCAAAGCTAATGGAGGCTTGCGCATGTGCGTCGATTACAAAGATATTAACAAGGCGTGTCCCAAAGATTGCTACCCTTTGCCAGAAATTGATCCAAAGATGGATTCCCTCACCCCGTATCGGTTCAAATGCTTCTTGGACGCATACAAAGGTTACCACCAGATCCAGATGGCTAAAGAAGATGAAGATAAAACGGCGTTCCGCACAGACGCGGGCATTTTCTGTTACACCAAGATGCCTTTGGTCTGAAAAATGCGGGCGCCACATACCAACGTCTTATGGACACGACCTTCATTAATGAAATCGGTGTACGACTTGAGGTGTACGTCGATGACCTGGTAATCAAGAGCAAGGAAGAAAGAGACATGCTTCGAGACATCCAACAAACGTTCAATCAATTACGCAAAGTGCGCATGAAGTTGAACCCGAGCAAATGTTCATTCGGGATGGAAGAAGGCAAATTTCTGGGCGTTATTGTAACGCGGGATGGTTTCCGCGCCAACCCAGAAAAAGTACAAGCTATAGAGAGAATGCCTTCCCCCGCTTCCGTCAAAGAAGTACAGACATTGATGGGCCGCCTTGTGGCCCTAAATCGATTCCTGTCCAACTACGCTTCAAAGTCGTTCCCATTCGTGGACACTTTGAAGAACTGTTTAAAAAAGACCAACTTCCGTTGGACCCCAGAAGTGGAATCAGCATTCCAGGCAATGAAGCAATGCCTAATGAACCTTCCGACACTAACAGCGCCGTTTCCTAAAGAACCGCTCACACTTTACCTCTCCGTCACGGAGCGGGCAATAGGCGGAGTCCTAATGGTTGACCGTAAAGGCGTGCAAACACCAATCTACTACATCAGCCGCACGCTGTTAGATGCGGAAACAAGGTACACAATAATGGAAAAGCTGGTTCTCGCCCTCATTCACGCATCTCGAAGATTGCGCAGGTACTTTCAGGGCCACCCGATAAATGTCCTCACGGACTATCGGATAAACGACATACTCGCCAAGCCTGAGTTGTCGGGTCGACTAGCAAAGTGGGCCATTGAGCTGGGGGAGCACACGATCAATTACAAGCCCCGGCCCACAATTAAAGGCCAGATCCTCGCGGACTTCGCCGCGGAGATACCAACAGACCGAGTCCAAGAATGCAAAGCAGAAGAATCACCCGCTCCTGTACAAGATCCGTCGAAAAAATGGTCCCTATACACGGACGGGGCCTCTAATGACGATGGCGCCGGCGCGGGATTACGCCTTATCAGCCCAGATAAACACGAGTTCACGTACGCCATCCACCTCGATTTTAAAAGCACAAACAACGAGGCGGAATACGAATCGTTGCTGGCAGGCCTCCGCATTGCGGAAAAAATGGGGGCCAGGCATGTAGAGGCACACGTCGACTCACTGCTTGTCGCGCGACAGATCAATGGATCGTATGACGCAAAGGATGAAATCATGGCCCTGTACCTGGAGCAGGCCAAGCAACTCATGCGACGGTTCGACTCATGCACCGTCGAACACATCCGGCGCAGTGAAAACAAGCCAGCCGATGCGCTGAGCAAAATGGCATCCACGGTCTTTGCACATATGGCCAAAGAGGTACGGGTCGAGGTCCTTGAAAAACCATCTGTCCCGCCGCAACAAGTAAATGTAATCCAAACAGGCAACGCGTCCTGGATGACCCCAATCAAAGCCTTCTTATCCTCCGGCATCCTGCCTGATGACATGTCAGAGGCCCGGAAGATCCAACACAAGGCTTTACAATACCAACTCATAGACGGTACCCTGTACCGCCGATCTTACCTAGGGCCGCTGCTACGCTGTGTAGACGCCGCAGACGCCTCCTTCCTCCTCAGAGACATACATGAGGGAACATGCGGACTACACGCTGGCCCAATGATGGTAGTAGCGAAATTGATGAACGCAGGGTACGATTGGCCGGGCAAGCACGTGGACGCGGTCAAAGAGTTGCGCAAATGCGACAGTTGCCAGCGCCACGCTCCGAATACCTTGCGCCCCAAGAACAACTTGGTGCCCGTTACAGCGGCGTGGCCGTTTCAGAAATGGGCTATCGATTTGGTCGGACCATTCCCAACGGCCCCGGGTAACGTCAAATACTTAATCGTCGCCATCGACTACTTCACCAAGTGGGTCGAGGCAAAGCCTCTAGCCAAGATCGACGGTGCGCACGTCAAGAAATTCCTCTGGGAGTTCATTATCTGCCGATTCGGCCTGCCGATGCAACTGGTCAGCGAAACGGCACACAATTTGAAGACCAATCTCTCCATGAATGGTTGGCTCAAATGGGTGTAAAACAAATATTCACGTCAGTTGCACATCCGCAAGGTAATGGTCAAGTGGAAAGGGCCAATCGCACAATCGTCGAAGGCATCAAGTCAAGGCTCGGAACCAAAAGGACATGGTGGGTAGACGAACTACCACATGTTTTATGGGCCTACCGCACCCTCACAAAAACAAGCAACGGTGAAACGCCGTTCAGCTTAACATATGGTTCTGAGGCGGTGATTCCCGCAGAAATAACTTGCCCTACCGCGAGAGTATTGATGGCCGAAACAACGGACAATGACAAAGAACTCCGCATGAACCTTGACCTGCTGGAGGAGCGGCGCGATCTTGCGGCAATAAAAGAAGCCAGATACAAAACTCAGCTGGAACAATAGTACAACAAGCGCGTAAAAGAACTCACGTTCAAGATCGGAGACTACGTTTTCCGCAACAACGAAGCTTCTAACGCTGAAAAGCCCGGGAAACTAGCTCCAACTTGGGAAGGTCCATACAAAATACAAGAAGTGTTAGGCAAAGGCGCCTACGCGTTGGAAAGACTGGACGGTACCCCCATCCCGCGATCTTGGAACGGCGCACAGTTGCGACGCTGTTATTTGTAAACTTGTAACATGGCTTCACATGCCATACTATCAATGAAAAAGTTTGATATATCTGTGTTTCTACTTGTTTTTTCTGCGCCAGGGCCTTCAAGACTTAGGCAAAATCATGTCGGACCAGAACTGCGAACCAACGAAGTAAAGTGAGCCTTCAAGACGCGCCTCAGGCACGTCGGGCTTACACATCTTACACTTGGACAACGCATGATGGTCTTCAAGACAGATTTACTTGTCGGACCTACCAACCCGCATAGCATGTGTGCGCGCATAATCCCTTGTCTTCTAGAGCTGACGCACAGCTCGGACGAGAGGAACGTGCGCCACACAACATGCGACTAAAGGTCTTCTAGGCAAGGCTTCTACGCGCCTAACTCGGACTTAATGGCACAAGTCGCGCTCCGCTACAGTCTTCAAGGCAAAAGTACAACACTTAGACGCCGGACTGTCTAGCCTAGCGCGCGCCCTAACTTATACTTACACACCGGGTGATGACTTGGTTAAATAAGTAAGGTTAGAGCGAGAACAAACACGATATAACAAACTGACAATGTCATTAAAAGAAGGGACTTAAAAACCCTTTATATTTACAAGCAAGTTACAAAGAAAAATACAAATACAGCGCCTACTCGCCATGCGCTCCGGAAGTGCTCCCGCCAGAAGCCCTCGCTAACTCGTCAGATTTGTCGATAAAGTACTTCAGGGCAGCAGGGGGATCCGCGTTGTTATTGCAATCAGCAATCACCTGGAGAATGGGGAAGTCAACCTTCTCAAACCTGACCAACTCCGCCTCATACTCCTCCTTCAGTGGCTTCCCATAGTGTTCGGCGTCCTCAATCCGCCCATCATTCTGAGCATGCAAGAAACCATCTGCATAACCCTCGCCGTACCCAAAAGCCTGGGCGGCGGCGGCAATGGCGGCAACTTGATCGCCCAGCTTGGGCTCCTGCCAGAACCTTTTAAAGACCTAGAGGGAAGGAAAAAAGTTAGCAAATCAATTGCAAAAAACAAGTATCAACAACAAAGAAAGCATAAGAGCTTACCCCATTCATTCCATCCGTCATTAGCCAATGGATGGAATTCTGCATCTGGGTCTGGGCAGAGACCGCTTCCTCCAGTAAGTGTTGGGCCGCCTGGCATTCCTTGACGGCCGCAACATGCGCATGATTAGAAGAGTCAAGGTCTCGCTCCAGATCCTCCTTGGCATTAAGGATCTGGATCCTCTCCTGCTCAAGAAAGGAGACGCGCTCAGTAGCTGCAACTAGAGCAGCATTCTTGGATTCAAGCTCCTTGCGCATCTCCACATACTTAGCGGTCCTTTCAGTGAGGGCCTTGCTCTTCTCTTCAAATTTGCGGGTCACCGCCCGCCTCTCCTCCTGCGCCTCGGCCAGAGTCTCCTTCAAACGCATTGTTTCGTCATTGGATTTCTTCCAAGACTCTGACCATCGGCGTCTCTCTGCAGCAGCATCCACCTCAAGTTTCGCCACCATGGCTTCGGCCTCGTGAGCGCGGCGGCGATATTTCGAGATCTCCGCCTTGAAGGCAGCCTCCTTCTCAGCAAGGCCTGCCTTCTCCGCCTCCAATCGCTTAACATCTCGTCGGACCGCCGCATCCCGGCGGCGAAGCGAATCCATCAAGGACAGTTGAGTCACCTGGTTTACGCATAAAGGAGATATGAGATAAGGACGACTCAGCAAATCCTGGTAAGTGCGCTCATAGGGAGGCACCACCTCGCTAACAAATTCAAGGGCGGCCAGGGAGTTAGAGAATAAGGTATTCTCCCTGATCGCCCAGCGAGGGCGCCAGATGGCGTCACCACCAGCCCAGCAGGAACCATCGTAAGTTCCCGATGGCTCCCCACCAACCCTAGAAGACTCACGCTGAGTTTGGCGCGAGCCCTCGCCAGCACCAGCAGCGCCCTGCTCCAAAAGTGCCCTCTCCAACCCGTCAGATTCGTGGGTCATTTCCTGGGCCTCAGCAGCAGCGCGCTCACTCTCCTCGCGCTCTCTTAGCAGCCGCGCCTTCTCTTCCAAGAACTGCTGCTCTTGGAGACGGAGACGCTCTGCCTCCGCCAGCTTTTCTGCCTCAGCCTTTCATTTGGCCTCATTGGCAGCAGCAACCTTTGCAACCTCAGCCCTCCGAAGGGCTTCATCGACTTCCGCCTGCTTCCTCGCAGCAGCGACTATCTTCTCAGCCTCAGCCCTTTGAAGGGCTTCATCGGCTTCCACCTGTTTTCTTGCCGCTTCTTGCTCCTTCCAGAGCCTCTCCTCCTCTACCCTAGCCGCCTTCGCAGATGGAGACGTAGGAGGAGGAGTAGGGATGATCTTGGGCATCACTGGTAAAGGAAAGCAAAATATGTTAAAAGAAATTCGAAGACAAAGAACTCTACAAGACAATAAAGCGTTGCTTACCAGGAGCTTTCTTCTTTATCAGCTTCTGAAACAGAGGCTGTCGAGTTGGGGCAGCGCTAATCCCCACAGAAAAAACTGGGGCACTCCCTCCTTGATCCCCGACAAAGAAGGCGGCGTTCTGCTTACCAGCATCCTCAACAACTGTCTCCGGAGCCACCACTGAGTCAGGGATTTGGGTAACACCCTCATTCCCTCCCTCGCCAGTCAATGCAGGGGACACCTCTTTCACAGCAGCCGCGCTGCTAGACACGGCGCTGTCTGGACGCGCCTTCTTCCTCCTCTCCAGCTGGGAGGACTCCGCCTCATCTTCATCTTCCGAAGGCGGCCCATCCTTCCGGCGTCGGCGTCCCTTCACAACCTCTCCTACTGAAACAAAAGAACCCGAGTCAGAAAGAGCAACCTTTGCTCGTACCTATGTTTCCGCGGAGCATGTTTCCAACGTCCACGCCCCGCGGATGGGTTCATGTGCGGGACAATCTCTACTGAAGAGTCAGTAGAGTCATCTCCAAAAATACTAGTGACGAAGGGATCCAAAGACTCACCGGTTGTGTAGTAGGGTTTCGGCGCGCTGGAGAGGTCAGGGTAATAAAAGCGGTCAACAAACTCCTCCAAACAGGAAGTTTGACCCTCCGCCACCGGCCTCCACTTAATGCCCTTCTCCTCGCGGGCGGCGTAAAACAGGAACTTGTTCACACCTGCAACAACAAACAGTTAGGAAAATTGCACAAAAATCTAGAGGAAAAAGAAAGAACTTACCCTCTAAGGCAATGTAGGGGTCTTTGCCCACGCGGATACCAAGGCGGCTCATCCCCAGAAGGAAAAAGATACCCTCTGTTAAATTCTTGAACTCCAACTTAGTAGCGTTGGAGGTGAGGGTAATAAACCAGGCCTGCTTCTTGTAGTCCTTCGGCACAGCCATGTCAGCCACGCGCTGCCCGTCTCCAATAACCTTCCATGGGAGACTAATGGGGATCACCCCCCTCTTCACAAAGAAAAATTTTTCCTTCGCCCAATGCAAGGACTTAGGATTATAGGTGGCCATTGGCAGCACCCTCGGGCGCGGCTTGAACGAGAACCACATCTCGTCTCGCGCCATAAAGTAGAAGACATTGAACCGCTCAACGATGGGCTCAATGTCCAAGGCGCGGCAGGAGGCCTCGAAGTGAACTAACCTCAGAAGCCCGAAGGCGGTTAGTTGTGTGGGCCCAACGCCGTAAGCCAGCATAGTGTCAATCTGAAAGCGGGTACACGGCAAGCGAAACCCACATTTAGTAAAGTGGGGTTCATATAAGGCCAGCCGACCACTCCCCGCGGAGAGAACAGTGCTAGTCGGAGATGGAAGGGTAGGCTCCCACTCCGGCAGAATATTATACATGGTGCAAAACTGAGTATAGGACTCCTGACTCCAGACACAATACGTGTTGGACATCAGCTTCCTCTCCTTTATCTTGCCATGTTCGACAAGCACCTCCTCCTCCACAACTTCCTCCACAGCCGGCTCCACCCTAATATCCTCACCGGACGGAGATGGACTTACAGATGCATTAGACATCTTAAAGATTAAACAAGAAAGAAAAAACTACCGGAATCTGGAAAACCTGATCAGAAAACTTGAAGAGTCGCTGGAATCTTCAAGGGAATTAGAAGAACACAAGAAACTTCCAATGAAGAGGAAGAAAAGAACACACAAACACAAAGAAACAGAAGACAGAATGTTGAAGTTTCAACAATGAATCTCCAAGATCAACAAGATCTATGAAGATTAAACGGAAACTTCAAAGAAGACGGTGGCCGGAAAAATTGAGAGAAGAAAGGAAGGCAAGAAATACAAGAAAGAAGATTATGGGAATGTAACCGTTCACATGAGCCTCAACGAGACTTATATACCCACTGCATTAATGGCAGTGGGACCCACGAAGGATGACTCAACCGTCACGCCCTTTCAAATTCAAAGGGCAAGATGACGCCACGTGTCAAATCTGTCAACAGACGGACCGGATCGTAAGTGGGAGACAGCTTTCTGCTGAACACGCGCCGGATGAACGACACGTGTCAACAAATCTCACACTTTAAACAAATTGGGCGCGTAGAAGCACACGCGCCTGACAGGGAGCACGTGCCTACCGACACGTGGCATAATCTCAACCACGAAGACTGAACGTCAGGCGCGTGACGTCACACTCGCCTGAAACCAGACGAAAGGTTGGGAACTGCAACAATGATGTGACATGTCTCAGTCTGCACGCCAGACAACAACCTGACACGTCAGCAACCATTAAACTTCCATTAGAAGGAACTGATCATTTGACCTCCAGGCGCATTAACTTCAAGTTATGAGAGACAAATTGAATGCCAATGATTTGAAATTTATTACAACTTCAGACCCGCATTAATCACCAGCAAGCATTCAATTCCACGGCGCAAATTTGACGTAAAATTACAAAAGACGTTCCCCGCCCAACTCCTGCACAGGTACGGCGGAACACGTCCTTTCCACCGTCAATCTGACGTAAAATTACAAAAGACGTTCCCCGCCCAACTCCTGCACAGGTACGGCGGAACACGTCCTTCCCGGCGTCAATCTGACGTAAAAATGAAAAAGACGTTCCCCGCCCAACTCCTGCACAGGTACGGCGGAACACGTCCTTCCCAGCGTCAATCTGACGTAAAAATGAAAAAGACGTTCCCCGCCAAGCTTTTCAACATCCCATGGCGAGGCACGCCCAATAAATAACAAGAATCACGAGCAGATGAGCTCTCATCCGCGACTACATATTTTGAGTCTAGCGCTCCACCTTCTCGCCAACGAGCAAGAGAAGCCCTAGACTAGGGGGACTTGAAGGGATAGGGAGCCTAATCCGAGAGGAGGCGCCCCTATCCCCATAAACAGGATCCTCGCACCAAGCCATGGCGCAAAAATCCACCTGCGCGCGAACAACACAACAAGCAGCTTAGCGCGCTAAGGCAGCTGATAAGCAGCAAGCTACATCTGATAAGCGCGTACGGCCACGCGCGGAATCTTCCCTTAACACCTTTAGTACGAGGTACAGAAGATAACAAAAGGAAGATTCACAAGGATCTTTGTCAGAGTACACGCGAACAAGAGAAGGACATGTGGCAGATAGTACAACTACCGAACGGCTCTACTGTACCCGTGCTGCCCACCATGCTGCCATCCACAGTGACCAACAGACATACCTTGCCAACTGTCAAACGTCACATCAGACGTCGATGGCAGCCCCAGCCACTGCAGCAAGGACAACATCACTGGTCACCACCCAGAACTTGCCACGTGTCCAGCTATAACAACGACCACACTTTAGCATGATGTCATCAACAGTATTTGGCCATTTCCCGCCATTTTCAGGAAGAACATGGACTTGGGCCTTGACTGGGCCCAAGCTGACGACATGTCTCATGGGCCTCTTCCTTCGGTCCACAACTATGCCTATAAATAAGGATATACTTCTTCTTGTAAAGGTATTCAGAAATCAACCATTGTAACCCATACCATTTGTAACATTCCTCTCGTAATAATATTCCGGCAGTTACAGTGGACGTAGGTCGTTTCCGACTGAACCACTTACATCTCGTGTTCTCACACACTTCACACACATACTTCGCATTCACTAATCTTCTTACGGGTTAACCAACGAGGTTTGAGTAAAGGATTAATCCTGACGTAACATAAGTATAAACCACCCGGGGATTAGTCATAATCACCGTGTTACTTATTGTTTCTTCACTTGTCCAACTCCATTTTTGCCTGTGTGCAAGAGGACTCCGCCAGGGCTTTTTCTTCTTGGTACTGGGAGTTCTCCAAAGCTAACTCTTTTATTTTGGTCTCCGCATCAGACAAAGAAGAAGTCGCGTGAAGGAGTTCATCATGCTGAGCATTATACTTCTGAATAGCATCGGCAAGTTCCGCTTGCTTCTCATCGTATGCTGTCTGACTTTGCTCCACCTTTTTCTTCAAATGAGCATTTTCAAGCTTCAACTCCTTAATGGTGGATCGCAATAGTTCAGTTTCATGGTTGGTCCTCTTACAAGCAACGGACCAAGCCTGAGAGGCTTCAGCTTTTTCCTTCTTTACCTTCTCCATTTCCTCAACAGCATCACGGGCAACTTTCTGGTGACGCTCAATCTCTGCCCGGATCTCATGACGGGCGCGTTGAAACTCTTCTTCGCGCCCCAACAACGCGGCTTCCGAATCCTTCAAATTCGGATAATCCCGTTGAAACTCATTTTCGCGCCTAATAAGAGACCCGAGGCAGCTAACACCCAAAGAAAGGTTCATTGCCATATCAATGAACAAAGAACGCCGGTCGACACTGTCTTGGCAATCGCGCTCCGCAGGAGGAACAGACATCATGACAAACTCTTGCGCATCAAGCGCATTTGTAAATCGAGTTGTGTCAAGGATGTCCCAGCGCGGTTGATATGGTCTAGAGGAGTCAGCTTGACGCGATGATGGCATTCTCCGTCGATGACCAGAATTACCACCAACACTGGCAGAAGCGTCAGTATAAATCACAGTAGAGTCCACCACTGTGCGCTTGAAGCCGGAGGGATTCTCAACAATAACTTCATCTTTTTTCCCACTATCAAGTGCAGCTTCAAATCCTTGTGATGAACTTGGCTCATGCGCCTGCTTCGACAGTGAATCAAGACAACCTATACTCAGATTAGGAGTTTCAGACTCATCCACCCCCTTCCCAACATCCTTCTCTGCATCAATCACCAACTCATCCTGGGTAGGCCCACCCTGTGGCGTGACGTCCTTCTCTGCGTCAACAACCAAATCCCCCGGGATTGGCTCAGCTTGTGATAGCAAATTTTCCTCCACAACCGTTTCGGTTGTACCCATTGTCGCCTGCGCAGCCACGTCAGCAGGTTGGTCAGACAAGGATACTTCCTTCAACACCAAAGGTGGATGTTTCTTCCGAGATTCTGCAAAAGGATGTTGCCCTACATAAAATGTTGTTCACAGTATTTCAACGGATTTATCACAAAATACATAAAAAGGGAGACAAGAATATAAGTACCAGATAGATGCCTCAGCGTTTTCATCGGAAAATTCTCGCGCACGGGCGGAGGTTTAACAGGAATTTCTAGCTTGTCCGTAGACGGCCATGTCAGTGGTTTAAAAACATTCACCGGAATTGCGGAAATAGGTTCCGGTCGGGTCGTCTCTAGATTTCCAACTGAAGACTGAGGAATTTGTACCTATTTTTGATTCAGCTCGGTGATCCTTTGCTGATACAAATCCTCAGCAACATCATCTGACTGGCGGAAAGGAGAAGAACGCCTAGCGCGTTTATGCTCTAATTCCGTGTCAGACTCTGTTAACTCTTCATCAACCTCTTCAATAATGATGGGAGCAGCAGGTGGTTTGGTTCTCTTGCTTGCCACAGTGCGCTTCCTTGACGTACTAGTTCCTGTCGCGGTAACCACATCTGTATAAAATTAAACTATACGTGAGGAATGAATTCAGAAGTTATAAAGACTAACCAAAAGACTCCTTGCGCTCTGAAGTAACTTCCTCAACATCATTTTTGGCTTTCCTGCGGAGTTGTATACCCGCACCTACCACGAAGAATGCGCTAAATCAGCACGCAGGACGCGTACTTACTGCGCTTCCTTCGCGCACAAAAAGAAAACTAACCATAGTAAAAGAGATGGGTAAAGTTCACAACCTGTCCGGACATATTGCTTCGGAGGATCCACTAGATTGGGAAACAAAAAAATTCCCACTCGTCCTCTCAGACAAACGTGGTGCACCCGCGACAACTGGAGCGTACAATACCTTCATTTCACCACGCTTGGCAAACAATTGAAACAGGGTGACATTTGGATGTATAGGAAACACATGAGCAATAACACAAGAAAGAATATAAAACAATAAAGCAAGCATGACTTCAATACCTTTTGGAGGATTTGGGTCATGACCCTCAGGGCAGATAAGACTGATCCCCAGCAAATTCAAAACACTCTCCGGACACTCATCCATCATCAAGGGAGTAGCATGATCACAGAGTGTCTTGTACCAATCTTGGTCTTTAAATCCCACCATAGGAGGGAACTCAACAATTTTCACCTTTAAACCTAACACCATCCATTGAAAAGGTGCAGGAATGACACCATGGTGGACATAGAAAAACTTATCCTTCCACTCATACATGGACTTCACCTTCTCCGATACAAGTTGTTTAACTTTTTGGCGAATGCCTAAACTGTACCAACCGCTACCACCACGTGCTGCTTCAAGAACATAAAATACGTTCAACCTCTCCCACGTAGCTTCAATCTCCAATGCCCGGCAAGTGGCCTCAAAATGCAATATCCGGCACCACCCATAAAGGGTCAACTGTGTAGGGTGCACGCCATATTTCAACAAAACATCCACCACAAACCTAGTGTCTGGCAGACGGAAACAACATTTGGTAAATGTGGCAGCGTACAAAGCTATTTTACCAGGAGGGGCTTTCAGAGCAGTCTTCCCCTCGGCCGGAAGTTCTGGGTCTCACTCAGGCAAAATGCCATATTGGTCAAGGAAAGTCAAATATGAAGCCTTGTTCCACTTAATAGTGGTAGCCTCTATACTTTTTGATGACTCTTTGCCCAGATCTTTGACGGAATCTGACGTCTTGCTGGACTCTTGAACATCTTGTGATTCTTGAGACATAGTTAAAGAAATAATGGTGTTGGGGAAGAAGAGACGTTGAAGAAAGGATTCAAATTTTGAAATAGTTGGAAATGGAAAAAGCCACAATTAAAATCCAATATATAGGCTTTGTAATTAATACGCCTGACGTCACACTCAGAGGAATGGGCAGGCTTTTCGGGGATGAGCCTAATAGGGAGGCGACACGTGTACACCTGAAGACAAACAGACGTCACACGCCCCTCACGCGCCCACTCGCCTGACAACCGCCGCTCAACGTGCCTGCACACGTTTCAACTGCAACATGTCACGTCATACCCACTCGCCATATGGACCACAAGTTTTCAAATGCATGGGGGAATTGACATCTGTCCATAATAAAATAACTGACGTGTCATATCTCCTACAGAAAGTCGACGTAATTTCTCATCACCGTTCTCCGCACATGAATTCCGCAACACAGAACATCTGGCCTAACCGCAAGACAACAGCGCAGGAAATAAAACCACACATCTATTAAAGTCCAGCGCCCCTCACATCTCATCATCACTTCTTAGATAAGAGACACACTGGACTGGGGGGACTTGATGGGATTGGGTACTGAATAAACCATTTCGCATACCCAAACCCGGCACAACGTCACCACGCGGAAAAAAGCTACGCGCAAGACATGGTCAAGGCTCATTAATGATCGGTCAACAGTCAATGATTGGCCAAGACCCGGTCAAGGCGAATATCATGCATGGTCAACAGCCATGCATGAATCATGTAACCAAAGCATTAAAGGCGGTACACGATTCCACTATTCCCTTCAATTTAGCTTTCCTTACTTCATCACACTAACACAACTAAGGGTGATGGAGACAACCTAACCACGGTTAGGACTTGGGTAATGGTGGCATACGGACTCTCCTATAAAAGGGGTCACACCCCCAATAGGAGAGGACACTTTCTACTGACCTGGAGAGCTATCATACTAGATAGTATCCCCATTCACCCCGTTTTTGTTAGAAACTGCTACCTTGTGTAGTCGTCTCCACACCCACACTTTCACTCTTATTTGCAGGTATCTTCGAGCCGTAGCTGTTAGTGAAGGATCAACCCTGTAGTAACTTATAATCTTACCATCCCTAATCGGTGTTAAGACTATTTGTTTCTTCAGGTATCTTAAACTACCTCTCCCTCATGCATTATAATATAGTATATATATATATATATATATATATATATATAGGGGAAGTATATGGAAAAAACCCACTTTAGATGAAAAACTCTAATAAACCCAATGCTTGGTCCATATGCTTCCACATCATCCAAACCAATATTTGATAATATTATATTAGGAAGGGTAATTTGGACATTTTCATCACCCCCTTTCTCTCTCCCCCTATATAAACTAATTTCCCCCTCTCTCTCTTCATTTTTTCAATTTCAAATTGAAGAAAGTTTCTCTGCCTTCTCTCTTTACCCTCCCCATTTCTCTGTCTCTCTCTAGTACCACCACCACCACCACCACCACCACCACAACCAACGCCACCGCCACCGCCACCGTCTGAACACAGATTATAGCTCCTCTCTCTACCCTCTCTCTGTCTCTCTCTAGAAACGCCACCACCACCGTGACCCCTATTTTCCCTATTGTTTGTCTTCACCGGCACAACACACAAAAACATCGCTGGTACTCTCTTTCTGTGGATCTGGATCTGGATATTTTGGTACTTACTGGTTGTGAGGACAACCGGGGAAGAAGACACCGGTCGCCGGAGGAGATACCGGCCGGTGATGAAAACAGGGGAAGAACATGGTCGTGTTTCATCCGATCCATTATTCAATCTTTCTCCGTGTCCTGGACTCCTGGTATGGTTTAATACAATCGTTGTCGTTGTTTTGATCGATTTGGGATTTGGGGGTGTTTGTGTATCTGAAAATGCTATGAACATGTTTCTTAACATGAATATTATAAATCTGTTTTTTAAGTGTCACTTTGGAGTTATTATGAAAGAAGATAATTGAATACAGTGGCTACGTGGTGATTGCTTTATTATTTTGTGATTTTGTTTTTATTAGTTTTGAATGAAAAGATAAGATGGAGGTATTATTTTAATGAAACAAGCTATTAGAATAATAATAATAATAGTTTTGGGGATAGTTTTTGTTCGCATACCAAGTGTTCGATCAAATGCTTCAATGAAAAAAAAAAAAAACTTATGTTAACCTTTTTTATTTTTTTTTATTATTATTTTGTTTATGTTAGATTTTTATTAAATTAGGGACATGAGGTTGATAGATCACATGTGATTGATGAATAAATTTGTAGTCTTTTTTATGTTAGTATATGATAACACATGTTAGTGATTCCCCGTTATGTGTTTGAGGATCCAAAACTAACATGTGTATCTGTTCCAGTGTTGGTTTTCACGAGTAGGCTATTGGAACAAGGCGGCGTTGGTGATGTGGCTGTGGTAAGTGATGTTTTTTTATAAAGATTATAAATTTTTAATCTTTTGGTGAATAGGGTGTTTAAATAATTTTTGTATTCTGTTTAATAATTTTTTGGCAAGTGAAATTGTTATGAACTCGTATATGGTACATGTCTATTTTTTGCGGTCCGCGTCTTGTATGCTCACACACGTTAGTGATGCTAACACATGCTAGTATATGCCCAACTAACAGGTGCTAGGACCCATATGACATACGTTATTTTTAGTAAGACATGTATTTTAGAATATGCTAACACATGCTACTGATGTCTTTTATTATATTATATATTTCGTGTGCTAGTGTTTTGATTTTAGAATATGCTAACACATGCTATTAATCGTATTTGAGTAGTTGTATTAACATAGTTGTAAAATTGAGTATGATATACTTGGCACTGCATATTTGGTGTTGTTTTATACACATGTTAGTGATGATAACACATGCTAGTATATACCTAACTAACAGATGTTAGGGTTCATATGACATACGTAGTATATGCCCAACTAACGTGTGTTAGGGTTCATATGACACATGTTAATTCAGTAAAACATATGTTTTAGAATTAACATAGTTGTAAAAATCGCGTTTAGTGTTGTTCATACACATGTTTGAGTATTATACACTTGGCACTTCAAATTGAGTACGATACACATGAATTTTGCAGATTTGGTATTTGTTTATACACATGTTAGTGATGCTAACACATGTATATACCTAACTAACAGGTGTTAGAGTTCATATGACATACGTAGTATATGCATAACTAACGTGTGTTAGGGTTCATATGACATACGTTATTTCAGTAAAACATATGTTTTAGAGTACACTACACATGTTAGTGATGTCTCATTATATGTTTCGGAGAGCCCAACTAACACGTGTTATCTTTTTTTTGTAGGTGAAGAGATGTTTTGTGTTAAAGATGAAGATGTGTATCAAGAACGAAGCATAGCTAGATTTTTTTTATGTTGTTATAATAGTTTTTTATCATTCACAAATAATTATGTATGTATGAAAACTTTTTTGATACATTTTTAGTATTGAATGTAATGATCGTTTTTATCATTTATTAAATAAATACACAATTTATGTGATCTTTTATTATGTTCTTTTAGTATATGCCTGGTAACACATGTTAGCGATGTCTCACACGAGGTCAGAATTTTGCATCACAACACTAACGTATGTAATTTTTTGTGCTGGAGAAAGTGCCATAAAGTAGGAGAGAGGTGACTTGACAAGTGTCAAATCAACCTTTTTAAACCTAGGATTCAGAAAATTAAAGTGGCCCACTTGCTTTAGTAAGATTACCATATTGCCCTTTATCCAATTTTATATTATAGTGGCCCACTTACTTTTGATTATTAAATAGAAATTAATCATGGACCATTGATCAAACTTGATCAATGGTCACAATAGAGTTTCTAAGGTTTTTCATGAAGATGAGGTTTCCTATATATCCACCCCCTATATATATATATATATATATATATATATATATATATATAAAGATGAAATATGTCAAAAAACATGACGTCGTAACTGAAAATTCACTTAGCTAAGGGGCTGTTTGTTTTACATCTGAATGGTTCCATTCAGAGCCTACCTCTGATCGGTCAGAGGTAGGAGTGTTTGTTTCACTAACACACAACCTCTGAATGATTCCATTCAGTCCTGAATGGTTCAGCTTCAATCACATGCTGAATGAAACTGAATGAAAGATAAGACTACTTTACCCCTTTCTTCATTATCACCTCACGCAGGAGACCTCTGTTCAACTCCGTCAATGCCCTCAATAACTCCGCCGTTGTCATCTCCGTCGCCATCTCAAACACCTCCGTCGTCACCACCATCGCTCTTGTTTGCCCTTCTTCCGCCGTCTCCATCCTAAGCTTATACTCTTCCTTCTCTGCAATCTGACCAACATTAGCTTCCCGTCTTCCAATTTTGGGTTTGAGAGGGTCCACGTGCCGGCATACGGTGGCTCCTCTCTATATGTGTGAGTGTGTATGTTTGTTAAAGAAACTTGAAAATGAAAATTAGAAGGGGTGGGTAGGTAGGGTTGGGAGAAGTGTGTAAAGATTTAAGAGAAAAAAAGAGTGGTAGGTGGGTCGGGTGGGGTGAGGGTAAAATAGTCATTTTATATTTTTATTTAGATGTTTAACCAAACACCACTTTACTGGTTTAGCACTTACTAGTTCAGAGCCTCTTATTGATTCAGCACTTTCCCATTCAGAGGTTGCCAAACAACCCCTAAATGAGATTATGTCCCAACCTAAAGTGTGGGAGTAGGTAATGCATAATTCCTGTGATTTTCCAAAAATACATTATCTACGTAATACAGTACACCACTATGGTGTTTGGTGGGACCCACCTTCATTCTATTTTAATATTTTTTTCTTATTTGAACATTGTACTTAGGGCTGTTCAAATCGCTCGCCACTCGTGGATCGCTCGTCGCTCGTTCGGAAAATGCTCGAAAAATGCTCGCTCGATCTTTCGCTCGGTTGTATATGAGCCGACCGGCTCGGTTCGGTTTGTAAATGAGCCAAGCACGAGCAAAGGTACGCTCGGCTCGGTTCGGCTCGAATAAATTTTTATTTATTTAATGATAAATATACACACAATTTACAGATAAATTTATGGCTTTATATATATGATTCTATTAGATTTGACTCAGTATATGCAAACAAAATATAACTAGCCCACTTAACTCAATAAAAAAAATAACACTAGATTTAATAGTAAAACAATTAGTCATGAGGTGACAGTCTTGACTTCTTTATGTTATTAGTCGTCCATCGCTAATTGTCGCTTGATATCACACCCATGTCACAGTGCAACAATTGTTCTCTGACGTATGCTCATCACCTCACCAGCCTCAATCTACGCCTCATCCTTAGACACTGGGATCTCAATATTAGTGTTATCATCGGACATTTTGACCTTAGTTGTCACCCGACAATGAAAACATCGAAGGAAACATCCCAATTTTATGATCGTCCATATTATTCTCCGCTCGATTCTCGCTCGGAAAATTTGCGCTCGAAGAATGCTCGTTCGGTTTTCGGTTCGATTGTAAACGAGCCGCTCCGCTCGGTTTGGTTTGTAAACGAGCCAAGCACGAGCAAAGCTCCGCTCGGATCGGCTCGGCTCGTGAACAACCCTAATTGTACTAGTGTTTTAGTTACCCGCGCTTCGCTGCGGGAGCTCCTGTTGCGTTGAGGGTTTGGTACACGGTAAAGATCGTGCTTCGTTGCGACAGCTCCTGGTTGTGTTGAGGGTTTGGTGGACATTAAAGATAAAATTAAGTGACTGTTATTCTCGCGTGGGCGTTAAAAAATAGCTCGCCGCCCATTACCTTGCAGACCAGCTTAACATTACAACAATTGTGTTGCCCATTGTTGACTTGATATGGAGCCCAAAGAATTCCAAAAATGGTAGCACATTAATTATTCACCTAGGCCACAATTTTCAATTATGGCAAGCCCATTTGTGGCTTTTCAGTTATGGCAGGCCCACTTATGGCTTTTGTTTGGGCTGTTTGGTCAAAATTGGGCGACGGCGTATTTTAAACAACGACACTGTAGAAGTATCGTTGTTTTAATAGATACTATAATTTTGAATTTAAGGAATGCATTATATATTTAATCTAAATGAGATGTTGTGATTTTCAAGTTTATAAAAACTTTTGTTTATGGTGTTCAGGATTTCTAACTTCTTAAGGGGACGGGGCGTTACTAGAATTGGTCACAGGTACCCTATTACCAGCACGGTAACACTGCCGCCACCTATGCTACTATGCTAGCAGTGGTCATGTGAACCAAAATCTGGTTGTAGTTAATGGGCTGGTACCCGTGAGTTTCTCTCTCCCCCTTTTGTCTTTTTCTCTATTTTATTTCAAGTTGAGTGCTACCTCCAAAAAACCATTTCAGTGAAGTGAAGTGATGTGGCAGTGTAGGATTGGTAGAAATCAATGAAGTTGAAAAAAACCCAGTGGAGCGCCTCGTCCCCCTAATGTTTATTAAAACTTTTTCAATTCTATATATTTTTGTTTTATTGACATTTTTTACTTAAACGAATTAAAATTTTTAATGTTTTGTAGCTATTTTTGAACAAAGAACACACATCATCTAAGAGCAGTCTCCTAAAGATACATCTTTTGTCTATCATTAACTCGAGATAAAGAACATCTTTCAAGCACACATTGATATGCTAGACTTCAACCCCTTTACTTGATATGTTGTAGATAGGTACAAATTTGAAAAGTTGATTTTATTAAAATTTGAAGAGTTGTACGAATTGCATATAACACATTACATGAAACTTTTTTTTGTAGGGTTGTATGCATTACCCATTCGTGTTAAGGGCGTAAGCAAACTAAGTCGATTTGATTTTATTAAAATTTGAAGAGTATAATATAATATAATACGTATTATCATTTATGTCCAAATTCCTAAACTTTATGTTCAATTTAACATCAACTAACATTTATGTAGAGTGATTGAGGTGTATTAACGGCTTCTAGTTTGTGTTCATGATCTGCGTTTGTTCATGAACGTTCACTTATGTTTGTATGCCTTCGATTTTGTCGGTATCTAAAATTAAAAAACGAACACAAACATATTCAATTTTTTCAAAAAAGAAACATGAACATAAAAATAAAATCTCATTTGATAAGTGTTCATAAAGTATCATGAACACATTATATATTTAACAAACTTAAACATGAAATGTACCTTATTTGTATTCGTTCTATTTATTTTCACCCCTATCAGTGAGCAATATGAAAAATGTGTCTCATAGTGCCACCTAAACTTACAATCACATTAGGAAACCAACACAAACGAGTGGCACAAAATAAAAGCATGATTGAGTAGGATCTCAACTCACTTATTAATGGTCCATGCTTCTTGGGAATCAAAATATCTGCCTACTACTTTTTAGTTTTATTCTAAATGATAAATGGCGATTTTTTTTTAACAACTAATTGTAATCACTCACGGACCACTAGAGTATCATCGTATCACGCGATCATATTCCACCCCAAAGTCACCAATTCAGGAGGAAACTCATAATTATGAGAAAACCCCCTTTGTGAGATTCGAACCCAGGACCTTATAGTACATAAGTCTTATCCCACCACCAAGATGCCGCTAGGCTATAATGCCTTTGGCGATAAATGGCGATTTAATTTGTTCTTTTCTACCAAAATCATACTGTAGTATTTTATTTTGCACAAATATTTAGTGAAATATTCGATGTTTCATGTTTGGTCAAATATGTTAAAGGGTCTATGATAAACATTAAAGAGACATTTGAATTCTATGGTTATAAGTTTGTATAAAGTGCATATGTTCTCAGAATAAATTTGATTATCAACAATATGTGAGACCTTTGAAATTACACAAATTAGATTATTAACAGAGTATATATAAATTTGGGAACATATGAAGTTGATGTGATCCAACTCTTTTGTCAAGCGTTAAAAAAGTTGGTTTGGTATGTATTATACAAATCTCTCATCAATTATTAAAATAATATGGTGTAGTTACGTATTTTTAAATCAAAATGCTTTAAAGCACAAGGATAAATTCAGGATTTAATATGTAAACATAGTTTACAAAAATACTTTACCTGAAAATCATCGTGAGCTTAAATTAAAAAACAATATAGGTGCATCAAAGCTAGCTACACTGACTAGTTATTTTAGTTTTATAAAAGTAATAAAATCAATAGTTGGTATTTTTTTTAAATTAAAATTTGATATCGTCTTGTTATAATATAATAGATTTTTAAAATATATGGATAATTAGTGTACGTGACATGATTTAGGTGTTTGTTTTTGAAGAGGTAAAAGGTTTGTAGTTTGTGGATCATATCAATAGAAATATGTAGAAGAAGAGGTGAATCAAAGGTCTGTAGTCTACAAGAAGAAGGTTGTTTGTTTGTTAACGTTTGCAACGTAACCTAACCATAACCATAACCAACCACAACCCACCATAACCTACCACAACTACCGTGAAGCTCCATAACCCACCACAACCACCATGAACTACCATAGCCCACCATAACCAACCATAAACATAACCAACCACAACCCACCATAACCATAACCAACCACAACCCACCATAACCATAACCATAACCAACCACAACCCACTTTAACTGCAGAGAGAGAGAGAGAGATAGAGAGAGGGGGGAGGGAGGGAGGGAGAGAGAGAGAGAGAGAGAGAGAGAGAAGGAGGGAAGGAGAGCTGTAGAGTTGAGAGAGAGAGAGAGAGAAAGCTCATCGAGGTGTAACACCCTAACCGATGGCGGAATCATCGAGGTGTCACGTAGTGACGATTGTTCAAAAGCTCATGGTACTAAAATGTAAATATTTTATTGAATAATTCAAATTTTCTTACATGGATGAAATGAGAAAAATACAAAAGTCTAAACAAAACATGAAATTGAAATAAATTATTAAAAGCAAAGTAGTAGAATCCAATGTTATGCAACTTATATCAAATTACACTTGACACATGTACAAAATAAGTTTGTCAACATATGAAAGGTTAGTGAACATTCCTAGTTTTAATACATATACTAAGTTTGAAACCGTTATATAATTTAAATGCAAAGCAACATTGCATTTATGTAAACTATGTATCATACAAATGAGCGAAATTAATCATGTGACTGTATAATGTACTAAAATGAACGACGGTGTACTTATCCAAATAATTCGATAATAACTTAAAAATGAACACGAATTCTCCGATGAAAAAGGGGGGGAATCAACCTAGGCGAGTTGTCAATCCAATAGCGCTATCCAATATTAAGGTCGGCTTGTACAAGGTTAATGATTTCACTAAGTACAAATGCATTCTACATGTAGTGTCTAAGCATAATGCTGTTGTAAGCAAATGCACATAGTACTATAATTGTATTGTAAAAATGTGAATTTGTATGTGTAATTTGTATAAGTATACATGTAATACCCCAAAAGTGAATAAAAACAAAAAAGGGATATGAAATACTCACTGTTTACGTAATAACTTGAAACTCTACTAAACAACGAGATATGAATTAGGATTATCCCAAAGGATTAACCTAAAGAAATAAATATTTTGAAAGGGAACGAATTTAGAGTCTAGGTTATCTAGGATTAGGCACTTAGGGTTTCTAGACTAGAATTTGGGGATTTTATGGTTTTTTATTTGAACTATAATTGGCTTCAAGTAGATTTAATATTTAAAAAAAATTATAAACTCAATGATCTTTTAAGAATTATTTCAAATTACGAAGACATGTAAAATAATTAAAAGCGCAAATAATGGAACGACTCGAATTTAATTAATACGATTTTATGTAATTAATATGAAATAAAAGTAGAAATAAATGGAAAAAGTAAATAATAAAATAAATGTAAGAATTATAAGTCATTAAGATATTAGAAATAATTTCATAATTTTTTTAAAACTTATAATTTTGATATCTTTATATTTTAAATTGATTTATTATACTATGTATTAATTTAGAATGAGATGAATAATAATTTCTACAATATTATTTCATATTAAATATAATTGATTTCACATTAAAAAATAAGTTGGCTTTGTGGTGTAGTGGTATGAGGTGCTTTCCTTTAATGAGATATCATGGGTTCAAAACTTGGTTGGAGCATTTTATTTTATTTTTAGTTTCCACAACATTATTACATATTAAATATACTTGATTTTACATTAAAACACAAGTTGGCTTTGTGGTGTAGTGGTATGAGGTGCCATTCCTTTAATGAGAGGTCTAGGGTTAAAAACTTGGTTGGAGCATTTTATTTTATTTTTAGTTTCCACGTCATTTTTTAATGTTAAGTATGATTGGTTTCATATGAAATCATAATTTAGGTTGGTGGTGTAGTGGTTTGAGGTGCACTTCCTTAATGAGAGATCATAGGTTTGAGGCTTTGCAAGTGGCATTTTATATTTTTTTTCCACATTGTCGCATTGGTACCTGTTAGGACAAAGAGGATTGGTGAAACCACTTTTGGAAACCTTAGTCTAATTCACTTCTGTCATTTTGGCTAAGTATAGAAGTACTGAAAAGAAAACAAAGAACTGCTGAAGAGAAGATAAGAAGTGCTGAAGAAGAAACTTCATCAGAAGTTCTGAAGTCCAAACCAGACAAGTTCACTTCAGAAGTACTGAAGACAAACTACTCATCAGTAGTTTGTCTTTCATCAGCACTTAGCATCAGATATTTTCCACCGCCTTTTGCATCAGTAGTTTTATTGTTTATTATTACTTTTAGCTATTTTGTTAGTTTCAATGTTGCAACTTGTGCAACTTGTTTCTATTGTTTCTGTACTTGCTTTTTGGCAAGATACATGTATGTAAACGTCTATAAATAGGAGGCTTCAACCTTCTATTTTAGACATTGATTTTAATAGAAAAATCCTTCAAACACTCTCAACTGTTCTATTCCATTTCAGTATTTATTGTGAATCTGTCTAAGTATCTAATTCTCATTTACTGCTTGGATTCATAATAAATACTTGTCATTTATTAGTTTCAATCATCAAGGGGGTGTAATAACTCTGCCTTAGTATAAAAAGTGTTGCTTCAACTTATACATTCCGCTGTGCTTATAATCTGATCTACAAGGACTTGCTAAACACTTAAGTGTCAAGATAGCAAGTTCATACTTAGCAAAAAGAGCAAACTGATCCAACAATTGGTATCAGAGCATTGGTTTATCTGATCACATATCAATCTAACAAATTGAGAATCAGACACAAAGCTCTTATTGATATTCAATAAAAAGATCAAAAGTTCACTTTTTATCAATATCCATCACTTAAAAGAGTCATCTGACAAATCTATACTCTTTAAAATGGATCCACATAATACTGGTTCTGCCACTAAACCTGCCATGCTTGTGAGAAATGAGTACAACATATGGCAAAAGAGAATGGCACATACCTTGTCATAAACCAACACAGGTTGTTGGAGATCTGTGATATATGGTCCTCACAAACCAGTAAATGTTAATCTTGAAACTAATGTTAAGGTCCCTACGGACCCTAAAGAATATACAGATGATGATTTCCTAAAACTTGAGCTAGATGCAAAAGCATTCTCTATGTTGGCAATGGCTCTCCCAAATGAGGTATACTCTGGCCTTTTACATTGTGAAAGTGCCAAAGAACTCTGGGACTGTCTTAAAGAACAGTTTGGAGGAACTGAAGAGGTGATTGCCAACACCAGAGAGATTTTAGCTCAACACTATGAAACATTTGCTCATATTAATGGGGAAACTTTGACTCAACAATTTGAAAGATTCTCCTCATTAATATCTGAGCTAAAGTTAAATGGTCAGACCTATACAACAGTGTCTATGCTACATAGATTTTTAAGGTCTTTACCTGACAAATGGGAAACATACTCCATTGTTTTAAGATCCTCACCAGATTTTAGCTCCCTCACTCTTACAAAACTCCATGGGAGATTACTTACTTTTGAGAGAGAAATTGATCAAAAGAAGAAATTACAATCATCTGGTAAAACTGCTGATGACTACCTACCAGGTAGTACAGCACTTTTGGGACAAGATTCACCAACTTGTTCCTATGGATCTTATGACAATATTGACATAACCACTGGGATCTCATCAGAAAGATCTTTCCCAGGTTATGACAATTATGACCAAAGTCAAACTGCTGATAATCTATGTTTTATCATGGATGATTTGAAAAATTTTAGCAGTGATGACTTAGAAGAAATGGACATATTACACCAACTGGCCATGCTAAGCATTAAAACTAACAAGTTTTATAAAAGGTCAGGAAGGAAATTTCCAGGATTGACCAGTAATACAAAAATTGGTTTTGACAAATCTAAATTAAGATGTCACAAGTGTCAGAAGTTGGGACACTTTGCTAGAGAGTGTAGAAGCTCTAGCTTTAACCAATCACAATCTGGAAATAACTATAACCCCAATTATAATAGGAATAATGGAACTCAAGGGAGTGCTCATTTTGTACAGGCACAAGCTCCTCAACAGCAATACATGCCACAAGTACAATATGTTCAAGTGCCTGCTCAACAGATGCAGAGCCAACAATCAATCCCTCCCTTTCCAGCTGCTCAACATCCTCCACAGCCTCAACAACCCTCTCAACAAAGTCTTTTCACCTCAGGGTATGTTGACTGGAGCAGTCTTCCTTTTGACACCACAGAGTGCAATCCTGATGCAGACAACAAAGTGTTTGACATCAACTGGGGAGAACCAGACAATGGCAGAAAGAACTTTGCCTTAATGGCATTTGAAGGCTGTACTTCAAAATCTGCATTGTCACAGGTATCAAAAGAATCTTTGACAAAACTTTGCTCAAATTCTTGCAAAGAAACTTTTGCTCTCATAAGAGAGACAAATCTGCACTTACAAGGTAAAGCCAATGATTTAGAAAGAAAATACACACAGATAAAATGTGATTTAGAAAGAAAACTGTGTGCTAAAACAAAAGAAGTTTCTAAATTAACTGACTCTGCTATTGAAACCCAAGCACAAATTAAAATCATGCTAAATGACCTGGGAGATGTCAGACAAGAGCTTGCTGACACCAGGATCACATGTGAAAAATGGGTGGAATCTTGTAAGGGGTATCAATTATTGCTAAACAAACAAAGTGCTTCAAATGTTAAGTTTGGCATAGGATACCATCATGTTGAAACACCAACAGATTTTTCTCTCAAAACTACTGAAGATGGGAGAAGAATTGTTTCAAATGAAACTTCTGAAGGGAAAGAATGCACATCTTTCCATGAAAACTTTCTAAACAGAAATCCTGGCATTTTTAAAGAAAGTACTTCAGAAGTATTAAAAAAATCTGACAACAAGCCATCAGTAGTTTCATCTACATCAGGAGTTGAGACCCTGAAAACTACTGATGAGCAAAATCTCTTCACAAATGTCAGAAATTTGCCTTTAGATCAAAAACAAAAGGCAAAAGAATGTGAAATTTGTGGCCTGTTCAACCACAAAACTGAATTTTGTAGATACAGAAAAGGAATTCAGTTCAATCAAAAATTTAAACAACAGGTTGTGGGAAATCAAATCAGAAATGATTATGAAAGAATCTTTAAACCCAAGAAACAACAACCTGAAAACACCTTTTCTCAGAAAAAGATAAAATCTCAACCAAAATCTTTTTCTCAAAATTCTTTGTCAGTAGTTAGACCTGGATCATCAGCAGTTTCACAAACTGCTGAGATACAAAATCTAATGAACATGGTACAACTACTGATGACCAAGGTTGATGGTGGTCCTAAAAAGGATACCACCATGGTTCTTAATGAAAAATCCATTGCCAAAAAGACATGGATTTCTCAACCTGGTCAAGAACAAACTGTAACTGTTCTCAAGAGCAAACCCAAAGCCAAACAGGCTTGGGTTCCTAAATCTAACTAATTTGCTTTTATGTGCAGAGAGTTTCCAGGGGCTTAAACAGCATATGGTATGTTGATAGTGGAGGCTCTATGCACATGACTGGATGCAGATACCTGATAAACAACTTTATCAGCCAAAGAGAAGGATCTGTATCCTTTGGGAACAATGCTAAGGGATATGTGCTAGGACATGGCAATGTCTCCTCTGGCAAAATACAGTTTGACAAGGTCAATCTGGTGGAAAACCTTGAATACAACTTGCTGAGTGTGTCACAAATGTGTGATAAAGGATATTCTTCCTTTTTCACAAAGACAGCATGCAAGATCATCTCACCAGAAGGCCAGAAGTTGATAGAGAAGATTATTGAAGATCATACTTTGCTGATTGCCAAAAGATGTGGCAATATCTATGCAGTGGACATTGAGAAAGACAAAGTATTGAACAACAATGCCTGTTTCTTCTCAAGGGCATCAACTTCAGAAACAGATCTCTGGCACAGGAGACTTGGCCATGTGAACTTTAAAACCATAAATAAAGTCACAAAAATGGGCTTGGTCAGAGGTCTACCTTTAAAAGTATACCAGTGTCAAGAACACTGTGTATCCTGTTTAAAGGGAAAACAGCATAAGTCCTCCTATAAGTCTATTGAAGAATCAAAAACAACTGCATGTCTTCAACTACTCCATATGGACTTATTTGGACCTGTCAAGATTATGAGCCTTGGTAAAAAGAAGTACTGCTTAGTCATCATTGATGACTACTCAAGATTCACATGGGTATTCTTCTTATTTTCCAAGGATGAGGCTGCTGAAATCATCAAGTTCTTCATTCTACAAGTAGAGAAACAATATTCTCTATCTGTCAAAACCATTAGAAGTGACAATGGGACAGAGTTCAGGAACAAAACTCTGGATGAATTCTGTTTGTCTAAAGGGATTATTAGACAATACAGTGTTCCCAGAACTCCTGAACAAAATGGTGTAGTAGAAAGGAAGAACAGAACATTGATAGAAGGAGCAAGAACAATGTTAGCTGATTCTGGACTACCCTTGTACTTTTGGGCAGAAGCAGTTAACACATCATGTTATGTTCAGAATAGAGTTCTTGTGGTCAAGAGACATTCCAAGACTGCCTATGAAGTTCTTCATGGCATGAAGCCCCTTATCTCCTTTTTCAGGGCTTTTGGGTGTCAATGTTTCATCTTGAACATAAAGGAATCTATTTCAAAGTTTGCTGCCAAAGTTGACTCAGGTTACTTTCTTGGTTACTCTTCAACCAGAAAAGCCTACAAGGTTTTTAATTCTCACACCAGGATAGTAGAAGAAACATTGAATGTCAAGTTCAATGAGTCAAAACACACTCTTATTCCAGCACATCCTGCTGAACTCTTTGACCTTGACAACTTTCACTTTGGACCTGAAAAGACTGTTACTTCTTCCAAACCTACTTATTATGGTGATCAAAGGTTTGAAGATGAGGATCCTACACCATGGACTCCTCAAACAGTCATTAAGTCAACTTCAACACCATCAGAAGTTTCTCAAACTTCTGATCAAACAAATACTGAAGGCCAAACTCAAACATCTGCATCAGCACCTGCAACTACTGAAGAAGCTAAAACTGCTGAACCAGATATTATAGACCTCAGTAGTTTGTTTGAAGAACAAGAGCCACCTACACCTGTCAGTGGTTTACAACAACTGATTGAACACAGAGATCATCCACTTGATCAAATCATGGGTGATATAGCTTCAGGTGTTCTTACCAGAAACCAGCTCTCCAACTTTTGCCTATTTTCAGCTTTTATTTCACAGTTGGAACCAAAGAAGTACCAGGAAGCCCTCAAAGACAATAATTGGGTGCAAGCTATGCAAGATGAACTGCTTCAGTTCAACAAGCAACAGGTCTGGGAAATCTGTCCCTTACCTCCAAACAAGCAACCAATTGGCACAAGATGGGTTTTCAGGAACAAACAAGATGAAGCTGGTATGATAATCAAGAACAAGGCAAGACTGGTAGTTCAAGGGTACTCTCAAGAAGAGGGAATTGACTATGATGAAACCTTTGCTCCAGTTGCAAGGCTTGAGGCCATCAGGTTATTTCTGGCCTATGCCATTTCCAACAAAATTAAAGTTTATCAAATGGATGTGAAAAGTGCATTTTTGTATGGAAAAATAAAAGAGGAGGTGTATGTCTGTCAGCCACCTGGGTTTGAGGATCCTTCTCATCCTGAGTGGGTGTACAGACTGGACAAAGCTCTTTATGGGCTCAAACAGGCTCCAAGAGCCTGGTATGATACACTCTCCACCTTTTTACTCAAAAATAACTTTACAAGAGGTGCCATTGATAAAACTCTTTTCATTAAACATGTTGGAAATCATGTCTTACTTGTTCAAATTTATGTTGATGATATCATTTTTGGTTCAACAAACACAAAACTGTGTGATGATTTTAAGAAACTCATGCAATCAAAATTTGAGATGAGTACCATGGGAGAACTGCAGTACTTTCTAGGACTGCAGATCAAGCAACAAACAAATGGAACTTTTATACATCAATCAAAATATGTTAAAGAATTATTGAACAAATTTTCTTTAAATGACTGTAAATCATGTTCCACTCCCATGACACCAATCACACAAGTTGAACCTGATGATCAAGGAAAACAGGTTGATCAAACCATGTACAGATGCATGATAGGTTCCCTTTTATACTTAACTGCTTCTAGACCAGATATTATGTTTTCAACATGTGTCTGTGCTAGATATCAATCAGCACCAAGGGAATCACACCTTATAGCAGTCAAAAGAATTTTCAGATATCTGAAAGGAACTCCAACACTGGGAATTTGGTATCCTGCTTCAAGCAATACCAAGTTATCAGCTTTTTCAGATAGTGACTATGCAGGGTGTAAGATGACAAGAAAGTCAACATCTGGTGGTTGTCAATTCCTGGGTAACTGTCTAGTGTCATGGCAATCAAAGAAGCAAACATCTGTTGCAACTTCAACTGCTGAAGCTGAATACATTGCAGCTGCAAGTTGTACATCACAGATACAATGGCTCCAATATCAACTTCTTGATTATGGAATCAAAGAAACCAAGACACCTTTGTTTGTAGACAGCAAATCTGCCATTAGCATCATTCAAAATCCGGTACAGTTCTCAAAAACCAAACATATTGAGATCAGGTACCATTTCATAAGAGATTGCTATGAAAAAGGTAAGATTGAGGTGAAGCATGTAGCAACAGCTAATCAAATAGCTGACATCTTCACTAAGCCCCTTGACACATCAACATTTCAGAAGTTAGTATCCATGCTTGGAATGCTAAATTTGTAAGTGTTTACTTTATTTTTATTTTTTTAAAACATATATGCATATCAGTTAGAATCCAAGTTAACACTTGATTCTACCCAACTCTACATCAAACTTCTACATCAATCACTTCTATCTACTACTGTTATGCATAAAACATCACAAAATTTTTTTTTTCTTCCACCCCTGATTCCATCCCTGATTCCATCCTGTTTACCTTTTCTTTTTTCTGGTTTTCACTTACAAAAGACAAAAGTCTACAACAAAACTTCTGAAAAAGAGAGAAACTACTGATGAACAAACATCAGTATGGGGATAATTTTCTGAAAAGTGTGTAACTTCTGATAAAATAACCTTCAGAAGTTATGAATTAAAGTATTTATAAAAATATTTCTCATCAGCTGTTAAAACTACTAAAGAGAAAATGGGAACTACTGATGAAGTAATCCTTCATCAGCAGTTTAAGTCAAAAGGGCAAATCTGACTTTTCCCATCATCAGAGGTTTGACCTAATCAGTTTTAAAACCTCTGATAAAGAGATTTTTAACCAAAGGCGGTTCAAAAACTTCTAATAAAGAAGATTCAAGCGGTTAAAACTTCTGATAAATACCTTTTTCTCCACACTTATCCTTTCAAACTCAAAATATCCCTCTTTCTCTCTCAAAAACTCTCTCAATAACCTAAACCTGCAAATCAACTGTTCGATCAAAACCCAAACCACATGGCTCTAGTTCTAAAACAGGGACACAATCAAAGGGCCTTTCTTGAAAAACAAGAAGGCTGGTCCCAATACGATGAGATCATTGATCTTGTTGTAAAATCCCAATATTTTACTGCTCTTACAATAAACCCACCAATTCACACTGAAACTCTGAATGAGTTCTAGGCAAATGCTGAGACTGTGACAACGGATGATGAGGTCATTTCCCTCAACTCAAGAATAAAAGGGAAACCACTGACCATCACACCGGCCACACTGGCAACAAGACTGGGTCTGGATGATGTAACTGCCCCTGACCATGTTGCTAATTCTGATATTCATCTAACCATGACTGGGTGTGGTTATCAAGGTACTCTCTCCCATGCTACAATCTTCAAAAAATATTTTGAACCAAAATACAAGCTTTTGTTTCATTATATTATTATGTGTTTGAGTCCAAAAACAGGGTCTTATGACCAGATGCCCTCCACTTTTCAACCAATATTTCATTCCATTGTGAATGAAACTAAATTCAGGGCATCAAAACTATTTTTCAATGAGTTGGTGTTACATCACAATAATAGCAAGAAAAAGTTTTTGTTATACCCAAGGTTCATTATGCAATGCATAATAGGGGAACTGGGTAATGAGGTGCTTGTGGGAAAAATTTCAACTTTAAATCCTTTAACATCACAAGCATACTCAAGGCATAACAAACCGGCTGCCTGGCCAGAAGATGATCAGGGAGAACAACAACAAGTCCCCCTGAAGCCCACATCTTCCAAACTCACACCACCAAAAGCCAAAAAGCCCAAGCCAACAAAAACTGCACCCCACCAACCCAAAAGAAAAGCTGTTCAGGAGGTTGAGATGCCTGAACATGCTCATGAGCATTCTGCTCTTCAAATAGGTGAGACTGAAACACCCTCTCAGTCTCATCCATCTCAAACCCCACCAAGAGCACCCATAACCATTTTATTCAAAAGAAAAAGACTTAGAAAAACTATTGAAACACACTCTTCTTTTGAAACTGTTGAACAACAACTTTCACCTATTGCCCAAACTACTGAACCAACCCCACAAATTACTGAACAAGAGGCAATAGAAATTGCCAAACTTCTCTCTGGGCTAAAAGAGAAGGTCCCATCTGATCATGTCAGTCCCCTACAACCACAACAAACAGGGGACATAACTACTACATCAGACATGGATGTGGACATCTCTAGCCCTATCCCAAGAGATGAGGGTGGACCAGAGTCTTTAAGCCCAATTTTAGAGACTCTTGGGGCATCTGAGGCTGCTACTACTCAGTTACCACCCAGTGGTGGATCTGAGGATAGAAGTAACATAGCTAAGACCTCAGATGTGGCAACTACTGATGAAGGCTTAATGCCTGAAGTAGGAAATCCTCAGTACCAAGAACAAGAGGTTCATGAGAGAACTGAGTTGGGCTCAGCTCATGATTTAACTGAGACAGTCCTCATTGAGGGCAACATCAGGGATTCAGATGATTCCATTAATTTGGATGATGTTTCACACACACAAACTACTGAATTGACGGCACTTTCTGAAGGTCCTGTTTCAGGGGTATCCAGGCTCAAGAAGCCAGTCACCCCTGCACAGGTTAAAGCCCACTCAATCCCTAAAACCCCTAGAGTGGCATCCTCTGTACAACATGAGGATCTCCCAAAAACACCCCATTCACAACAAATGCCTACCCAATTCCCTGGGCAAACCAGCATAGACCTGAACCAGCTATGCAGCCCAGAGGGTCCCCTGTACCACATGATGAATACTCTCATCAGAAATCACTTCCAAACATATACAACTGACTTGGAGCTGTCCATCAAGAATCAATTTGGAGTGATCAAGACCAAGATGAATGATCTGTCCAACAAACTAGACTTCAACAGCAAACAGATTGCTCATCTTCAAGGACAATTCTCCCAACCCTCTGCTTCAAGGGTTAAAATTGATGAATCCAAAAATGGGGAGAAGATCAGGGAACCTAAGGAGTCATTCCAAGCCAGGATAAGGGCAAGAGTGGCCATCCTTGAAAGAGATCAAAAAGATCAGGCCAGGAAAGAAAAATTGGCCAAACAGTTTGGTGTCTCAATAGAAGAAATTGAAGCAGCAGAGAAAGAAGATGAGACCCAAACATCTGAAGAATCCCTAAGGCACAATGAAGAAACTTCTGATGACAAAACTTCTAATGAAGAATCAGAAAGTACTGAAGACAATCCTTCAGTAGTTGACAAACCATCAGCAGTTGTCAACACATCAGAGGTTAACACTTCCAAAACTCAAACAACTGAACCTTCCAGAACCACTGCTCCCATTCAACCAACATCTGATCCCATCAGGCCTACAACTGTTACAACAATGACTGTACTAAACCCTTCTCCTATCTCTCAATCAGCTGAATTATTAGAGAAGAGCTTAATTGCAGCCAACAAGAAGGCCAGAGAAGATCAGATCTGGAAAACTCTGGAAGAAAGGGATGATTTAGATTTAAGCCATGAAGAAAAACTTCAGGCTTATGAAGCTGAACTACAAAGGCAGGCTAGCCTTGATGAGATTGCTGAACAAGATAAAAGACAACAACTGGTGTCTTACATTACCAAGAACAGCAAGACTAAAGCCTTTACACTCAAAGGACTCTCTATGCAAGAGCTGACAAGAAGAGCACAACTGCTTGCAGACAAAATGGCCACAAGCAAAGAAGGAAAGGCCAAGAGAGCCCAGATAATAGAAGAGTTAGTAGCAGAGGGCTATGGTTCAAAAGCCTCAGTATCCAGATGGAAAGAAAAAAGACTAATGGATACTTACAGAAAATACTTGGCTGCCAAGGCTGCAAATCCAGAGAAGTTTCAAACTGCTGATCCTTCAAGATCAGTAGTTAGAACTTCTGGTGTATCAAGAAGAACTGCTACTCAGAGAAAGAAGGCAGAGGACAATGTCAAAACTGACTTCAAAATGGTACTACTTGAAGGAAGTTCAATAGTCCATTCAGATTTTGACATTGAGGAGAAACCTCTGTTAACTCAATTCAGGGATCCTTCCACTTTTGCCTACCAAATACAAAAGACCATCAAAGAAAAGCTGCATACCAGAGTAGTGACTGAACACCATCTCCCAACTGTTCAGATGCCTGATATGCAACAACAACAAGGAAGAGAATCCCACCTGAGGCTATCTGAAACTGAAAACATCCAGCACGCAGGACCATCAACCCAAGGGACAAGTCTGGTTCCCTATTCTTCTGACTTTAACAAGTCAAAGATCCCTATCATCAGATGGTCACTTACTGATAACAACTCAGTATTGTTGACAAGAAGAGACCTCTCAAGCAGGGCTTACAAGAAGATCAGTGATCTGAAGAAACTGTCAACACAAGACCTGCTCACAATTCAACATCTAGAACCACAGAGAGGATCTCTATCTGATGGTCAGTTAAACCAGCTCAAGAACACCATGTACAAATAGATATGGAAGATTGTTCAAGACAGCAGAAAAACATAAGGAATTAGTAAGGTTTTGGCTTCATCAATCCAGGGGGAGATTGTTAGGACAAAGAGGATTGGTGAAACCACTTTTGGAAACCTTAGTCTAATTCACTTCTGTCATTTTGGCTAAGTATAGAAGTACTGAAAAGAAAACAAAGAACTGCTGAAGAGAAGATAAGAAGTGCTGAAGAAGAAACTTCATCAGAAGTTCTGAAGTCCAAACCAGACAAGTTCACTTCAGAAGTACTGAAGACAAACTACTCATCAGTAGTTTGTCTTTCATCAGCACTTAGCATCAGATATTTTCCACCGCCTTTTGCATCAGTAGTTTTATTGTTTATTATTACTTTTAGCTATTTTGTTAGTTTCAATGTTGCAACTTGTGCAACTTGTTTCTATTGTTTCTGTACTTGCTTTTTGGCAAGATACATGTATGTAAACGTCTATAAATAGGAGGCTTCAACCTTCTATTTTAGACATCGATTTTAATAGAAAAATCCTTCAAACACTCTCAACTGTTCTATTCCATTTCAGTATTTATTGTGAATATGTCTAAGTATCTAATTCTCATTTACTGCTTGGATTCATAATAAATACTTGTCATTTATTAGTTTCAATCATCAAGGGGGAGTAATAACTCTGCCTTAGTATAAAAAGTGTTGCTTCAACTTATACATTCCGCTGTGCTTATAATCTGATCTACAAGGACTTGCTAAACACTTAAGTGTCAAGATAGCAAGTTCTTACTTAGCAAAAAGAGCAAACTGATCCAACAGTACCCTAATAAACCAAAACAATAATGACAGCGAACGCGCGGCAACGCGCGCGAGAACCTCACTAGTTAACATTAACAAGCAATAATTAGGATTTAAATAAAAATAAAATCTAAAAATATTATTTTTATATAAAAACCAAGGTTAACACTTTTTATTAGTGAGAAATAATTTTAAAAGTTAATTTTTATAATATTTTCATTTAAAACATAATTTTAATTGATTATAATCAATTAAATAAGACTAAACTATAAATATAAGTAAAAATAATCTTTTTACATAAAATAAAATTACTAAAAAGTTTTATATGGTTAGTAATAATTCCACAAAATTTTTGGTATTAAAATGTTTAAAAATGTTTTTTTTATGAATTAATTATGGTTTAAACAAAATAAATACATTAAAAATAATAAATAAATTTTTTTCAAAAAAAATAAAACTTTAATTACAACTTTAGGGTCTTACAAGGCTATGATCATTTTTATAAAAATTTTGGACTAGTTTATGTAATTAAAATAAATAGTTTAAGGTTTTATGTATATATTATCCTTATAAAACCACAACAAATAAAAAAATAAGAAAAAAGGAAGGTTGAACTGCCCCTAGGGGGTGGAAAACAGGCACACAAACCACTGGAGTGGGTGCTTGTTTGTGTTATTATTTGATTCAATAATAATGTTAATCATAACCTGAAAACATCAAATTAAAACAAAACAAAATTAAAACAAACCAGACGTTAGGGACAGGTATCGAACCCGAGTCTGTTATGTGTGTTAAGAAACGCCTAGTGAATTAGTTATTAATTTATACATAACCTGATTAAAACAAAATCCCCAAATTAAATCTTATAAACCCTAATTCAAAAATCCCTTCAATTGATCAAGGAAACGTTGCAGATGATGAGCGAAATCATGGGGCTTTTATACTACTCTATAAATCGACCATAAAGTGAAATTTAATTGGATTATAACGTACCAGAGGGGTGTTAAATTCGAGCACAAAGAGCCAAAACACAAAACTTCGATTTGGAGCGATTTCGGATGTGAAAGAGAGAGATTTTGGGTGGGTTAGAGTCGAAATGCAGGTCTGCATTTATAGGGTACTCGAATGTTTGGTAACAATAACGAATTGAATGCTAATTGTATCGGGTTTGGAAAGGTTCATAAATGCGTTCAAAATAAATCATGAATCTGGTTGTAATAATCGAAATTGATGGTTGGCAATGATGAGGATGATTGTGTCAGTCACCAATCAATCAACAATTGTGTCCAAAACATGTTTAAGCGCGTTAATTTTCGATTCAAAATGGATATGATTGTATTGGGTTTTGACTTTCTTTGTTGACCGATGAGATTTATGGGTTTGTTTAAGTAGAAAACGCTTCCAAAGTTAACACCAAACATTGTAGTGGTTGTTTGTTTGCTTATTAAGATTTGGGCCGCTTGGGATACGGGTTTGAATCCTGCCCCAAGCATTTACTTTTTTTTTTTTAACTCAATTTTGAATAAAACAATAGATATGTTCATTATTATTATTATTATTATTATTATTATTATTATTATTATTATTATTATTATCATTATTATTATAAAAGAAATGAACTTCTCAGTTAGTTCGAGTAGATAATTAATAGTCATAAGAAGTAAATTCGCAAACTTTATTATTATTGATAATAGTTTCAAGTACAAGGACCGGATAAGTAAATATAAGAGACAAGAGGGACTAACGTTGTACAAAATGATAACGAAAGGTGACGGATGTCACATCGGGGGGGGGGAAGGGGGGGAAGGTGAGGATAAGGTGGCGGCGAAGGGGGGAGGGGAGGGGAGGAGAAGGCGGCGGAGGAAGGGGAGGCGAGGATAAGGCGACAACGACGGAAGGTGGAGGGAGGAAGAAGGAGAAAAAAGAATGTCTGATGTTGTGGGTGAGGAGAAGAGAAGAGGTTTGAATAGACTAAAAGAGGTTTTGATATGTCTGCACTAAGAAGATGCCAGAAAGATCTTTTTTAGTAAAATGTCTTTCAAAAAACAAACAAGCTGCAAACCCTAAATGTCTCTGCCCGCGTCTGAACGACGTAGACAGAAGTGGCAAAAAGAACTTCCGAGAAAAAAAAAACAAACGCCCCTTAAAATGATAGTAACACGAATAAGAATTTGGTACATTCAAGATATATCACGAATGATTGAAATGAATGGATATGAAAAACACTAAGAGGGTGTTTGGGATTTGCTTATTTAACTCCAAAAGTACTTTTGGTCAGAACTGCTTATTGACTTATAATTTTTTAAAAATGAGTTTATAAAAAAGTATTTGGATTAGCTTTTGTAGTGAGAAAAGTCAATAAGTTATTTTTTAAAAAGTGTTTGATTTAGCTTATTAATGTAAAATAACCAAAAGCCAAAAGTCAAAAGCCACAATTTCTAACTTCTTTAAAACAACTTTTTTCACCCTTATTGAAAAGCCAAAACCAAAAGTGTTTTTGGTTTACACAAATAGCTTATTAACTTATTGGCTTTTAAAAGAAGCTAATAAGTTGTTTTGTAACTCAATAAAAAATAGTACCGAATTGATGTATTGGCCGATCACATGACTTAACAAGTATATATAAGGACTTTTGATGTATTTTAGTAAAAATCATGCCACTAACATATTCACATCCATTAATGTGATATCAAAGAAATATAAATGTATCAATCAATTCTATGTATCAAAAGTGCATGTGTTCCCTTTCTATAAGATCACACCAAAGAAGTATGCATGTCTCGCTATCTCCTTTATACACCGTTATATCCTACTCGCATATGTTTACTATCATGATGGAGATTTCAGTGTGTCAGTGATGATCGAAGACGATGAAGTTCATTTTTCATAGTGTCATTGATTACATACACCATGTTATATTCTTCCAACCAACCTAAAAGGTTAAAAATACGGTCAAATGGGACATAAAGAATATGATTGGACTTTTAGTTTGTTGTTGATGTTGGACTTGGACATTGTTGATCTTGGAGTGCTACCATTCTAATTTTGCTTCCTAGTAACGGTTTTGGAGAGCTGAGGGCCATGGAAAAACATAAGGATTGAGATGTTGATAATTACGAATTTATTATTTAAGATATAGTTCACATTGAATGAAATATATATAGTTCAGCATAGAATTAAAAGAGTGGGCTGAGAATCCTTTGTATATTTGTAAATTGTAATTAGTTTTTTTTGCGGTTGTCGTTTTGAGGGCTGCCTGGTATTAATGAAAGTTATCGTTCAAAAAAAGAATGGGAAATGGATTTTAACACTCCCAACTTTCAACTTATTTTCTTCCATCACCCCCCAACTAACGGAGGTCTAACCTGGTTAGTCTTCGTGGCCAAAATGTAAAAACCAAAATTTCTACGTGGCAAAAATGTAAAAACCAAAACTTGGCATTTTTGAAAGTTTTTATTATAAATCACAACCCCCCCCCCCCCCCACACACACACACACCCACCCACCCACTCCCTTCTTCTTCTGGTTACAGGGCCCAGACCACCCCCATTTCCCCTTATTATTATTCATTTTCTTCTTCATCTCTGTATATCATCCCCGTCACCAACCTTATATATTGCTAACACTTTGACCCCGACCACCAACCACCATCTCTGTATATCATCCCTGCACCGTCCTCCGCCTCCATCACCATCGCTTTCAACCACCAACCCCAACCACCACCACCACCGTACCTCTAAATCATAACTATTCTGGTTCACACCGTTGGATATCGGTAACGAGGAAGAATCAAACGGTGAGGGATCCGGATTGTATCCAAATCCGTACGGTTCTGGACTGTCTACGGATTCGTGTTGGCCATCGTCAGGGAATGGATACGACGGCGTATCGACATTGGAGAAGTTGGAGTATGAATAATTTATCTCTTTCTTTCTCTCTCTCTCTCTCTCTCTCTCTCTCTCTCTCTCTAGATAATGGCCGCCTTTTTATATTCAACTTTTTTATTTATTTGATTTTATAGACATGGTGGAGAGAGAGAGAGATGATGGGGGTGGTGGTGGTGGTCGATGGTTACTGATGGATGGTTGTGACAGGCGACGGTGGTGGTGTTTGGATGGACGGTGGTGGTAGTGGTGTTTGGATGGACGGTGGTTCTAGGTGTGTTGGTAGTGGTGTTGGTGGTGGGGGTGGGTTGGGTTGGTGGTAAATGGTGGTGGTGATTTAGAGAGAGAAGGAGACAGAGGGAGAAGGGGGGGGGGGGGGGGGGGGTTGGTATTTAAAATAAAAAGTTTCAAAAATGGCCCTTAAGTTTTGGTTTTTATATTTTGGCCACGAAAACTAACCAAGTTAGACCTCCGTTAGTTTGGGAGTGTTGAACGAAAATAAGTTGGAAGTTTGGAGTGCTATTGGCCACAGTGATAATTGGGAGTATTATCCGCTAATAGGCGATAACTAGGAGTATTAAAATCCATTTTTCTAAAAAAGAATTAAAAGGGTGGTTTTTTTTATAACGGCTAACTCACATACCCATTAATTCATTAAACCTAGTTTTACATTAGTATTCATCATAGACTTGAACCATCAACACTTAAGAAGAATCACATTTACTACGTATATTCTTTGATACCGCTACTAGACCACTAGAAGAATGGGTAAGACTTAAAGTAGGCAATATGTATATAGTCATTACTAGCTTATACCCCGGGAGCGTCCCGGATTGAGAAATCTAAGTAAAGTGAATAAAATTAAAAGTATTTAAACTATAAAAATGACATCTATGTATCAACTTACATTAGATACTTAAAAAAAATACTAAAAGATCCATTTCACCTTACAACTTCAACACCTAAAACAGAATATTAAGATCTCAAGCACTTCAAAGGGACATAGATTGTTTAGCACCAATACATTCAGTCAAAGGTCTTTAACTGCATACAATAAGATTTGAGCTATTTCAGAATATGGTAGAAAAAGAAAACATAGCAATTACCTGTTGGAGAGCGTCCCGGGTTAAAATATCTAATATGATATAATAAAATATCTAATATGACAACATAATTAATGACTTGTCAATATATGATTAATGATGATGATGATTATTATTATTATTATTATTATTATTATTATTATTATTATTATTATTATTATTTTAAACAAATATCTGACATAAGTTATCATATTCTAATATAAAAAAAGGTAATTGGGCCGGGTATCACCTAATCCCAGGCCCGACCCAAACCCACAATTTTTTTAAACTAATTCTAAACCTGACACAATACCTGTCGGGTTACAAAAAATAGTTATTTTTTTCTCCGTTTTTTATATAGCACTATGGTACTCGTTGGAAAGATAATAAAACGCTCGTTAATTTGGTGTAATTTTTTTCTTTAAAAAATCTCGTGTATAAAAGATATTAACGTTTAAAAGTTATGGGAAGAAACTTTAGAGATAAAAATATAATTTTGTTTTTAAATTATTATTTTTCTAAAATAAAGGCCTTGCCACATGGGATGACACATGGCACACCCAATAAAGAGAATACCCTCTTTGAATGCCATGTCATTAAAATGGCTTTGTTTATTATATGTATAGATATTGATCTAATGTACTAACAAAAAAGAGCGTACACATATGAATATTATAGGAGACATAAATGTTTCAAAGGAGAAAAGTACTCTATGATAGTCCGAATACTATAAAATAAGGGAAAATGACCAATATAGCCCGTTGACCGGGCATTTTGCACAAATAGCCCCCTCCACCGTCTTTGGAGAGACGGGACACGGCTCCCAACCCGCCTGAACCGTCTTTGGATAGACGGGACACGTTGTGACCCCCCCCCCCCAACCGCCACGTGGCGTCTCTGATCCCGAGGCTGTACCGTCTCTCTCCGGACGGGTCAGAGATCTCTCCCAGACGGTTCACGTTTACCAAGACGGCTGAGCCTTCGGTTCAACCGTCTCCAAAGACGGTTCACGTCTATCAATGCCGGCTGTCCCTTCGGGTTAACCGTCTCAAACAGACGGGTCACCTTTCCCAATACGTCTTAACGAAATTTGTGAACCGTCTGAACCGTCTGAACCGTCTCACGAGTGTATATAAATACCCCAATTAACTTAACGAAATTTGCACCCACCGCTCTCCTCTAAGCTTTCATCTTCCATGCACCCACCCGTCTCCTCTAAGCTTTCATCTTCCATGCACCCACCCGTCTCCTCTAAGCTTTCATCTTCCAATCCAATGACGTTTTTTTACTTTCCCAGCCGAAGCCCCAGCCGAAGCCTACCGGCTTCGGAAAATATGTCCCGGTTACTTGGATTGTTGTTTCATCTGCGTACGGCTACTTGGATTGTTGTTCCATCTGCGCGTGGTTTGCAACCCGTGTAATGGATCGATGATGTGGTGGTCTACATTTTAGGCAAGTTCGCTCGCTTTCCGAATTTATGTCTCGATGTTCGACGTGTGCTCACTGAGAACTATTGTTACATAAAACGAGGAAATGTTTCGGACTTGTCTGTGTAGAGCACATACACCATTCGAAACAACGTCTATGTAGACCACTGCTACTACCGCCGCTGTGGAGGACAAAACATCTAACACTAAGATGTAGTCCTCAATAGTTGGTTAGACATTACTATTACTTCAAACAAAGTTCCTAGTTCTGGAAGTAAATTTGGGAAGTTTGTTGTAATAGTGTAGTTTTTTACTTGTTGCTTCTTTATTTTCTCTTGTTGCTTTTTTATTCTCGGGAAGTTTGTTGTAATAGTGTAGTTTTTTAATTGTTATTGTAATAATATTTATTGTTTATTTGTGATTGTAATAGTATAGTACGTTTAAATATAAAAACAAAACGACAAATTAAAAATATAACCAACTATTGCATTAAAAATAAAACCATTACAAATAAATAAAAACATAATTAAAAATTACATAAGACGATGTTTAATCATTTGCCACACGGACACATGTTTAAACTCTTTACCCTCCCTATTTTTGTACTGCCTTAGACTGTGTCTAATGGCCACGTCTTCAGGAAAGTTTGCGGGTACGTCGTAAAGGGTCCGGTTATGGTGGCTGTTGAATATTTGACACTTTGTCGTCAAATCATTCAACTTGCGGCTAAGCGACTCGGTGGTACGTTGTGAGCCCCCAACGAGCCGGTTGTACTCATTCAGGATCCGGAACCACTTGTTGTTGAGGTGTGTACTCTCCTCAACATGCAGCCATGCCGCAATCAACGCAATCTCTTGTTCTTCCGTCCATCTTTGGGGTGCCATTGGTGTTGGACGGTGGTTTGGACGGTGTTGGACGGTGGTTTGGACGGTGTTGGATGGTGTTGGACGGTGGTTTGGACGGTGTTAGACGGTGTTGGACGGTGTTGGACGGTGGTTTGGACGGTGTTGGACGGTGTTGGACGGTGGTCGTCGGGTAGTAGATGGTGTTTGGACGGAGTTGTACGGTGGTTGATTATGTTCAGACGGGTTGGATGACGGGAAATGGACGGGAGACGGGTATTTATAGGGCTGAGCCGGACAACCGAAGCGTCGCCGCTCATCGGGAACCACCGCGTCGGTAAATGTGTACCGTCTCTCAAGACGGTTGAACCGAAGGGTCAGCCGTCTTGGGAAAGGTGACCCGTCTTTTTGAGACGGTTGACCCAAAGTGTCAGCCGGCATTGATAGACGTGAACCGTCTGGGAGAGGGTTCTGACCCGTCTGGAGAGAGACGGTACATCTCGGGATCAGAGACGCCACGTGGCGGTTCTCTGTTGGCTGAAATGGGAAGCCTCTCGGGAGACGGTTCAGGCGGGTTGGGAGCCGTGTCCCGTCTCTCCAAAGACGGTGGAGGGGGCTATTTGTGCAAAATGCCCGGTCAACGGGCTATATTGGTCATTTTCCCATAAAATAATTTACATAAAAATACAACAAAAAAAAAAAAAAACGTTATTAAAATGATATTAGATCTAATATATAATTGAAAATTAGTACCATTGAAAATTCAATCAACAATATACTCTATAAAGATCTAAATTCAACAAATTTGACTTACTCCGTATTATATTGATAATAGACATAAAAAAATAAAAAAGAAAATACGTGACGTTATTATTTTGTAAGCTAATAAGACGTGGTTGATTTCTATCTTCACAAAACAAAATACGCATGATTTAACGTTGATTGGTTAACAAAATGGTCCAAAGAAGCATGCTTCAATTCACCACCACAATTTCCTAATGTTTCTTTCGATCATCTTCAAAACCCCTTTGCCTTTTCAAGATTCCATCGACAACAAGAAACACAAACATACGTGTTCAAGTCGGTTACATTTTCATCGTCTTCGAGTGGGACGTTTGAGGTTCAAATCCTATGGTGCGATCGCTTCTCGTGAGACAATGTCAATTTTTTATAACCCTTTTAACGTGTTATATAGTTTTAGGTTATGTGATTAATTAAAAGACAACATATCCTCGGGTACATTATAGAATCCACACAAGAATTGTTTGAAAGAAATGACTATAACAAAGAAAATAGTCTTTTTAATAGAAGAACATAGTTAAGTTTAAATCTTTCTAATAAATATAAGTAAATATAAGTGTATAACTGGGTTACGCCAATGTGGGGTAGCTCACTCGGTAGAGGCTTATGTCTCTTACACGGGAGGTCCTAGATTCAAATCTAGGCAAAGGTGTATTTGGTGTAAATATAATGGGAGTGTAACATTTGCCGTTCAAAAAAAAACAAAAAAAAAAAAAAAAAAAACAAACTGGAGCTTACGGATGCCCCCAAAAACGTGGGGTATGTCTCTCTTCTTTGACTCCAACATGGGCTAAAGCTCGTTATAAATGGATGTTGTGGAATGGCGGGAGGGTGCCGTATCAGTCATTAACGGTTGGAACACCGTGCCCCTCTGTTATTCAACATAGTTCTTCGGGCAATAGTTATTCCAATGGCGACAGTAATGGAAGAAAATGGGCATGATAGTGGGACCCACCCCAATTTAAACCAACCAAATATTTTTTATTTTTTTTACTTTTCTTATTTTTATTATGTTTAGTTGTTGGGTAAGCTGGCAAGACTTTTTGTTAGTTATTGGGGTGTGTTGTTATTCCACAACATCCGTCTTAGAGATCTATATTATGATTTTCTGAAGTGAATGTAAGAAAATAAAAATAAATTAATAATCAATGTAAAGATCATGGTCATGAACGTTGTTCAAGCAGCCATATACTCATTGGTATCCAAAACCTCTATTGTTGTAGATTAAGCTGCACAAGTTTGTGATCTATATATAATTTGAAAAGGTAGCTTTTATTACAGAATTTGGAATATAATTTTTGCAAGTGAAGATGCTTATGTTGATTAATAATGAGTATGTAGCACATAAACAGCACACAAGTGACACAGCACAAGATATATGTAGGTCATCCACTTCAGGTAGATCTTATTATGGTTTTACAATTACATAGGACTATGCATATGATTCCTTGACTGGGCTTAAGTTTCATACGGGTCGGTCCTGTAATCGTGGGGCTCGTAGTCGTAGCTTTTTACTGGATGCAAGAAACTAATTACTTATGTTTTAAAATATTAACAGGTTTGTGCTGTCAAATAACATCTTTCTGGAAATAGAGAAGAGTTCTGTAACTGGTATATGCTTTTATGAAGCTTAATATTGCATTATAATCTGAACAATAGCTCCTCTTGTTTTCATGCTATTTGAACTTTCTGTTAATACTGAACATGTTTTTGATGACATCGCGTAGGGCGGCCTGTGTTTTTAAAATGTGTGGTTATATAAGCCTATAACATAGACATTTGAAACTGTATGTGAAAATCTTATAATATAAGAGCTATTATATCCAATAAATCATGTTTTCAAATGTTCAAGCAGAAATTCTTTTTACCAAAACTGATTGTTGTCCATTGTATGCCATAAGTGCTTGCAGTTCACATTGTATGCTATGCTTGAATATTAAGTGGCGTTTTCGAAGCCATGACTCTGACTGATAGTTCATGCGCCTTCTCCAACTTCTCAACCACTTGACCCATTGATGGTCTTTCTGGTTTGTGTCCTGTGCATGACATTGCTAGCTTAAACACAATTTCAAAGGCTTCTGTAGAGTATTCACCTTCTAGACTCGGATCAGCAAATCCTACTATGCTTCCGCCTCTGGTTAGCGACTTCGCCTGTTATTTTTTAGTGTTTAGATTCTATTTGGTTTAACCATACAAAAAAGTTTAACAACTTATTAACATATTTGGTATTTACCATCCTCACTAATGACATCGGTTGGCTTGCGTTCATGTTTATAACTTTCTTTCCTGATATAATTTGTAGAAGCACTATTCCAAAACTATACACATCACCGGCTGAATTGACTTGACGGTCACTTTGGTATTCGGGGTCAACATAACCGAATGTTCCTCTGACCTCTGAGCTTGCATATGTTTCTCCAATGTCAATAACCTTGGACAGCCCAAAGTCAGATAGCTTGGCCTCAAGTTTTGGTCCTAGGAGTATGTTTGTCGGCTGTAGTTTTATACAAATACTAGCTATAAATCCGAAACAAAAATCTTGCAAATTATTTATGTTTGATCAAACCTTAATATCGCGATGAACAATGCAACCCTCTGAATATGTGTGGAGAAACCAAAGTCCTCGCGCAGAGTCTACTGCTATCTCAAGCCTTTGAATCCATGACAACTTCTTACTCTTCCCTGAATACGAACGAACTCATCAGAAAGATGATTAAATTACGGCTTACCATGAACATGAAAAACCATATATTTAAAATGGTTTATAATAATACCGAAAAGCCACTCTGCGAGGTTTCCATTGACACATAGTTCATAAATGAGGAAGCATTCATCTCCATTGTCACAATACCCTAGCAATGTAACGAGATTCGGATGTTTAACAAGCGCTAGATTCTTAACTTCCCTCAGAAAAGTTTCTACAAATTCTTCATTGATGATATGCTTGATGGCAACACGTCGTTTATTTTTTAGTCTGCCTCTATACACCTTGCCTGTTTTGCTCACATCACATTAGTGTTTGGCTAAATATTGTTACAACACAAATGGGTGTTTGGCTAAATATTGTTACTATAGATAAATGCTTACCAGCAGTTCCTTCACCAATGTAGTTTGATTGATCCAAGTTGTTAGTCGCATGATGGATCTCTTTAAGCGGAACCTTAAGATATTCAGACTTCTTTGGTAGATCACGCCTCGTGCCTGTCAAACAAAAGATATGAATTTACACATGTTTGTTCTTGATCTAGAGTTTCACCATATGAGTAAGGCAGTAGATGTACCATCTTCTTGTGCTTTTGAACGCGATTTCTGACATCGTCTTACAATGATATATACACATACTATCACTAACGCTAAAACCCCTGCTAGCGGTCCAACTATCTCTGTTTAAGCAACAAAGCAATCTTTTAGTATGATTAATATCAGGGGTCTTTAATTTTTTTTTTTTTTTGGAATATGCACTTGTATATGTATAAATCATCTTTATTATCTTAAACATTTTAACACAAACCAACGATTTTGAAAAAAAAATCAGTTAAAACTGGCAACATCGAACTGTCAATCTTCCAAACTGCTAAAGCCAGATGGTCTGGCCGACTCATCAAACCGGCATGTTTGGTTTGAAGTTTCCTGAAACCGTAGTTAGCGGTTTAGCCCAGATTTTGCAAGTTGCATTGTAACATTTTCATTTTACAATGTTACAAATAAAACAAGATACAAAGAAAAGCATACTAGCTGTATCATTATTTTTTTCATTCTTTTTTTCTTGTGTACTGGTTTCAGCATATTCCTTCAAATCTGCAAAGAATGATGAAGAGGCTTAGTGTGCATCACCAAATAGAAAGCATAACAAAAAACAACAAATTATAACTTTTAAGGGCATCTCATTACCATTGGTAACACTGCCAAGGCATCTATGAATGTTCTGCACCCAAATCAAGTCGTCGACTCGACTACTAGTCAATGAAGTCAACACTGCAAACCTGCATAAATCAGCATCATCCATATCTCCACTTTCTATCCCTTTAATCTCATTCCAACTCTTTACACATTCCCCACACGACCGCTTCCAGTAACCACTACGACCACCACCATCACTACGTTTTAACAAACTGCAGCCCGTCGACAAACCTCTAACTTCATCACCAAGCTTATTAAGCACATCTTGAACCAACAAACCCGAGCAGCCTTTTACACCGCTAGTTATCTTTAACTTATCGATCCCACAAATAAAAACATCCGTTATGTTGTTTTTAATCTTGTTCAAGCAACTTGTTTGTTCAGTTGAATTCAAGTAGATTTTTCCCGTCTGATTTGCACGCAAAGCTAGCGCGTCAAGGTATATGTTAAACGGCTCTTTACAACATTTATCTTGTAAAAAATCGTTCCATGTCCCTTCGTCGCATGTTGAGTTTAGCGCGGTTGTAAGGTTCTTGAACTTGAGTGGACAGTGAGTTAAAGAAGGCTGGGAAACTATGTTTTTGATAGAATTATTAAACCACATGAACAAGAAGATGAAGGATGTATGAATGATCATTTGAGTATCCATCAACATTGGCATAGTTTGATCAAAAGATGTAGCTAAATATTTGTTTTTGTTTATATGGAAAGTGTTTGAAGAGAAGAATGTTGTTGGGTTAAAAGAGGATTGGTTACAACGTCAAGTAACCAAACTATATAGTATATAACTATTGTTATTGTGTTGTCCGGACATTATTGTAACCATTGGAAAGACAGGTATAGTTGACGGCGGAATCAGTTATGAAGGGATATCCAAAGTAGTTATAGTAACATATTTTGATTGTTGTACCTTGTGTTTTGATAAATGGACCTCTATGTGGTTTGTGTCAATTAGTTAAAACTTTTTTGCTTACAATAATTAGATAAAAGATTCAAGGCAAGAATTCTATCAAAGATTCTGTTTTGAGATATCCAATGAAGTTTAGCTAATTCATTAAACTAGTGACTATCGCCAGCGCGCGTTGCGCGCTTTGTATTTTCCGTGCCTTGTCATTTGGTCGTCTAAAAAAGAAGTTATAGAAGATGTTGATGAATTACAAACCTTGATTCTTCCATTCATGAACCACCCTATAAATAATACAAGGTATCCTTTATTTAAGGATACTAATCAATACATAGTCAATGGCTCATAACTACACATAAATGGCTAGTCAATGGCTAATTTACAACTCATAAACATATTGCTAAATATATCGGCTAATACACCCCCGCAGTCGAAGCGGGAGGGGACTGGATGCTGAGACTGGCGCGAAAGTCTTCAAAGAGAATCCGGGGTAATCCTTTGGTGAAGATGTCCGCGATTTGGTAACGAGAAGGGACATGTAGGACACGCACGTTACCCCGTTGAACTTGTTCACGCACAAAATGGATGTCCAACTCAATGTGTTTGGTGCGCTGGTGCTGAACCGGGTTGCCTGACAAATAAATTGCACTTACGTTGTCACAATAAACTATAGTAGCTCGTGATAGTGGGCGATTCAATTCTAGTAGTAAATTACGTAACCAACAAATTTCAGCTACTGCATTTGCAACTCCACGATATTCGGCCTCTGCACTAGACCTGGAAATGGTGCTCTGTCGCTTGGAGGACCATGAAATCAAATTATCCCCGAAATAGATACAGTATCCACTGGTGGAGCGGCGAGTGTCAGGGCAGCCTGCCCAGTCCGCGTCTGTGTAAGCAACCAAAGACGGATTCGAGTGCGACCCAAGAGATAGACCGTAGGATGCCGTGCCCTTGATGTAGCGAATGATGCGTTTTAGCGCATTCCAATGATCCGTGGTAGGAGAGTGCATATGCATGCACACCTGTTGGACGGCATAGGTGATGTCAGGTCTGGTGAAGGTGAGATACTGCAAAGCACCAGCGAGACTGCGGTACAAGGTCGGGTCATGAAATGGTGTACCGGAAGTGCCGCTGAGTTTCGAATTTGTGTCGACGGGAGTGGCGACCGGGTTACAAGATTGCATACCGGCCCTGGAGATGATATCATGTGCATATTTCTGCTGAGAAAGGAACATGCCATTTTGGTGTCTTGTGACTGCGATGCCAAGAAAATAGCTGAGGGGCCCAAGATCTTTCATAGCGAATTCTGCAGAGAGTTTCGCCATAAGATGCTGACGGAGTGATGATGATGAAGTCACGAGAAGAATATCATCTACGTATAGAAGAAGGTATGCTGTATCATGACCCTGTTTGTAGGTGAACAAGGACGCATCACATTTACTGTGTAAAAATCCAAGGGTGAGGACGAAATCTGTGAATCTTTGGTACCATGCCCGAGGAGCTTGTTTGAGTCCATATAATGATTTCTTGAGAGAGCAGACATGATCTGGAAACCTACGGTCACGAAATCCCATTGGTTGATACATGTAGACGGTTTCGTTGAGAGAACCATGTAGGAATGCATTGGTCACATCTAATTGATGAACCGCCCAACCGTGTGAAAGTGCAATAGAGAGTACTGTGCGGATGGTAGCCGGTTTAACAACCGGACTGAATGTTTCGCCACAATCTACCCCGACTTGTTGTAACCTGCCATCACAAACCAAGCGTGCCTTGTATCTTTCCAAAGTGCCATCCGACCTGTACTTATGTTTAAATAACCACATGCTACGAATAATATTCATGTTAGGGTGGCGAGGGACTAATTCCCAAGTACCGTTTCTAATAAGAGCATTATATTCTGTAGTCATGGCATCAAACCATTCCGGAATAGATAAGGCATCGGTTGGGTTTTTGGGAATAGGTATGACGGGTGTGGTGGTGGAGGAGACGTTGAGATTGAAAGGTTGTTTTGGTTTGTGAATGCCGCTCATGGAGCGAGTGTGGATGGTTCGGGTTGGCGGTTGAGGTGGGTTCTGATGGTGAGGGGGGGGCGAGTTGTTTGTGGATTGTGGATTGGATGTGGTTTGAGGTGTGTGGGATTGGGCCGTAGGGGAGAAGGTTTGGGCTTGAGTGTTTGCGTTTGGTTGGGGAGTAGGTGGGCCGTTTGTAGTGGGTGGTATAGGTGGGTTAGAGGAGGTTTGGACATGGGGCCACAACTGTGGCGGAAATTGGGCTGACAAGAAATCGTAATTGGGTGGAGGTTGAGGGGTGTTTGCGAAGGGAAAAATCGTCTCATCAAAGGCGACATGACGGGAGATAATGATTTGTTTAGTTGTGAGATTGAGGCATTTATAACCGCGGTGTGTGGGAGGGTAACCAAGAAAAACGCAAGGTTGTGAGCGGTGGTCAAGTTTATGAATGGTGGTGGGCGGAGTTAACGGGTAACATAGGCACCCAAAAACTCGCAAGTGGTCATAAGTGGGAGTGGTTAGATATAGAAGCTCGGTGGGGGTTTTGTTCTTGGTTGGTTTGGATGGTAGTATGTTTAGGAGGTAGGTTGCTGTTTCAAGGGCATGGTGCCAGTATGTGTTGGGTAGGGAAGCATGGGCAAGAAGACTACGAACCATATTGTTGATGGTACGGATCTTCCTTTCGGCCTTGCCGTTTTGGGAAGAGGTGTGTGGACAAGACAAACGGAAAAGGATTCCGTTTGTTTTAAAAAAGGTTTGGAAAGACGAGTTGATGTACTCGCGGCCATTGTCACATTGGAATGTTTTTATTGTGCGTTCAAATTGGGTTTGGATTTCTTTAGCAAATTGTGTAAATGCGGAAAAGGTTTGGGATTTGTGAGATAGTGGTATGGTCCAAAGGAAGTTCGTGTAGTCATCTAAAAATAAAACATAATATTTGTGACCACTCGAACTAAGGATGGGGGAGGTCCATATATCACTATGTATAATGTCAAAAGGTTGTTTAGTATAAGTATTGGAAGCATAAAAAGGCAAACGAGTACTTTTTCCATAGACACATGACTGGCATACATTATTATTAGGTTTATTAAAAACAATAGAATCAGAAGATTTTAAATGTTGTAAAGAAGGGAGGCCCGCATGTCCAAGTCTTTGATGCCAGAGGGATGATGAAATAGCAGCAAACGCGGAAGGTGAATGGGAGCTAGGTCCGAGTACCAGGGGGTACAAATCACCGCTGCTGTTGCACCGGAGGAGCGGTGTCTTGGTCTTGTAATCCTTCACAAGAAAACCAAATTCATCAAATTCAATAGAAACAGAATTTTCCCTAGTGAATTTTCGAACAGATATAAGGTTCTTTAAAAGTCTGGGTGAGTATAGGACATTTTTAAGGACAAATGGTGGGTAGGGCTTGGGTAGGTATTTGGTGCCTTGACCTAAGACCGGAATGGTATCGCCGTTACCTACAATAATATTTTTAGAAATGCTATTATTAGAAAAAGTATGGAAATCACCTTGCTCATGGGTCATTGTAGAAGTGGCCCCGGTGTCAAAATATTGTGTCGGATCCTGCAAAGACATGGTATATAAGGCTTGCTCAATGTCCGTTGGAGAGTATGCCATGTGATAGGCCTGATTGGGCTTGGACCCGAGAACACCCGCTGAAGAGTTGGGCTGCTGAGAGTTGGACTTTGGCTGCTGATTAGTGTTCGGGTATGGGCAAGGAGGGACCATCCAAGAATTAGTGGGCTGCTGAGTGGAAGACCCTTGAGAGTAGCCTGTTGGGCCGGCCCAAGGCATCATCCAAGGAAAATAAGGAGCCGGCCAAAAACTGTTCTGATTAAAACGCTGCTGTCCGCCCCTTCCATATGATCCACGGCCCCTGCCCCTTCCGCGATGACGACCGCGACCGCGTGACATGTTTTCTGAACGATCAGGACGCGGCTGGTCCGTGTGAGACGACCCACGTGCGGTGCCTGCGGAGAGTGCGTGTGTCGCAGATTTGGAGGCCAACAGTGCGTTCTCGGCTTTCTGCGTCTCAACCTGGCAAAGCCTGGATCGTGCGTTGTAAAACGTCGGTAAGGGCTGCTGATTTGCCAAGATGGTTTGGATGCCTTCGTATTGTTCGTTCAGGCCGGCCAAAAGTTGGAGGACAAGCCGGTCTTCTGCAACTGGAGCCCCGACATTTGCGAGTTGATCCGCGAGTACCTTGATTTGCTGACAGTACGCTGACATGTTTGGAAAAGCGTCAAGCCGTGTGGAGGAAAATTTCTGAGTGAGATAAATCGCCCTGGCGGCCTTGTTATCGTGAAAAAGATTTTCGATGGCAACCCACGCATCATGCGCGGTAGAAGTCTTGTCGATGATGGTGTGGAGGACGTCGTTTGAGATGGTGCTGTAAAGCCATTGCAGGACGATGGCGTCCAGCCGGTTCCATTCTGCCGCGGCTTGGGGATCAGAGGAGGTGGCTGCTGGTTTGGGTAGAAGGTGGTCTTCGACGAGGTATGCTCGGCAATGGATTTGAAACAGGGTGGACCAAGAGTTATACTGGCTAGACTCGATTTCAAGTTTGATGGGTACGAAGTTTTGGATATTGGAGACGGTGGTGGCAGGGTGTAGTTTAGAGTCGTTTGGAGGTTGTGAGGGTTGATCGGCCATAGTGGGGCTGTGAAGAAGGTGTAGCAGATTGAGTAATTATGTGGCAGAATAGAAGAAGGTGTAGCAGGATGTAGGTGTTGTAGGAGAAAGGAAGTTGCAAACTTGTGAGGAAGTATGCGGCAGAATAGAGGTTTGACTCATGATACCATGATGAATTACAAACCTTGATTCTTCCATTCATGAACCACCCTATAAATAATACAAGGTATCCTTTATTTAAGGATACTAATCAATACATAGTCAATGGCTCATAACTACACATAAATGGCTAGTCAATGGCTAATTTACAACTCATAAACATATTGCTAAATATATCGGCTAATAGATGTTATTTAAAAAACAACAAAAATATAAAGTCAAACTCAAAATGTCCAAACCTGTACATTTGTTTTGTTGTGCTTTACAATATCAATTTAGCAAGCAGGACAAATCAAATTTGTTTGAAGTATTCACCCACTTTTCATTAATTATCTTGTATTTCTCTAATTACCTTGCCCCTCTCATTCCTCACTAACATTGTTTAGCCACTCACCCTACATCTTTAGGGTGACCTACAAGACCATACAGACCCAAAAATTTCGAGCCAGCACAAGAAGTGCGTCTCGGGACGCCTTACACCTCCGCCCCTGAAGCGCCGCTTCTGGGCGCTTCATGTAATATCACGCCTCAGCAAAAAAAAAAAACGTTTTCCAAAGAGCCTATAGCGCCTCACGACTGATCCTTTCAAAAAGCTAGACAAATCAAAGAGATGTCCCAGTTTACCTACAATACTCATCTTCGTCTTTATTTAACCACTCAAAGATATAGAATAACTATGAGGTGGTAAGTACATAGCAACATATAACCGGCTCATTAATGGAACGTACATATAACAACATTGTAGACACGATGGCCAAAAATACCAGAAAACATGGCCATGCTGAAGTCATTAATAAATCATCGGTGAGCATGCACCATAGATCCTATGACCAGAGACTAGAAGCAACTTAAGCACTGCCCAATCATTCTTCCCTTAAGAAATCCACTAAATCAATATTCAAGACCGAAATAGAAGTTAGGGTTAAGTGTCAATAACTATTAGAATTAGGTTTTACCTCTCAAATGAGGCAGGTGATATGCCGGAAGGGAGGCGCAGGTTAGCATCGCCATGGGCGTAGCTCTTAAGGGGCGGTCGACCCCCCCGATTTTTTGCTCAGAAGTTCCGATTATATAGTATTAATATATAATTTTTTTGGTATATACGGTTTCGACCCCCCAAAACTGGTTTCGACTCCCCGAAACTAGTGATTTCCGAATTCCGACCACCCATTGACTTCCGAGTTTCGGGCCAAGCCATCGCCACTAACGTCGCAGTGCTGACGAAGATGAGGCGGCGGCGAACGAAATCAACTAAATAGGTTAAAAAACTAAGAGTCTCGAACCCAGGTCACAACATTAACACAACAAACAAACCAACCACGCCGAAGTGCTTATTGAGATATGACTTTTTGAAAAGGAGTTTTAAAAAAAGTGTTTGGATCAGCTTTTGGGATGAGAAACGTCAAAAAGTCAAAAGATTGTTTTTTAAGTGTTTCGCTTAACTTATTGTGAATATTGATTGTATGGATGGTAGATTTGTAATTTTTTTTTCCAAAAGCCAAAAGTATGCCCGGTTCACCACATGGAAAAGAAAAACTAAAAATAAATAAATAAATAAAAAATAAAAAAAACATGCAAAATTTCAAACTAACGGTTTCATCTTCAATGTCTAAAGTGTCTACAAAACAAATGAAAGTACAAATGATAGAGGTTGGATCTTCAGTAAGAATAAAAGCCAAAAGCCAGGATTTCTAACTTCAAAAAAACAGTTTTCACCCTTAAAAGCCAAAAGTCAAAACAGAAAGTGATTTTGGGTTACTCAAACAGTTTTTTAACTTATTGGAAAAGCCAATAAGTCAATAAGTTGTTTTGAAACTCAATCCCAAACACCCTCTAAATAGGTTAAAAAAACGTTAGCAAAAAATAAAATAAAAACCGATAAGCACGATTCATCAACACTTGAAAACTAATATAAAGACTGAATTACAAGTTTTGTCCTTTAACTTTGTACCCTTTTTCAAAGGATGTCCTTTAACTTCAAAGTTGATTGGTTTTGTCCTTTAGCTTTTAAAATGTTGCACGTTATGTCCTTTAGTGCTAACTCAGTTACTTTTCGTCGTTAAATTAGATCACGTGGATGGCACACGAGGGCAGAACAGTAAAATCATCACCCCCTTTCATTTCCCCCTATTATAACACCATATGAACCCTAATTTCCCAATTACTATCTGCAGATCGAAGCTAGGGTTCCAAATCCTCAAAATCAAAATGGTTTATTGTCGATGTGGAAGGGAAGCAGTCATCCTCACATCATGGACCGATAAAAACCCAGGTCGACGATTCTATGCTTGTAATCAGGTTAGTTAATCTGATGTCAAACTGGTTGATTCGTGACGTACCTTGATTTTAGAATTTAACGGGTTGATTCGTTATTGTTAGGGACGAAAATGTGGATTCATTAGTTGGGTTGAGAAAAACAGATGTCAAACTTGCACAGAAACTATTCCTGGTTTGATTAGGGCTAAGAACCAGTTGGAGTCAACGAATCAGGAGCTTGAAGTGTCAAACAAGGTTCTTGAGCAAAAATTGACAGACAGTGAAGCTAAAAGGAAGATTATGAAGAAGGTGTTGCTTATCAGTTGGATCTGTTTTGTGTCTTATATGATCTTCAGTTAGTTTAATGGTCTAATGTAATGTATTAATGTTGTTAGTGTGTAATGTATCTGGTTTGGATAATGTAATTGTGGTTTTGATGTATAAAAAGTGCAAAAAATGCACAGTTAGTTGGAAGTGGTTGGATAATGTATTTGACCCATTTTGAATTTGTTGTTTTGTGAACATAAAGGGACCATTACAACTGTAACACCCCGTTATTAAGTACCCAAAATTATATATATAATCTATGATTAATTAACATAATTATCTAATATTATAACTAAGCTAATCCGGCCCAATGAAATGGGCCCAATAGATCGAGCCCACCCGATAATAGAATATCAAAACATATAAAGCTTGTAAAGCCCAATACCCCTTCGGCACACCAAGACCATCCGGCCCAAACCACACACTCTTGTTCTTGCTTTCATTCACATGCATTCACCTTTCCTCTGCCTACAACTCATGCTAACATCCACCTATCCAAGTTCCTTTTCATCATCATCATCATATTCATGCACCATCCTTGTATTGATTTTTATTATATACTCAACCTTTATATGGTGAACATGTGTCCAAGCTCATCATCAAGTAATCATCATCCTATCATAATCCTTATCCATCTTATATACATATATCATCCATGAACATGGATACCTTCATCCTAATCACAAGCCCCATTTAATGCTAGCCCTCTTTCTCTGCTTACTTCTCGAGCTTCCTTCACACCTGTACACATAAGAAGTCACACTTTTCCTCATCTTATCATTACCTTGACATATGATTCATGCACCTCTTTTAGTATAATATATACTCCTCCTCTTCTGTTGAGAAACTCAAGCACGCATGCATACATGATGCACACCTTCAAGTATAATAGTATACATATGAATATATAAATATACATCCATTACTCATATATATACACTCACGTAAAGCACCTCTCATGCACACCCATTCATAATATATACCCACATATATTGTTCCTGCAACAAAACCGTATGAGAGAGAGGAGAGAGAGTGACGTGAGAGGAAGGCAACCACTTTCCGGTCGTCTTCTCCGGCTAAATCTCCGGCGACCCGTCACCATGTTCACCGTATCCAACTCCAAACCTGACTACTCCCTGTTCTGGTACCCCGACACCACAAACCCAACATCATTCTGTTCGACATAACTGACAACCCGACACTCTATCCGACTACCTATATGAACCATTGATACCGTCCTATTTACCCCAACTATCACCACCCGTAAACCATGACTCGTATCCGGTCATCGTCTCCAGTCCCTGTTCGTTCACCTCCAACCAACCGGTAACGGTTACCGGCTCTGTTACAGAGCGTCTCTTCGAACCGGTTGACCTTGTAGCCCGGTTATATCCTTCTCGGGTCTCGATTGTACCCTTCAAACAACGAACATCTCATTTACGTCCATTGGTCCCGTCACCATTTGCGTTAATGAAGATAATAAAACCGGTAGTCTACCCCGAGTCTTGATCGTAACCGACCTGGGATCGAACCCGTTTGAACACCGAGGAAGACGAAGGAGGTATAAAAACTGTTAAGTTATAATTATTATTACTATGTTATTATTAATACTTTATTATTATTATTATTATTATTATTATTATCATATTATTATTGTTATTATATTATTATTATAAAACGTGAAACGTGTGGGACGATAATATTAACCTGACAATATTAAACCGGATATCTATATATTTATACACGATAATATAAAATATTATATGAAAGGAATGTCATCGGCGTTATCACGTGCATAAGTTTTGCACGCGCTAATGTATACAAAATATATTAGGTACAATACATCTTGGAATATACCGATAGGGAATAATCTACATAACCAGAAGAATATAATAGAGGTGAGTACATGACCCTTTCCCCCTTTTATTTATAAAGCTTTTGGGCTGATTACATGCTTGTCCAGTCGTGATCAAAGTATTTTATATGGTTTATATTATAAAAGTGTTATCGAGTTGTTAATAGAATATCATCGAATCATGATCATGTTATGTTAGACAAAAAGGATTGGTGAAACCACTTTTGCAAACCTTAGTCTAATTCACTTCTGTCAAAATACTCTAAGTTTAGAACTGCTGAAGACAAAGGATCAAACTGCTGAAGAAGAGATTCAGAAGTGCTGAAGAAGAAAAGTCATCAGAAGTTCTGAAGTTCAAACCAAACACTTCTACTGAAGAACTACTGAAGACAAACTACTCATCAGTAGTTTGTCATTCATCAGTACTTACAGAAGATCTTTTCCACCGCCTTTATATATCAGTAGTTTAATACTTTAGTATTTCTTTTTGCTTTATGTACAAGTTCCAAGACTGCAACTTGTTGCAACTTGTTTCTGAACTTGCTTTTGGCAAGGTTCATGTATTTGTAAAGTCTATAAATAGAAGGGTTCATCCCTCTGTTTTAGACATTGATTTTAATACAAGAAATCCTTCAACTCTTATTATTGTTATTTCCATTTCGTGTTTACTGAGAATCTGTCAAAGTATTTCATTCTCATTCAATACTTAGATTCTCAATAAACACATCTCATTTATTAGTTCTTGATTCCAGGGGGAGTAATAACTCCTGTTGATAAGTGTAGCTTTAAACTTATAAACATTCCGTTGTGCTATCACTCACCAAGAACTTGCTAAACACTTAAGTGTCAACTAGCAAGTTCAACTAAAAGAGCAGCTTACTGATCCAACATGTTATATAATAGAATTCGGTCGAATAGAAATCACGTAGAATGGATCCATTCGGTATCACGAGAATATATTTTTCTAAACCAAGTAGAGGTTTGGAACCACAATAAGCATTTGTATGGTGCTCCATCGATAATATATTCCACCTTAGAATGACAGAACCATATAGAAAGAGTTGCATGTTTGTTAAACTTGAGTTATTATTATCAGTATGTCTAAATCTTGGCATGTCTCACTAGTATGAAAATACTAACGTACTTTTAAGCATGTGGTCAGGTATTTATACAAGATATTAAAGAGAAAGCTGACGAATAGAAGATCTGGATAAGAAGAGGATGCTATGGCTATATTTTATGTATTTCATTAGTATTGAAATTCAGTTTAATGTAATCATTACAATTAAATCTGTTAATGCTAATCCGCTGCGCCACCTGGGTCGTTACAGGTGGTATCAGAGCACCAGATTCAATTAATAGAAATCCTCTTCTGATCCAAGATCAAATAAAAATATTTTAGAAAGAAATCTATGCCAATAGAAATTATAAGAAAGTACAGAAAAATTATCAAGGAAATTACTAGAATAATATTTGTGAGGTAAATTGACAATTTTTGTGCGCAGAAAATTGTGAATTTACAGGCACGATTGATTTCTATAAAATTCTTTGGTAATACCAAAATATAGAAAATACAAGAAATATGAATTATCTATAAACAAGAATTTTATGAAGTATAGATAAGTTATTATAGAAGTATTCTTTCTATCCCTCGTATAAGTTAGTCAGATTGGTGAAAGAAGAAATTTATGTATAAACTCATAACATAATTAGAAGAATATATCTGATTATTAAAGAAAAATTATAAATCTTATTCCTCCGACAAAATTCGTTATATCTGCCGCCCAGATGAAAACCAAGTAAACATAAATATATTCTATAAGAATATACCATTTCGTATAACTTATCATTTGAAACCATCAGTACAAATATTTTCACAAAATATCCGGAAAAATATATATATTCTATAATTCCTTTTAAAACTTCGTTCTGTCCGCTTTGCAAAATCATTTCTTGGACCTATAAACCTAGAAAACTATTTTCAACTCGGAAATCTTATAAGAAGCCATAAAAGAATATCAGAATCCAACTCATATTATCAAGAAATAGAATCAGTGTCATCCCGATCTGAACGAATCAATAGAAGTAAAATTAAAGTTTATATTAAATCGAGACATTTAAAAGATACTTTCATCTCAAAGTTTAAAAGTCCAGCTCGTTGGACATAATGTTTCACCTGAAGACTTCTTAGTATTCCAATTTGAAAACATATCAGTATACAAATCACTATATAATCACGTTCCTTTCCAAAAGTTTTGGGATCATTAGTATGACGAGACACGTGGAAGGGTGAGCACCTGTATCCTGAGTTTTCTGTCTAAGGTTGGCATTTCGTATAAATCCTAATCAACCGCGGGACCCGTATGCCTACCTGGGAACTCTTGGGATGAGCATTTACTTATAGGCTAAAGCATGTCTCTCATAGGTCACTAGAAATTCTAGAATACTTTGGATATTCAAAGTCTCTGTTGGAAATAATCCCGATAACTTTCCTTTTCTAATTAAAGTTTAACATTCTTTCGTTACATATTCAGTTCGAGATCACGCATGAAACACCTCCGATATAAAAACCTATCACCCCGACTTCATACGCAGTAAAACTTTTACAAATCTTGTCTAATCCTCAAAGTTTGATCTTAACAAATCTATGATTATCAAGAAAACATAATATATCAACGCTTCGGTTATTAGCAGTATTGTCAATCGTTACTCTAGAGTTCTAGAAACTATCCTCACCCGATGGATATCACTACTCGAACTCAGTGTATTATGTTCTTAATTTCATATAATAGTACATATGTCAAAATTACCAGCGAGATTTTGCAGTCAATTAGAGTCGTTCCAAGTATTTATCTCCAACTTATACCGGGAACCTTCTTTCCTTTGTCAAAATATTTAAAAACTCCCACCCGAGTATTCATCCCACATATAATCTAATGACATGCTCAATCTCTGGAAATTTATAAGTCACCTCGTGACAAATTTTTTCAAACATAAAGTTGATTATTTATTCTTAAAATATAAAGACAGATATGCATATCATAAGGGGATATATATTTTCTTTATAAATATCTATACTCTTCACACCGTTCAAATAAAATTTTTGGAAATCAAGTTCGAAGACTTGAGAATTCAGAAAAATGTGAAACTGTAATACACTAATAGTATTACCACTACCATTCCATTGTCTAGAGCCTCGAAGAAAAGAATATAATATTAGATATAAAAAGAATTAGAGCACTTTAAACAATAAACCCGCTATGTAAAAATTGTGACGGCCAAGGTTGCAATTAGAAGAATTCCAAAAACTTTTCTATCGGTATAACTAGTAGAACCCCCGACGATTATGAAGTCCTTCATGATATTGGTTTAACATTTTGAAAGGGTAGTATTTAACTTAAGAAGTATTTCGTTAGAAAAGTGCATACCATTATCATTCTCTGTTCCGAACTCATTCGTTTAAAGGAACTTTAAAGACTTTATAAATAAGGTTGAAGAAATTCTTGGACGATTATAATACTCGGTAACCTCAACCATCGAGTCACAAAACCTGAAACTTGTGACAATATGATAAGAGGGCTTTGATTATACTAAATATGTAATATAACGATAAACCACCGTCTATAAATCGAGATTCTGGAAATTAGGCACGTCCATGGCAGCCTAAGCCTCAAAAATCATAAACTCTTTATAACCAGATTCATTTATATACAGAACTGATTAAAATCTAGCGATCAAATCAGTATATAGAATCAAAGATGGCTTTATGTCCTCTATGCAATTCCTGTGGCAAAAAGAGATCCGGACCCTTATAAGAGGTATATCTGGACGTTTCCCACAGGATTCCGTGTAGGGACATATGATACTATAATGGAAAAAGGCGCACTATCCAACGTTGGAGAGAATTCTTGCACTTTCCATTACAGATGTTGCTAAAACCTTACGAATAGTATTAAGAGATTCCTCAGTTTGGTCGACATAATATCTATGTTTTATTCGATACAAGAATGGCCTATTCTAAAAAGTATCTTACCAATAGATTGACTTCCTTCGGTCATATTCTGGTCATATTTCACATCAATAGAGAACTCTATCGTTCGCATACATAGAAAATATCCTATACGATAAGGATCATCTTTCAATATATATATATATATATATATATATATGAGTGTCTCCTAACAGATCTCCTGAGATAGATTATTGTATCGACATCATATTCTTGATCTTCATCATCCTGGTTGTTATAAGATATCTATTAATATATATAAAAGAATTGAACATTGCTGACGTGGCATGCAATGGTGCCTTCAACCTCTTCATGAAACTGCCACGTGGCATCATAATTCAAAGATTTTAGTGTTTTTGAATTATTTCTCTTTTTAATTAAATTGAGTTATTTTAGGAAAAAAAGAATTTAAAAATAAATTTAAATTTTCTCTCTCATGTTTCCTCCCATAACTTTTAAACGTTAATATCTTTTATATACGAGATTTTTTAAAGAAAAAAATTACACCAAATTAACGAGCGTTTTATTATCTTTCCAACGAGTATCATAGTGCTATATAAAAAACGGAGAAAAAATCAACTATTTTTTGTAGGGTTTCGTTCGTACAGGGAAAAAAAACACACAAAGTGTTCATGTTATTCATTAATCATGTTTTTTCTTTTAAACCACGTTCTTATCTACGATGTTGAAAATCAGCCCAATCACCATGTTATCATTGGAATTTTACTAGGTATACTTCATCAAGAGAAGCTAGGAGAAAGAATCGCGCAACACTGCAACACATGGTGTCAGCTTATAGCAAGATTATTTTTTTATTTATTTAATTACAAGAGTAATAATTATTACCATTAGTATTAGTATTATTAGAATGGTTATATTTTTCAATCCCGGGACACTCTCGGGAATAATGATAGTTGCTGACGTGGCGTTCAATGGTGGCCTCAACCATCTCTTAATTATGCCACGTGGCATAATGAGATGCAATGGTTACAACTTTCAACTTAAGTGTTTGTTTAGTTTATTAGGTTAGGAATTATAAGAGCCATTAGAATGTGAGAAATTAGAGAGATGTGATGAGTTTTTGAATAGTTGCAGCTTACATAAGTGATTCTTTAAATGATTACTGATTAGGTTTTAGATTAAGAAATATGAGTTATTACTGATTAGAATACTATGAACATGCAATGATTGAGAGATTTTGTGGTTAGTTAACTTGAGCCATTTGCAATAGGTTATCACGTAAAATTAGATTTTTCAACCCCGGGACCCTCCCGGGGTAATCAGCTAGTTCAGTATAAAAGTTACTTGTTCAAACCAGCTTGATTCAGTCAGAATTTGACCATTTTCATTTCAATGGAAAAATTTATCATGATCATTTCTATAGAGAATACGTATTAAATCCATTATGATATAGATCTCTTTCCAGTATAAATATATATATATATATGTGTGTGTATGCTTGACATATTTTGGGACAAATTATTGCCTCGATATCATAAAGTATCATTCGTGATCAGTGATCACTATCTTGATCATCAGAAGATTCCACTCCATGAATCTCCTGAAATTATTTCTACGGTATGGATAATGCTTTATAAAGATCCACATTATATGGTTATTCATTTGAATTTTCTGCGAAACTCAGTCTCAACCCGAATATTTATTACAGCTGAAAGTATCTATAGCTCACTGCTCCTGAAAATATTCGTTTATACTTATCAAACTCGAATAAGCCGATAGATTATAGAAAACAAATCTTATGATCTAAGGTTATAATATTTATACGATTTTATATGCCTACGACAATCTGATAAGTGACTATCCGGTGGTTATTTTCAGAATACATAATAAAAGAAATTTATCTAATAGAAATTTGAAAGAAAATCCAAGATATCTTATATTATTGCTAACAAACCAAGGATAAATAAATTATCATCGGGATTATATTAGATACGTATCAAGAATATTAACTTGGTGTATACCGAGCCATCGATATATAATGAAAGAATATTCACGATACCACCATTAGAAAATCCATAAGAAGAATTAGTATAGGCAGAAGATTGACCAAGAATAAATTATCAAAAGAATTATAATTCTTATAGACATGTAAACTATATACATTAGAGGATTATAAGTATCATTATTTAAGAGAAATAGTAGGGTATGCGGATATCATACCACCACAAGAAAGTTATGATAAGAATCGATGTGGCCAAAGGATTGGCAAAAATAAATAATAGTATGAGAAACCTTAGAAAGTAACCTTAATATTATAACCTGAGAATCATTAAAGGAAGGTTAGAAAAATGATAGTATCATGATCTATAGAATTTTATGATTAGACTAGGTATAGCCAAAGGATTGGCCAATGATAAAGAAATATTATAGAAAACACCCAGAAGTAAGATAATCATTAAAGAAAGGCTGCCAAGATTAAGCATCTAAGATTTTAACCATGTCCTTATAGAGTTTAGAATTTATTATCAGAAAATTAAATGGGGGACAAGTTCTATAGGTTGGGGAGAACCTAATAATAGTATATAGATTATCAAAAATAATAAAAAGATATTTATTAAACATTATAAGATAATACGAATCGAATCTCGAGGACGAGATACCAATAGGTTGGGGAGAATGTAACACCCCGTTATTAAGTACCCAAAATTATATATATAATCTATGATTAATTAACATAATTATCTAATATTATTACTAAGCTAATCCGGCCCAATGGAATCGGCCCAATAGATCGAGCCCACCCGATAATAGAAGATCAAAACATATAAAGCTTGTAAAGCCCAATACCCCTTCGGCACACCAAGACCATCCGGCCCAAACCACACACTATTGTTCTTGCTTTCATTCACATGCATTCACCTTTCCTCTGCCTTCAACTCACGCTAACATCCACCTATCCAAGTTCCTTTTCATCATCATCATATTCATGCACCATCCTTGTATTGATTTTTATTATATACTCAACCTTTATAGGGTGAACATGTGTCCAAGCTCATCATCAAGTAATCATCATCCTATCATAATCCTTATCCATCTTATATACATATATCATCCATGACATGAACATGGATACCTTCATCCTTATCACAAGCCCCATTTAATGCTAGCCCTCTTTCTCTGCTTACTTCTCAAGCTTCCTTCACACCTGTACACATAAGAAGTCACACTTATCCTCATCTTATCATTACCTTGACATATGATTCATGCACCTCTTTTAGTATAATATATACTCCTCCTCTTCTGTTGAGAAACTCAAGCACGCATGCATACATGATGCACACCTTCAAGTATAATAGTATACATATGAATATATAAATATACATCCATTACTCATATATATACACTCACGTAAAGCACCTCTCATGCACACCCATTCATAATATATACCCACATATATTGTTCCTACAACAAAACCGTATGAGAGAGAGGAGAGAGAGTGACGTGAGAGGAAGGCAACCACTTTCCGATCGTCTTCTCCGGCTAAATCTTCGGCGACCCGTCACCATGTTCACCGTATCCAACTCCAAACCCAACTACTCCCTGTTCTGGTACCCCGACACCACAAACCCAACATCATTCTGTTCGACATAACTGACAACCCGACACTCTCTCCGACCACCTATATGAACCATTGATACCGTCTTATTTACCCCAACTATCACCACCCGTAAACCATGACTCGTATCCAGTCATCGTCTCCAGTCCCTGTTCGTTCACCTCCAACCAACCGGTAACGGTTACCGGCTCTGTTACAGAGCGTCTCTTCGAACCGTTTGACCTTGTAGCCCGGTTATCCTTCTCTGGTCTCGATTGTACCCTTCAAACAACGAACATCTCATTTACGTCCATTGGTCCCGTCACCATTTGCGTTAATGAAGATAATAAAACCGGTAGTCTACCCCGAGTCTTGATCGTAACCGACCTGGGATCGAACCCGTTTGAACACCGAGGAAGATGAAGGAGGTATAAAAACTGTTAAGTTATAATTATTATTACTATGTTATTATTAATACTTTATTATTATTATTATTATTATTATTATCATATTATTATTGTTATTATATTATTATTATAAAACGTGAAACGTGTGGGACGATAATATTAACCTGACAATATTAAACCGGATATCTATGTATTTATACACGATAATATAAAATATTATATTAAAGGAATGTCCCCGGCGTTATCACGTGCATAAGTTTTGCACGCGCTAATGTGTACAAAATATATTAGGTACAATACATCTTGGAATATACCGATAGGGAATAATCTACATAACCAGAAGAATATAATAGAGGTGAGTACATGACCCTTTCCCCCTTTTATTTATAAAGCTTTTGGGCTGATTACATGCTTGTCCAGTCGTTATCAAAGTATTTTATATGGTTTATATTATAAAAGTGTTATCGAGTTGTTAATAGAATATCATCGAATCATGATCATGTTATATAATAGAATTCGGTCGAATAGAAATCACGTAGAATGGATCCATTCGGTATCACGGGAATATATTTTTCTAAACCAAGTAGAGGTTTGGAACCACAATAAGCATTTGTATGGTGCTCCATCGATAATATATTCCACCTTAGAATGACAGAACCATATAGAAAGAGTTGCATGTTTGTTAAACTTGGGTTATTATTATTAGTATGTCTAAATCTTGGCATATCTCACTAGTATGAAAATACTAACGTACTTTTAAGCATGTGGTCAAGTATTTATACAATATATTAAAGAGAAAGCTGACGAATAGAAGATCTGGATAAGAAGAGGATGCTATGGCTACATTTTATGTATTTCATTAGTATTGAAATTCAGTTTAATGTAATCATTACAATTAAATCTTTTAATGCTAATCCGCTGCGCCACCTGGGTCGTTACAACAACTGACCAAATGCATGTTATGTTTGACCCATTTAAGAACTAACACCAACTGACCATTACAACTGACCAAATGTCCACCAATATGTTATGTTTTTGTGGACATTTTGACCCATTACAACTGATTGCATATTGACATTTAAGAACTAACATCAATGATTACAAATACTTGACCCATTACAACCATGAGACTGCAAATCAGAAACCTACAAAATACTTGACATTTTGACCCATTACAACTGATTGCATATTGACATTTAAGAACTAACATCAATGATAACAAATACTTGACCCATTACAACCATGAGATTGCAAATTAGAAACCTGCAAAATACTTGACATTTTTGACCCATTACAACTGATTGCAAATCAGAAACTTGCAAAATAACACAAACATCTAACCAAAATACCAAAGTACCATAATTTACCCATACATAAGGTTTGTTACATAGAACAACCAACCAAAATACAAACCAGTTTGTTCAAAACCTACATAATAACCATAGTTTAAACCAAAATACCAATGTTTCAAAACCTACATAATAAACATGCATTAACACAACCAACTAAGCTTTTGCAGCCTTCTTCCCTTTCTTATCTTTAACCTGAGCCTTCCCCTTGCCTGTCTTGTCTTTAACCTGGGCCTTCCCTTGCATGTCCTAGAATTGTGTCCCTGGTCCCCACATTTGCCACAGGTCATGTGAGTGTTCTTCCTTGACAACTTTCCAGTCAACTTCATGTCATCCAATTCAACATCAGACCTCTTTCTTCCCTTCTTTGGTCTTCCAACTTGGACATGATGTTTTGAAGGTACAATAAGTGTCTGAGCTGGATTCTTGGGCCACATATCCCTTCCATTGATAGGATTGATCTTGAATGAGTACACTGACTTCCACCTATCCATTGTGTATATTGGATCAACCCAGCTTTCCAAAGCTCCTACCCTTCCACCATTAGCAGCCTTGACCTAAATTGAAGCCACGGCATGTCTGCATGGCATACCTGATAACAATAATATGCAATTTATTATACTAACAGAAAATGCATACACAGTCAAACAACACAAATTAACTTCAATGACATACCAGTTATTTCCCATCCTCTGCAACTACATGTCCTCTTAGCCAAATTGACAACCCTTGCATGATTTGGTTTACCACTAACCTCATATTGATCTCCCCCATTCCATTGAACATGGTAGTGTGTAGCATCCTTCTTGATTTCTTCAAACTGTTCAGTGGCCCATGGTGTCAACAATCCATCACATCTTTCAATCACACCCAGCACAGTCACAATCCTCCTCATTAAGTATTCTCTTATGTATTCAAGGGTAGATATAATGGGCTTGTCTCTAGCTTCAATTATCTTCCCATTATACACTTCACACATGTTGTTCAGCAACATGTCACTTACTGACCTTCCTGTAATATCACACATTAAGTGGTAATTAGTAGATATCAGACATTATAGACTAACAAATTAAGTAGAATGACATACCAGTGAAGTGTGACCTGGACCAATGTAAAGGTAGGATCTTTGATAACCACAAATGGGCCTGCTTATTGAATGCTTTCAAGTTATTCATTGCAGTGGTAAACTCAGGAACTGTTGTGGCTGCTGCACATTTCCATAACATATCTTTATATAGTTTCCCTCTCCAAGTTCCCTTCATATTTTCATGGATATGTCTAAGACAATATCTATGTTCTGCTAATGGAAACAGCTTTGAAACAGCAGGAAGAATCCCCTTCTGTCTATCACTAATGAATGTGAAGTTTGAGTTTCTATCTAGATCTAAGTCATCAGCCAACAGTTCTAAAAACCAAGTCCAAGAACTAAGTGTTTCTGCCTCAACAATTGCATAACATACAGGATACAAACCATTATTGCAATCTACACCTACAGCAGTTAACATCTGACCTGGGAAGGGGCCTTTCATGAATGCACCATCAAGACCTAAGAACCTTTTACCTAGTGCCTTGAATCCTTCTTTTAAAGGTGCCAAGCATACATACATTCTTCTGAACTGTCTGGTTGGGCTATCTGGATCTGGGGATGGTTCAACATCAATCTTGACTGTGCTTCCTGGATTCTTGTCTAGAATTTCACTACCATAATCCCTAAGTAGAGAGTACTGTTCTGCATAGTCTCTGTCAAGGTGCTTCTTAGCCCTAATCTTAGCCCTGTATGCTTTCATTCTTGAAACCCCAAGTTGATACTTTCTTTGAAACTGTTCTTGTACTACTCTAACAGGGATATCTGGGTTGTCTTCTATGTGCTTTAACATTTCCTGAGATAAGAACTTTGATGTACAAGCATAGATCTTTCTTGTTTGAAGACAGGTGTGGTTGGTGTTTAATGTCCTGACAACCCAAGATTCTGTGTTCTAGTCTTTTGAAACCAGGATGGTCCAAGGGCATTGATATAAATGTGGATTTGTCATTTTGCCCCTCCCACCTACATTTACTGTTTCACCTGTCTTCTTTGGTCCCTGTGGTTTTTTCTTTTTTACAACAGGCCCCTTGACTTCTGTTTTATTAACACTTGGACCCTTAACTTTGCTTTTATCTTTTGTTTCTTTCAATTTGGTGGCCACCTTTTCAGCCCTCTGTTTGGGTTGGCTAGCAATGTGGACACCAATGTCATCAACATCAAAATCTGGCTGTGAACCTTGACAAACTGCCCTGACCCTTTCATTATCATCTTTAATAACCTTGATAACCCTTCTAGTTTCCACATCATGCTTCTTTATTAGCTGCTTTGCTTCCTGCTTGGTTCCAAATATCTGGCCTACAGCAAAGTTAGCTAGATTCTCACTTGCCCTTCTGAGTTTATGCAAGTGTTTCTTCCTTATGCTTGTCTCCTTATCATCTGATTCAGACCCACTATCAAACCTTTCATTGTCAATAACATCCAATTCTGAGTCACCCTTTGGTTCATCTGATATGTTGTCCTCAACTTCTGGATCAATATGCATCCTATAATCAGACATGTCCACATCAGGTTCATCAATAGTGTTGTCAGCATCCACAATATAATCACTGTTACTATCATCCTTATCCATCTCTTCAGCCTTGTTTACTTGTTCAACATCATCAGTGTTGACTGTGTCACTATCATCCTCATCCATCTCTTCAGCCTTGTTTTTTTCTTCAACAGTATCAGTTTTGACTGTGTCATCAACATTCTCTTCAAACAAGTGATCATCAACCTGGCTAAACATGTCATGAACCTTACTTGACTCTTGACTGGCCCTCATAAAACCTTCATGAATGCCACTCTATTCCCCTCTGTTCTCCAAATTTAGATTGTCCTCAACTTGGCTAAACATTAACTTTGAGGGCACAAGTGCATATGGGCCAGGTTCTTCAATTTCCTCTATTGTAAGAGTAGATTTGCACTTTGTTGATGATAAAAGCAGTTCTTTAATGTTACTTAACCCATGTGTAACATAAACATCTATGAACTTATGCATTTGAATATGCTTAGCCAAATCCCGACAATCCTGATCACTACTTAGATCCTCAAGACCATTATCTAAATTTTTTCCAGGATATAAATACATGTAATACATTGCGTGAGTTCCATTATATCCCAACAAATCCATCATCAGACCCACCTCGTGAATAGAAAACTGATCAATATCTATCAAGTCCACATATTCAACCTTACCTGCCACATATCTACGGCCTGGAGGAGATGTTAGCCTACCACTATAATGCAAGATAATGGTGAATAGATTCGGATAACAATCTGCATAATGTAAATAATCAACATCAATAATCAACATTATAAACAATAAAACCCTAAATTTTTAGGGTTTTCAGTCGTAAAAAAAATTAAACTTTACCATATATCTCTATAACGTCTTCATCCGTCATAGATTCTCGAATAACCTAGCCTTCTTCCAGTTCATCGTTCGCTACTCTGACCATTGTGTCGAATTCCAATTTTGATAAACGTAAAGGGTGGATTGTGATTAGATGGTATGATTTAAGGTTCAGATTGTGTTATAATATGGGGGGAAATAAAAGGGGGTGATGATTTTACCGTTCTGCCCTCGTGTGCCATCCACGTGATCTAATTTAACGACGAAAAGTAACTGAGTTAGCACTAAAGGACACAACGTGCAACATTTTAAAAGCTAAAGGACAAAACCAATCAACTTTGAAGTTAAGGGACATCCTTTGAAAAAGGGTACAAAGTTAAAGGACAAAACTTGTAATTCAGTCTAATATAAAAATAAAATAAAAACCAATAAGCACTATTCAACACTTGAAAACTAATATTATGTAGTGTAATGTAATGTAATGAAACTAGGTGGTTTTACCCCTCACGTTACAACGAGGATCCAACATGTGCAAAACACGTGACGACGTTGATGGTTCACAAACCGTATGGAGGTAGCAAAGTAAATAAGTAGTTGGTAAGTAGTCGGCAATTAGTTACCCATGCTTCGGAGTGGGTTGATAACGTAGTGCATGTGCTTTGCGACTTAAATTTAGTCAGAATTAATTCGTTTCGATACGGTATTGGTACACGCTATGTCGCTATAATTTGGATGATATTATAATTACGAAATGCATTTAACTTAAAAATCAGATAAGATAGTAATTGTTTTAGTTTTATAATTAAAAAGAATACAAAAGAAATATATAAACGCAAATTGCATGACTTAACTTTTTTTTTTTACTGAAAGAGTAGGTCATATTATTAAATTTAGAACTCATTACAGCTCTAAATAAGGTGGACAAAAATGCACCCATGTCCCTCTATGCGTCGAAGAATTCGCTCGCTTAGCTAGCGTATGGGCAGCAGAATTCGCAGACCTATTAACGAAGCACAACTTAACATTCGAAAACTGAGTGTAAAATTTTATGATCCAAACCAAAAAATACACAAGATCTGAGCCTACACAAACTCAAGATCAAACAATAACAACGAGAAGTAGGCGACAAAACAGGTGACAAAATCTTATTATACCCAAACCAAAAAATGCCCCCCAAATACCCTGAGTCTTTCTCAAACGAGAGAGACTCTAAAGAATAATGTCAACTGATTGTTTAGATCAGTTGACGATATTGAATGTTAATACAAAATACTTACAACCAAAGACTCAGATGATCTAACAGATGATCAAACAATGGTTATCACAGCTTGATAACCTCAAGACTCCTGGAAAACAATCTCCAGTAACAAACAATAAGAACAAATACAGAGAGACAATATGAAACCCTAGAAACCCTAGAAGAAGACTGAATAAAATGAGCACGAATAACAAAACGAGCTTATAAATCTCCAACTATCGATCCGTGTGCTACCAATATGATCCACACGATCAAAAGCCATCCAACGGTGAATAAGTATCCCTGAAAAACACAAATCTCAACCACTCGTTTAATATGTGCACAAGTAACAACAAAATGGGCCATGGGCTGGACCAGGCCACAAGTACCAGGCCACAAGCTATTAAGCCCATAACAACCAAATATAAATGGGCCTCAATTTATTCGGTACAATTAACAGCCCACAACTTTAACAAAATAATTACCCAAACATATGAATTATTATTCAAGTAAAGGTATTTTTAACACGCCCCCTTAATTCATATGTTTGAACATGTCAAACATTTTTAGATCTTCACAAAACTTTCTATGTTGCTGAATGTTTAACCCTTTTGTTAAACCATCAGCAATTTGATTTTCAGAACTTATCTTAAGAGTTTCTATTAAACCAACAACTATTTTTTCTCTTAAAAAATGAATATCAATCTCAAAATGTTTGACCCTATCATGGAACACTGGATTTGCTGCAATTGATATTGCAGCTTTACTATCACAAAATAACTTAAGTGGCAAATTTATCTCAACTTTCAACTCTGTTAACAAGTTCTTAAGCCACAACAACTCACAAGAAGCAGAACACATGGCCCTATATTCAGCTTCAGCTGATGATCTAGAAACAGTGTTCTGTTTCTTGCTTTTCCAGGAAACCAATGAGTTTCCCAGGAATATGCAATAACCTGTTATAGACCTCCTGGTAACAAGGCATTTTGCCCAATCTGAATCCACAAATCCACTTAACTGAAATGTAGAAGACTTAGACATCAGAATACCTTTACCAGGAGACTCCTTCAAATACCTTAATAACCTTAAGGCCGTTTGAAGGTGTCCTTTACTAGGCTTATGCATGAATTGACTAAGACACTGGACAGCATAACTGATATCAGGTCTTGTTAAAGACAAGTATATCAGTTTCCCAATTCACTTTTGATATCCAGTAACACTATCAACAGACTCATCATTTTTACCAAGTTTTGTATTCATTACATAATTTGGTTCAATAGGATTGTTAACAGGCTTACATCCCAAATAACCAAATTCATTTAGTAACTCTAAACAATACTTTCTTTGAGACAAACAAACAAAATTATCACCATATAATACTTCTATTCCTAGGAAGTATTTTAACTTTCCTAAATCTTTAATAAGAAAGTTATTACTTAAAAACCTTTTAATACTATCTATTTCAGACAAGCTATTACCTGTTATAATAATGTCATCAACATAGACTAACAACACTACAAAATCATCATTTTTAGACATTATATACATAGAATGATCAAACAAGCTTTGTATAAAACCATTTTCAACAAGCACATCAGTTAACTTCTCATTCCATTTCCTTGGTGCTTGTTTAAGACCATATAAGGATTTAACTAATTTACAAACTTTAGTTTCATCCTTAGAATAGTAACCCTCAGGTGGTGTCATATACACATCCTCAGTAATGGTTCCATACAGAAAGACATTATTGATATCCAATTGGTATAAATTCCAACCATTTTGGACAGCTAGACTTATAACACACCTAATGGTCACCATTTTGACCACTGGTGAGAAGGTTTCACCAAAGTCTAAACCTTCTCTTTGGTTAAAACCTTTTGCTACCAGTCTAGCTTTATACCTTTCTACTTCACCATTTGACTTATATTTAATTTTAAATACCCATTTACAACCTATGGGTTTTCTACCAGAAGGTAGATCAGTCAAAACCCAAGTATTGTTCCTATGTAAAGCTTCCATCTCATTATTCATTGCTTCAACCCATCTTGGGTCTTTGGCAGCTTTATAATAAGATGAAGGCTCTACAGACCAGAAACAAAACATTTGTTTTCAAAAGATAGATTAGCATAATTGACAACTTTCTCAACCCCATACTTAACTTTCCCTTCTACAACAAATTCATTGAACTTTCTGGGAAAGTTAGACACCCTACTAGACTTTCTAATACTACTTCCCTCAGGTGGAAATTTCTCATCATTTGCTAAGCCCTCATCATTGTCTGCCATACCAGGTTCACTACAACCTGGGTTAGGCTTATGACTACTGCCAGAGCCTTTGTCAGCCCTGGGAGTGATCCCTGATTGCTGACTAGAAGGCTCAGCATGAGCACTATTGTTTCCCCCTTCATCATCGGGAAGATTAATCTCCTCAGACACTTTTAAAATTTCAGTGTATATTGAATCAAAACTGTCAAAAAAGTTTAAGTGATTTACAGTTTGACTCTCTACATCAGACCCTAAATTTTCACTTGTTACTTTAAAAGGAAAAACTTCTTCATAGAACCTAACATCTCTAGAATATTCAATTTGTTTTGATTCTAAATTCCAAAGTTTATAACCCTTTTTAAAACTAGAATAACCAATCAAAACACATTTTTCAGCACAAACAGACATTTTATCAGACTCATCCAAGACAGTGCTAAAACACAAACACCCAAAACTTTTTAAGTGATTGAGAGTGGGGGGGGGGGGAAACCATGCACAACCTCATAAGGACTCTTTCCTAGCAGAACAGAAGAGGGAAGCCTGTTTATAACATAAGTAGCAGTTAATACACATTCAGACCAAAACCTTAATGGTTGCCCACTTTGAAACAGTAAAGCCCTAGCCATATTTAACAGATGCCTGTGTTTCCTTTCCACCACACCATTCTGTTGTGGTGTATAAACACAGGTTGTCTAATGTATTATGCCTCTATTTTTACAAAAAAATATCATCTGATTATTAACAAACTCAGTACCATTATCACTTCTAAATATCTTAACATATTTTTTAAACTGAGTTTTTAGAAGTTCATAGAACTCAATTATGCTATCAAATACTTCACTTTTATTTTTAAGCATAAAACACCAGACTGTTCTAGAGAAGTCATCAACTATAGTTAGAAAATACCTAAAACCTTCTTTACTAGTAACCCTATATGGACCCCATACATCTAAGTGAATCACATCACCTAACTCTTTGGTTTTGTGATCACTTAGTGGAAAGGGAAGTCTAGTTTGTTTAGCCTTATGGCATATCTCACAAGGTTTAGTATTAGTATTTTCAATACCTAAACTTCCTTTTAAAATGGCTAAGACCTGATCAGAGGGGTGACCAAGCCTATTGTGCCACAAATCAGTGTCACAAGAACTACTAAAACAGACATTAGCAGAACTCACTTTATCACCTACAAAGTAGACACCATCACTTTGTCTACCAGTCACCAGGATTCTCTTGCACTTGGAATCCTGGATATAACAGTTATCTTCATCAAACAGAACAAACAACTTACTATCTTTAGCAAGCTTATGAACAGACATTAAACTAACACAGTAGTCAGGGACTAAAAAAACATCATACAAGACAACATCCTTACTTAACTTGATGTCCCAAATTTAGGACACCTTGGCACTTGTGCCATTAGGATGTTTAACACTTAAGTCATAGTTGGATACATCAACACAATTAAACATGTCCTTTTCACAGTTTGTCATGTGATGGTTAGCACCAGAATCAGATATCTAACTTTGACTTATAAAGTTCTTAACAAAACTAGAACAGTTAGAAAAGTTTTTGAAAATTTTTTCTAACTTAGACAAACAAGATATACTAGAGAAACCATTAATACTAACACTCCTACCTCCTACACTAGAGTGCTGAGCATCAGAACCACCTTTCTCACTGATCAGATGTAACAACTTGGACACCTGTTCTGCAGAGAAAGGCATAGTAGTACTGGACACAGTAGCAGTAGCAGCAAGGGTAACTCCCTGATTGCTACTACAAACATTATTAGACATATTATTTTTAGAAAACTGACCACCAGGTTTCTTTTTGAACCCTGGTGGATATCCAACCAGTTCAAAGCACCTGTCAACAGTGTGTCTTATCATATTACAATGTGTACATTTTAAGTTTGAATTAGGACCCCTATTAACTTTTCTTTTATTATCAAAACTTTGATTAGTTTTGGTTAAGAAAGAAACATTTTGACCTTTTGAAGACCCACCAGTACCTCTATGGGATTCCTCCCTAGATACAATTGAGAAAGCTACTTTAATGCTTGGTAATGGTTCTCTAGTCAACAAGGTGGTTCTAACTGGTTGGTATATATCATCAAGACCCATTAAGAATTGCATCAATTTTATCAGAGAACTAAAATCATTGAAGTCCTTAGATGCATTACAGGTGCAAGTAGGCAACTGCAGAATAGCATCTAATTGCTTCCACATAGTGTTCAACCTATGATAGTACTCAAAAACAGTACTACCATTCTGTTTAACACTATTTATTTTCTGATATAAATTGAACACAACAGACCCATCTACTATATCATAGGTCTCCTTAAGATCATACCATACTTCCTTAGCATACTTAGAAAACACTTGACCTAAGTATAATTCTTCACTAACAGAATTCAATAGCCAGGACAGCACAACAGAATTACATCTGTCCCGCTGTCTAGCTAACATTTCATCATCCTTAGACCTTTCACAAGACCCATCTATGAACCCATATTTATTTTTAGCATCTAAAGCAAGTTTCATAGAGCTAGCCCACACATTATAATTGTCTGTTCCTTTAAGTTTTATACCAATTATAGATAGACTACTAGTGTCACTAGGATGAAGGTACAATGGATCACTGATATCTAACTTACTTATCAGTGAAACAATAGGTCCAGAAGAATCAAAAGAACCTGATCCTAGAGATCCTTGTGGACCATGGGGACCTTGTGGTCCTTCTGGTCCTTCAGAACCAACAACAGTACCAGACATAATGGAAGCCTAAACACAACCAAACAAGATAATCAACCACACAGAGCAAAGAAACCAAACAATGAACAAATCACAACCCTAATAGGACGAAGCTGTGTCAGTTTGCAGATAGTAGGTTCATCACTCAAGGGTGCCTACCCAGCTCTTAACACAGGAGTCCTTTATTATCTATATGTATATAATAGACAGAGAATACAAGAACAAAAAGCACAATAGCAAGTAGAGACTCAAGAACAGATAACACACAGACACAGATCAATGCCGGGTCCACCCTAACCCGGCCAAGAACTCTAGACACAACAGACAAAATAAAGGAGAAACAGGAACAATCTCACCAAGAGGGGGGTCCCAAGTTAGGGATCTCCAATCTCACAACCTATACCTTCACTTAGAGTATAGAATTGTGAGAGCAATTGAAGCAAATTATTCCAATCCAACCAATAACTCCAGAGTCCTTGCCAACAATGGTTGACCACAGATATCCAGAGCAAACAACTTTCAACAATCAACAGAAAACAGTAAGTAACACCAGATCTGAGATCTATACTTCAAGATCTCAGACTGTGAATCATAAAAACAAACATGCAGCGGAAAAACAACTGGATCGTTTAACACTTTATAATAAAAGAGCCTATGGCTCTGATACCATGTAAAATTTTATGATCCAAACCAAAAAAATACACAAGATCTGAGCCTACACAAACTCAAGATCAAACAATAACAACGAGAAGTAGGCGGCAAAACAGGTGACAAAATCTTATTATACCCAAACCAAAAAGTGCCCCCAAAATACCCTGAGTCTTTCTCAAACGAGAGAGACTCTAAAGAATAATGCCAACCATTCATTCAAAAAACCCAGCCCGTGATTAAGCACCTGACTCGGAGGCCTGAATTTCTGATTCCACACGAAGTTATTCCGTCTCGCCCAAACAGCCCATAATACACATGAAACTTTAGCTTTCAAACTTCCATCCTTGCCACTAATTCAATTCCACCAAGCATCAAAAGAGTTAATAGCAATAGGCCACCCTTCTCCGAAAAACTCATCCCATATAGGGAACACAAAAGAGCACCCCAGCATCGCATGAAAATCATCTTCATTACCATCGTGACAAATAGGGCACAACAAATCAACATCCACATACCTTTCTCTAAGACGAGTCAAAGTCGGTAACGATCTTGTTGCTAACTTCCATAAAAAATTAAGCACTCTCGGGGGTACTTTGATGTCCCAAATATTATTCCAAATATCCGATGTAAAATTAGAGCGCAGAGTAGAAGACGGAGAATGCTTGATAATATCATAATAGCAAGATTTTACCGAGAACATACCTGACTGCTCAAACTTCCAATAAAACCCATCCTCGCGTGGCGTTCTTGGCAACTGTACTCGAGTAATTAAATCCACCTCAGCTGCCGAGAATAAATGTTGCAGTAGCTCCACATCCCATTCTCGTGTATCCGGACGAATCAGGTCACTAACCTGAGCCATCTCCCAACCTTGTACCGGCGGCGTTTGAATCCTCGGAGAATCATTCAATACAAGCCAAGCATCTCCCCAAATGTTAGTGTTCAACCCATCCCCCACTCGTCTCGCTACCCCTCTTCGTTTGTAAAGAAGTTCATGTTTTGCTGTAAAAAAATTATAGCATCTCCGTCATTTGAAATTGGTTTTTATGCCATTAAAAATCCTAAACGTCATAAAAAATCATAAGTATTAAATTTATGATGAAAAAAATAAATTTTTTTTAACAGCTCTCGACCAGGACTATACAAGGCCAAAGCTCGATCAACGCGAGATTCGAACCTGAACACTCCAAAATGGAAACCTCCAAAGGAGTAAACCCCCTACCTCCATCGTGTCTTCATTGGCATGAAAAAAATAATTACTTTTGATTTCTCATTGAAAGCTAATATTATATTTAAATAAAAAATGGAAAATAGTGCACGGCATATGGTTATGTCTTGCATCTTTTTTTACGAATCTAATATGTTCCAACACCAAACCTAGAGAAAAGAGTTATACTTGATGAAGTAGATCTTGTACATTGTTTTTTTTTTTTTTAAGGAAAATAGATTTATTTACTCCAAACTATTGCCTATTGGCGGATATCACTTCGAACTTTCACTTTGGCCAATAGCACTCTCAACTTTCAACTTAGTTTGTTCCATCACCCCTAAACTTACGGAGGTCTAACCTGGTTAGTCTTCGTGGCCAAAATGTAAAAACCAAAACTTTTTATGTGGGCAAAATATAAAAACGAAAACTTAAGGACCATTTTTGAAACTTATTATTATTATTTTTTAAAATTCTATAAATCCCCCCCCCCCCCCTTCTTTTTGTGACAGACCCACCCCTTCAAAATAGCACCACCATCACCTTCAAAACTTCATCTCCATCTTCACCACCACCACCACCATCAAAAGTTCATCTCTATCCAAATGAAGTTTGGGGCAAACACATAACAGGTTATTATTATTATTACAACATGATAAACGTTATTATATTTATCATAGTTTTTTTTAAACACTAAAACTCTTTTATTAAAATAAAAAAACAAATTTCGAAAACTTCTTGATGATGAACCATCCTCTTCCTCTTCAAGCTTATAAAATATTAATTTCCATGTCCACATCAAATTAAACTAAAACTCCCCACCAATGAACAAGCTTGGTTAATCGAGAAGTCCAGGAGCCCAAGTCAGCAGACAAGACCTATGGCCATCCATCAGTAACATCCAATTCCAACCTCCTCTTTGATTATTATTAACCCTCAATCATTAAAGCTTATGCTAATCCAATTCCTAATGCCAGACAACGACGCAAGACGTCAAGCAGAAAACCAAATCAAAATCTAGAAAGAGAGAATCACGAGAGAGAGAGAGAGAGAGGGGGGGGGGGGAGAGAGAGAGAGAGAAAGAGATGCAGAGGAAAGAGAGGAAGAATCAGAGGAAAAGGGAAAGGGGTGACAATCGGTTGTACAGGTGACAGTGGCGGTACTAGGGTTCCGATGGGTTAATAATAATAATTTTTGCAGATGGTGGTGGATAGGGTGGTTTTGGGTGTGTGGTGGTGGGGTGTGTTGGTAATGGTGTTGGTGGCAGATGGTGGTGGGGGTGGGTTAGGTTGGTGGTAGATAGTGGTGATGATTTAAAGAAAGAAGGAGACATATGGAGAAAGGGGAGGGGGATTGGTATTTAAAATAAAAAGTTTTAAAAAATGCCCTTTAAGTTTTGGTTTTTATATTTTGACCACATAAAAGTTTTGGTTTTTACATTTTAGCCACGAAGACTAACCAGGTTAGACCTCCGTTAGTTTGGAGGTGATGGAACAAACTAAGTTCAAAGTTAGGAGTGCTATTGGCCAAAGTGAAAGTTCGGAGTGATATCCGCCAATAGATGATAGTTTGGAGTAATTAAATCCATTTTCCATTTTTTTTATTAACGGCAAGTGGTGCAGCCAGGAACTTTAAGTATCTAGTTTGTTTAATTATCTAGTTTTAAATTGGACTGAATTACAAGTTTTGTCCTTTAGGTTTATACCCGATTGCAAAGAATGTCCTTTAACTTTAAAATTGATTGGTTTTGTCCTTTATCTTTTAAAATCTTGCACGTTATGTCCTTTATGGCTAACTTGGTTAGTTTTCTCCATTAAATTTGGTCATGTGACCTGCACGTGAGGGTATTTCAGTAAAATCCTCTTATCTTCTTCCTCAATTTATAGATCATAAACCCTAACCCTAACACCCATTTCAAAGGATGATATCCTTAGTTGTCATCTGATTTCAAAAAAAAAAATATATTATGCATAGATCGTGAAATGGGATAAAATTACACAAATAGTTAGCAAACATTGTTACATACATGACAATCACATGATTAGAAAACAAATGGGATAAAATTACACAAATAAATGTAATTGAAGAAGCATGTTAAAAATTTTCTGAAGGCATGACAAAAATAAATATTAATGAAGAAAGAAAACGAGTCATCATCAAGCTTTAGAGATCTTCATTAGTTTTGCTTTCAAGAGGTGGGAACTCTCCACCATTTGCCTGAAGTGTCTCGATCATTTGTGTAGAGTACAATATCACTCCAAACCTTACTGGGAGGCTATTCTCAAAGAAAGTGACAATCGTGTCAACTGTCTGCAAAGCATAGCATAATTAAGATTATGACTCGTTCAGCAAACTCAAAATGGACAGACCAAAACAGAAAATTTTGAGTAACGGGAAAAATATAAACTTTGAGTAACGGGATGATATGTGATACCCCGCAATTTCAGGTTCTCACTTTAACTAAACTCTAGTTACGTTCCTTGCATTATACTTAACTAGGGTTAGCTAGATAGGACACACGTTACATAGTTGTATGTTAATAACTGCATAAGGTGGTAATTCGAGGAATTACCAGACTGTATACATGATTAGTGAACCTCGGACGTTGGTGAATAATGAAGTTTAATAACTGTGAGTTAACTAATTTGGATTGATTGCGATTACGTGCTTCTGTGATACTCGGTGAAACTATGTGCAAACCATATGTGATTATGTGAACTTAAACCGAATACGTTAATAAGAATCGTTAAAGGTGGACCATTAGGATGATTGGGGTCTTAACACATGGGGTTACACTTATTACGGTCCGAAATAGCGAAAACGTCAAAGGAAAACACGTCGGGTGACGAAACGGGCCACCCACGCGGGCCAAGGCCCTGTGAGCGGCCGCTCACAGGGAGCGAGCGCCCACTCGCCGGTACCTGACGCCACCAAACCGACTTAAACAGCTATTTAAGCAACCCTAAGCCTCTTGTATCACCTAAACTCAAACCCTAATCGCCCCTACTGCCCTACCTACGAAATATTAACCCCAAACCACCTGCTAAGGCGCAAGAACATCGATCGGGAAGCTTCAAGAGCGTTCGGTTGATTGTATCGAAGAGCTTGGGGTATAATCCTTAATCTTCTACGCTTTAATCTTATTATTATGTTATAAAAACCCTATAACTAAGTTTGTCCAGGTCTGAGACCTTTTTATAAATACTAAAACTTGAGGTTTTTAAAGATTAAACGGGTTAAAAATAATGATAGGCGATTAGTGATATAATCGGTTACTTGTTGCGCAAGTTGTTGAAGTTTTGATCATTAGGGGTATAATTTTTGCATGTATTATGATAGAATCTGATCTTAATAGGTCTTAGGAATATTTTGTAATGATTATTGATGATTGTTGATCGATTATAAGCACACGGGAGTCGTTTAAATAAAGCTTTGTGCGTAATTAAAATCTGGACAGAATGTTTAGGTGAACTTGTAGGGTCTGTAACGTGACTTTAACATGATGATTTTGATGTTTTCTTTGCATGGTTAAATCACACCTGGTCTTAGCTTTTCATAATGGGTAAATCGAGTGATTTGTAAGTCGTTTGAGTCGTTTTTGAAATGTTCTTTGAAAATAGGTCATATCAGAATTTCGGGTAACAAACTGAGTCGACTTTGAGTTATCATAAATCGAGTTTTATAAAGAGTTGGGTTATGAAATTTTTACAGAAGGTTAACATAGGAGTAATTTGAGTTTTCCATGTGGATTCATCCCGTTTGGATGAATACACAATTTTTGAGAATTTATCTACCAAACTGACCTGTTATGAAAGTTTTCTGAACATAGCTGTGTTGAACGAATTTTAATTATTTTTGTGTTTGGATTTAAGACTAAGAAAAAATAGGGGTTGTTAAGTGAATCCCATATAATATTCAGTAAAAATTTGGTAGGTTAACTCACTGATTTAGTATTTTAAATAAATTAATTTTTATGACGCACAATCTGTCCTAAAAACACAGATTGTGTATTATGTGCTTATGTGGTTAATTGAAGTCATAGGTGTTATGTAATTGATGTGTAACCGAACGGGCACTTGTATGAGATGCATATGGAATGTGAAAACTAATTATAACCAACCTATTCACCAACGAGTGTGTAGGGTTTACTATTGCATGTAGAGTCACTAGGTGTCATCTACACACTTTTGAACGTTTAAACGCCTTGGACAAACGAGTTATATGGTGTAATGATATTACGCCTATACTTACTTAGTGACACTTATATTAGGGTGTCGGTAGCATACTTTACTTGCGGTTTGGATTTCTTTTGCTTACACACTAAGGTGAGTTTCACTACTCTTTTTCTCAAAAGCATGCGTCTCAGGTATGAGACAACTTACTTAACATTTTTCTAGTCCGGTTTGGGACTACTTACATATCCCTGGTCGGGATGTTATGGATCCTTGTGTGGGTCGTTTACTTTGATGGATCCTTGTGTGGGTCGTTTACTTTGCTAGTTCGCAAATTGTGTCCTTGATGAACTAAACCAACTCTATCATCTGTAAGTCCTCACGTACCGAATGAGTTGCCGGGATTGGCAAGCGGGTTATTAGTTGATAGCGCTATTAGGTCTTACAAACCTCACACCGGCTCGGGGAGCGCGGGCGTGAACTATAACTTAACGAACTTTATCATTGTGGATAGACAATGATGTCAGGCATGCGGCTCACATTTGTGGCTACACGTACATAGCAGTTCGGTATATTCGGTGTTAGTTATCATGAATGGGCTAGCTACCCTTGACATGCGACGAACTAGTGCTTACACGGTTCTTGGAACCAACTCAATTACTTGTTTACGTGGTTTTGGAAACCAGCGCGGTTACCTACTCATTTTCTTTACTTAGTGAACTCACCAAAATTGTTTGTTGACCCACGATTTACATGCTTTTGCAGGTAGTTAGCTTCCGGTGCCAGGATTAGAAAGCATTGCACACTTCACTGCATTCGGGGTCTTGGGCATAAACCTAAATTACATATTATGTTTTTACATTTTCTTTCATATGGTTTTAATTTGGGCGCGTTGTTTTGCGCATGGTTTTTAAAAGGTTTAAATTTGGTTTACGCTTCCGCAACTTAACTAAACTTGGTGTTTGAAAACGAACTAAATGGTTTGGGCATTTAGAGTTCGTTCATATGACTTATGGCTATGGGATCCTGGTATGTCATAGCCTCGCGGTATAAACCCCGCAGTGGAAATTTGAGGGTGTGACAGATTGGTATCAGAGCCACAGGTTATAGTGAATTAGGACTGCATGTTGAGTCTAGTCTATAATCATCATAGCATAAGTACACTCACAACTTAAGTGCACAACTAGCTTTTAGCTAAATATATCTACAACATATGATTTCGGGAGATATGTTATCTTCTAGTTCTAGACCTAATTCTGAACACGTCAACGGTGGGAACCCAGGGTTACACCAGGTGGCGCATTACTGGGAGTAGTATCTTAACAAACCTCATGGATGAGGAAACAACAATAGTACAAGGGAGGGAGCCCTTGCGAGCGTTGTGGCGCATGTACACAGGAGGCTGCACGATGCGCATGACGTGATACCATTAAATCGAATCTACTATGAAGAAACTCAAATACTGAGACTTATCCTTTTTCACTGAGCAAGGAGACAATTAGTTTTGTTCCTTGTTACTTGATCTTTCTTACTCCCATTCGAAACTCAGACGGGACTGGGTTACGCATATAGAACTTATTTCTTACCTTAGTACCTTACGCCTAGTATGAGCGGGCGGACGTATGACTGCATGTCCCTGTTACTCATAAGTATATGGTAGATTCATGGGAACACATTAGATCGGGGCGTGTTACACACACTCTTGGGGAGTTATGTAAAGCCTGCGACGTAGTGCAACATTACAAGGGAAGATGAAACCTACTAATGGCTGATAGCCACGATTGGAGGAACGAGTGGTACAACTTACCACCAAACTGGCTTACATAGGACTAGAGAAGGAGACTGTACGTGATGAGAACCATATAACACTGACACCGAGGAAGAGGAAGAAGAGGGGATGGAAGGGGAACCTGAGCAGGACGAGCACATTGAAAGTGAGGATGAAGGCTCTACTATCTGGACAGAGCATGGCGACGATTGGCTCTTACCTTTTCTTACCTATCTTTTCTTTCATTTTCCTTTGTCAACTTAGAAAAGACTGAGTTCTTATGAACAACGATAGGGTGGTGGAGGCCCTCGCATCTTTCCAAGCTAATAAAGATCCATTTTGTTAAATCGTTCGTTTCCCCTGACTTCCACATTTGAACTTTCTTATTCCTTGAACGCACATGCCACAATAACAACCTGCCATCATATTTTCAAGCCTTTTATTGATCGTAAACCTTGATAACTCCAACGGAACTGAAGGAGACCGTCTGATTGCTTCGATCGTATAAGTCTTTGCCATGTGCATTTGCCCCAGGCAGGATGGGGTAATGTATGCTACATGCACACTCGATGAGTTACAAATACTTGGATGGAGAACGTAACACCCTGTGGTGAAATCTAGAAAAATGGTTATCTAAAGACGGTTGGGTCTGAGATCGACGCCTACACTACCAAGCAACAAGAGATAGCTACTATATGCTAAAAATCTATTTAACCTACCTTACCAACGGATCGAACTTCATACCAAAAGGGTTTGTCCCTCAGATTCGTGGCATGGCCCCTGCAGCTCACCTACCCGGAAATCGAACAAATCTTTCACTTGTTTTGCAAACTCACTGACGAGGCTGTTGAGCATGGTACTTTTCCGAAGCATGGTGCTTCATCTTCTACTTTTAGTGATAGCAAGAGAATGTGGGATAGTGTGAGGTGTAAGTCTTTCAACAACAACAACAACGGGGCTCGTGGAATAGCAATTGTGATTGGCTCTGGGGAAGCTAGGACTGATAACAATGTCGTGACGGGTACGACACTCTTGCTTCTATTTTATATGATACTGGTGCGGACTATAGTTTTGTGTCATCAAAACTTAGCAAACAACTAGGGATGGTTCTTACTCTTCTTGATACCCCGTACACCATAGAGTTAACTGATGGAAAGCCTGTTGAGGTAACCCATATTCATCGTGACTGTAAGCTCGAGTTGGATGGGCAATCGCTTGCCATCAACATTCTACCTATCACCCTTGGAAGCTTTGATCTCGTGGTTGGCATGGACTGATTGTCCAAGTAACACGCTGAAATTCTCTGTCAGGGAAAGATTGTTCGTATTCCCCCTCCCAAGTGGAGAGCTTTTATCTATCCAGGGTGATCATGGTGGTGCCATGGTGGGCATCATCTCCTTTTTGAAAGCCCAGAAATGTATTCGTAAGGGTTGTCCAACCATTTTGGCTAACATATCTAACACTCGAGCTAAAACTGAAACCAAGATTGAGGACATCCAGTAGTCCGAGATTTCCCAGATGTTTTCCCAGAGGAACTACCTGGACTTCCACCTGTTTGTCAAGTGGAGTTTCAAATTGATCTTGTACCTGGAGCAGCTCCAATTGCACGCGCACCATATCGCCTAGCACCAGGCGAACTTCAAGAACTGTCTACCCAACTCCAAGACCTATTGGATAGGGGCTTTATTAGACCTAGTTCTTCGCCATGGGGAGCTCCAGTTCTGATTGTTAAGAATAAAGCTGGGAGTTTCCGCATGTGTATTGATTATCGGGAGATGAACAAAGTGACGGTTAAGAATCGTTACCCTCTGCCTCGTATTGATGACTTGTTTGACCAACTGCAAGGGTCGAGTTTCTACTCTAAGATTGACTTGAGGTCAGGATACCATCAGCTGAGAGTCCGAGAGGAAGATGTGGCAAAGACGGTGTTTCGAACACGTTATGGACATTATGAGTTTTTAGTGATGCCATTTGGGCTAACTAATGCACCGGCTGTGTTCATGGGCCTAATGAACCGTGTGTGCAAGCCTTATTTGGATAAATTCGTCATAGTGTTCATAGATGACATATTGATTTATTCCAAGAGTAGGGAAGAGCACGAGCAACACCTGCGGTTAATCTTGGAACTATTGAGAAATTAGCAGTTGTATGAAAAATTCTCTAAGTGTGATTTTTGGATTCGGGAAGTCCAATTTCTTGGGCATGTGGTCAACGAGGCAGGAATACATGTTGACCCCGCCAAGATTGACGCTATCAAAAAGTGGGAGGCTCCTAGGACCCCTACTGAGGTACGCCAATTCCTTGGTCTCGCGGGGTACTATCGCAGATTTATTGAGGGATTCTCTATGATCGCTCAACCTCTCACCGCCCTAACACAGAAAGGTATTACTTATAAGTGGGGGGACGCCCAAGAATCTGCCTTTCAGCTACTAAAGTCAAAACTTTGCAGTGCACCGATACTATCATTACCTGAGGGTACAGAGGACTTTGTAGTGTACTGTGATGCGTCAATCCAAGGCTTAGGGTGTGTGCTGATGCAACGTGATAAGGTAATCGCGTATGCATCACGGCAATTAAAGGTCCATGAGAAGAATTACCCCACTCATGACTTGGAACTGGGAGCGGTGGTTTTCGCTCTCAAAATCTGGAGGCACTACCTCTATGGAACAAAGTGCACAATTTTCACTGATCACAAGAGCCTCCAGCATATATTTGATCAGAAGGTGCTGAACATACGACAACGTCGCTGGGTTGAACTTCTGAATGATTATGACTGTGCCATCAAGTATCATCCAGGGAAGGCTAGTGTAGTAGCTGATGCCCTCAGTCGAAAGGAAACGAAACCTAAACGGGTACGAGCTTTACAACTCACCATTCATTCCAATCTTCCTGATAAGATAAGTGAAGCCCAGTGCGAAGCTTTGAAGGGAGAAAACATCAGGCTTGAAACCTTACATGGTGCTGATAAGCACTTGGAACTAAAGACGGATGGCCTTCAGTATTTCATGGATCGAGTCTGGATACCACGTTTTGGGGATCTCAGGCAAATAGTGCTTGATGAAGCACACACCTCTCGATATTCGGTACATCCTGGTTCGGACAAGATGTACCAAAATCTTAAGACTCTTTACTGGTGGCCAAACATGAAAGCCGAAATAGCCAGTTATGTTAGTAAGTGCTTGACTTGTGCGAAGGTTAAGATTGAATATCAGAAACCTTCAGGCCTACTCCAACAACCAGAAATCCCTATGTGGAAATGGGATGGGATTTCCATGGATTTTATTACAAAGCTTCCTAGAACGCCAACGGGCCATAACATGATTTGGGTTATCGTGGATCATTTAACCAAATCGGCCCACTTTCTGGCAATAAAGGAAACGGACTCATTGGAGAAACTAGCGAACCTTTACATCAAGGAGATAGTCTCTAGGCATGGGGTGCCTACTTCTATTATATCTGATCGCGATGCGCGATTCACTTCTCATTTTTGGACTATTCTCCAAAACGCTTTGGGAACTCGCTTAGATATAAGCACAACCTATCACCCACAGACGGGTGGACAGAGTGAACGTACCATCCAAACATTGGAAGATCTGCTACGAATGTGCGTGGTGGATTTTGGCAACAGTTGGGATAAGCACTTGCCTTTAATTGAATTCTCGTATAACAACAGCTACCACACTTCGATACAGTGTGCGCCTTTTGAGGCACTTTATGGACGCAAGTGTAGGTCTCCCATCTACTAGACTGAAGTTGGGGATAGCCAGCTAACAGGTCCCGAACTCGTGCACGAAACTTCTGAAAGATAGTGCAAATCAGAAACCGGATGGCTGATGCTCGTGATCGACAGAAAAGTTACGCTGATAAGCGTAGGAAACCTTTGGAGTTCCAGGTTAGGGACAAGATTCTATTGAAGGTGTCACCTTGGAAGGGGGTGATACGCTTTGGTAAACGGGGAAAGTTGAACCCGCGATACGTTGGACCATTCGAGATTGTCGAAAGGATTGGTCCAGCAACTTACAGGTTGAACTTGCCTAATGAACTTAATGGGGTACACGATGTACACCACGTATCAAATATAAAGAAATGCCTGTTGGATATAACACTGATGGTGCCACTAGAAGAGATCTAGGTGGACGAACGGCTACGGTTCATGGAAGAACCAGCGGAGATTCTTGAGCGGGGAATCAAGAAACTTAAACAAAACACTATACCTATTGTTAAGGTACAATGGAATTCCTGTCTAGGACCGGAATATACGTGGGAGCGCAGAGATCAAATGCGGCTCAAATACCCACACCTCTTTTCTAAACCTGAACCTGAACATAGATCGAACGCTAAACATAAAGCAGCTCTTTTAAAGTGAATTTCGGGGCGAAATTCCTTTCAACTTGGGGATGATGTGATATCCGGGAACCAAGCGCAGACTTTTCTAGCTGGCTTTATTGTTTACTTGCTGAATTTCGAGACGCAATTCTTTTCAACTTGGGGATGATGTGATACCCCACAATTTCAGGTTCTCACTTTAACTAAACTCTAGTTACGTTCCTTGCATTATACTTAACTAGGGTTAGCTAGATAGGACACACGTTACATAGTTGTATGTTAATAACTGCATAAGGTGGTAATTCGAGGAATTACCAAACTGTATACATGATTAGTGAACCTCGGACGTTGGTGAATAATGAAGTTTAATAACTGTGAGTTAACTAATTTGGATTGATTGCGATTACGTGCTTCTGTGATACTCGGTGAAACTATGTGCAAACCATATGTGATTATGTGAACTTAAACCGAATACGTTAATAAGAATCGTTAAAGGTGGACCATTAGGATGATTGGGGTCTTAACACATGGGGTTACACTTATTACGGTCCGAAATAGCGAAAACGTCGAAGGAAAACACGTCGGGTGACGAAACGGGCCACCCACGCGGGCCAAGGCCCTGTGAGCGGCCGCTCACAGGGAGCGAGCGCCCACTCGCCGGTACCTGACGCCACCAAACCGACTTAAACAGCTATTTAAGCAACCCTAAGCCTCTTGTATCACCTAAACTCAAACCCTAATCGCCCCTACTACCCTACCTACGAAATATTAACCCCAAACCACCTGCTAAGGCGCAAGAACATCGATCGGGAAGCTTCAAGAGCGTTCGGTTGATTGTATCGAAGAGCTTGGGGTATAATCCTTAATCTTCTACGCTTTAATCTTATTATTATGTTATAAAAACCCTATAACTAAGTTTGTCCAGGTCTGAGACCTTTTTATAAATACTAAAACTTGAGGTTTTTAAAGATTAAACGGGTTAAACATAATGATAGGCGATTAGTGATATAATCGGTTACTTGTTGCGCAAGTTGTTGAAGTTTTGATCATTAGGGGTATAATTTTTGCATGTATTATGATAGAATCTGATCTTAATAGATCTTAGGAATGTTTTGTAATGATTATTGATGATTGTTGATCGATTATACGCACACATGAGTCGTTTAGATAAAGCTTTGTGCGTAATTAAAATCTGGACAGAATGTTTAGGTGAACTTGTAGGGTCTGTAACGTGACTTTAACATGATGATTTTGATGTTTTCTTTGCATGGTTAAATCACACCTGGTCTTAGCTTTTCATAATGGGTCAATCGAGTGATTTGGACGTCGTTTGATTCGTTTTTGAAATGTTCTTTGAAAATAGGTCATATCAGAATTTCGGGTAACAAACTGAGTCGACTTTGAGTCATCATAACTCGAGTTTTATAAAGAGTTGGGTTATGAAATTTTTACAGAAGGTTAACATAGGAGTAATTTAAGTTTTCCAGGTAGATTCATCCCGTTTGGATGAATACACAATTTTTGAGAATTTATCTACCAAACTGACCTGTTATGAAAGTTTTCTGAACATAGCTGTGTTGAACGAATTTTTATTATTTTTGTGTTTGGATTTAAGACAAAGCAAAAATAGGGGTTGTTAAGTGAATCCCAAAGAATATTCAGTAAACATTTGAGAGGTTAACTCACTGATTTACTATTTTAAATAAATTAATTTTGATGACGCACAATCTGTCCTAAAAACACAAATTGTGTATTATGTGCTTAATTGAAGTCATAGGTGTTATGTAATTGATGTGTAACCGAACGGGCACTTGTATGAGACGCATATGGAATGTGAAAAGTAATTATAACCAACCTATTCACCAACGAGTTCGTAGGGTTTACTATTGCATGTAGAGTCACTAGGTGTCACCTACACACTTTTGAACGTTTAAACGCCTTGGACAAACGAGTTATATGGTGTAATGATATTACGCCTATACTTACTTAGTGACACTTATATTATGGTGTCGGTAGCATACTTTACTTGTGGTTTGGATTTCTTTTGCTTACACACTAAGGTGAGTTTCACTACTCTTTTTCTCAAAAGCATGCTTCTCAGGTATGAGACAACTTACTTAACATTTTTCTAGTCCGGTTTGGGACTACTTACATATCCCTGGTCGGGATGTTATGGATCCTTGTGTGGGTCGTTTACTTTGATGGATCCTTGTGTGGGTCGTTTACTTTGCTAGTTCGCAAACTGTGTCCTTGATGAACTAAACCAACTCTATCATCTGTAAGTCCTCACGTACCGAATGAGTTGCCGGGATTGGCAAGCGGGTTATTATTTGATAGCGCTATTAGGTCTTACAAACCTCACACCGGCTCGGGGAGCGCGGGCGTGAGCTATAACTTAACGAACTTTATCATTGTGGATAGACAATGATGTCAGGCATGCGGCTCACATTTGTGGCTACACGTACATAGCAGTTCGGTATATTCGGTGTTAGTTATCATGAATGGGCTAGCTACCCTTGACATGCGACAAACTAGTGTTTACACGGTTCTTGGAACCAACTCAATTACTTGTTTACGTGGTTTTGGAAACAAGCGCAGTTACCTACTCATTTACTTTGCTTAGTGAACTCACCAACATTGTTTGTTGACCCACGATTTACATGCTTTTGCAGGTAGTTAGCTTCCGGTGCCAGGATTAGAAAGCACTGCACACTTCACTGCATTTGGGGTATTGGGCATACACCTAAATTACATATTATGTTTTTACATTTTCTTTCATATGGTTTTAATTTGGGCGCGTTGTTTTGCGCATGGTTTTTAAAAGGTTTAAATTTGGTTTACGCTTCCGCAGCTTAACTAAACTTGGTTTTTGAAAACGAATTAAATGGTTTGGGCATTTAGAGTTCGTTCATATGACTTATGGCTATGGGATCCTGGTATGTCATACGCCTCGCGGTATAAACCCCGCAGTGAAAATTTAAGGGTGTGACATGATATCCTGCTGTTGTAGGTACTTATAATATTATAAAGGAATCAAAGAAAAATTTTGGATTATGGAAGTAGAGAGATGAATAGAGAAGTTGATAAATTTGGTTAATTGAAATGGGTGTTAGGGTTAGGGTTTATGATTTATAAATTGGGGAAGAAGATAAGAGGATTTTACTGAAATACCCTCACGTGCAGGTCACATGACCAAACTTAACAGAGAATACTAACCAAGTTAGTCATAAAGGACATAACGTGCAAGATTTTAAAATATAAAGAACAAACCAATCAATTTTAAAGTTAAAGGACAATCTTTGCAATCGGGTATAAACTAAAGGACAAAACTTGTAATTCAGTCTTTAAATTGTTAATTTTAAGAAATTTTTAATTTATATTTTTAAAATATAAATTTTATTTAAAATATAAAATTCACAATAGAAACAAATACCAATTATAGATAAAACCTCCCTACAATATTCAACCAAGACCTAAATATCTAATTAAAAAAAAACACTTGGACTAGTCTGGTGGAACGGATGGACCATTCAAGGTCAAAGTGTTCTGGTGGGGGATTTGGGGGGGGGGGGGGGTTGTCTGTTCAGTGGGAGTGGACCGTCTGGCCACCCCCCGTTGGAGATGCTCTACGATGGAAGAAAGCCCTCGTATCGTGTAATGGCAACGTGGCAATCTGAGAAGAGTTTAGATAATGATTCAGCATATGACCGAATACTGTTCATCAAGTTCATTTATTAATATACAAGATAATAATTTAAAATATAAAACTCACAATACAAACAAATACCAATTAAATGTACCCCCCCCCCCCCCCCCACAATATTCAACCCAAGACCCAAATACCTGGTTAAAAAAAACCTCTTGTACTGGTCCAGTGGAACGGACGAACCATTCAAGGTCAAATTATTCCAGTGAAGAATTTAGATAATGATTTAGCATATGATCAAATACTGTTCATCAAGTTGATTTATTAATATACAGGATAATTTGTTTAATTATCTAGTTTTAAATTGTTAATTTTTGGAAATTTTTAATTTATATTTTTAAAATATAAATTTTATTTAAAATATAAAACTTACAATACAAACAAATACCAATTAAAGATAAAACCTCCCACAATATTCAACCAAGACCTAAATATCTAATTAAAAAAAAAACACTTGGACTGGTCTGGTGGAACGGATGGACCATTCAAGGTCAAAGTGTTCCGGTGGGGGATGCGGGGGGGGGGGGGGGGGGTTGTCCGTTCAGTGGGAGTGGACCGTCTGGCCACCCCCCGTTGGAGATGCTCTACGATGGAAGAAAGCCCTCGTATCGTGTAATGGCAACATGGCAATCTGAGAAGAGTTTAGATAATGATTCAGCATATGACCGAATACTGTTCATCAAGTTCATTTATTAATATACAAGATAATAATTTAAAATATAAACCTCACAATACAAACAAATACCAATTAAATGTACCCCCCCCCCCCCCACAATATTCAACCCAAGACCCAAATACCTAATTAAAAAAAAAAAAAAACCTCTTGTACTGGTCCAGTGAAACGGACGAACTATTCAAGGTCAAATTATTCCAGTGAAGAATTTAGATAATGATTTAGCATATCATCAAATACTGTTCATGAAGTTGATTTTATTAATATACATGATAATGATAATGATAATTATTACATGTCATATAACATAGCATTTTGGCTAAACGGTTGGATTGCCATGGGTTAACAAGTGAAAATGAGTTTGGGTTAAATGTGTTGTTTTATAAAGTGAAATTGCATATATAATGTATATATGTGTAAGTCATTAGGGGATAAAAGTGAAATTGTACTAATTTTAACGTTATTTAACTAAATTCGTGAAAATAACTTTAAAAGCAATGGACGGTTAATCATGCATCATGTGGTGATGTTGATAGCAGCAAGACAAGGGGTATATGCACCAATCGGCTTCTATGCCAATTGTTGAGTGTTATGTTTCATGTCCAAGATTTAAACCGCGAGATGTCCTCTCATAGCGGAAACCCTCAAATAGAAGAGAAGGGCACGAAGGCGACAATCATCAACTTCATCACTGCCTTCTTGTGACATATCGATTGGGTTGCAACCCCAATTATGAGTTAACTATTTCAACCCTCTCTTTTCTCCCTTTTTAGAATACGGGAGGAAAGAGAAAGAAGAAAAGTGTATTCAACAATTGGGAGGCTCTTAAACATTTTTATCATACGTTTGAATGTAAATTTTAATTGAAACACAAACATACAAGTCACCTAAACTACTTCACAGTTTTGTTTTTATATAAAGTCACGCGATTATCCTTCTTATTTTATTCATTGTGACACTCTTCTTTTTATTAAAAAATTTAATCAGTTCAGAACTACTCTTATCATTCGTTTAGACAAATAACTTAATCAAAGCACAAACACGTAAGTCATCTAAACAACTTCACGTTTTTGTTTTTGTTTAACGTGTCACGATATATCTTCTTATTTTATCCGTTACAAAGTTCTTTTTTATCTACCCACAACATAAATTTTGTTCTAAACCAAACATTACATATTTCTCACCGCATGAGCACCCCTTCGCAAACACACCGGTAAAACACCTACTAATATTTATTTGGGGGAATTGTTATATGCAAAAAAAAAAAAAAAAACCATGAATTTTATTAGAAACCTACCTTTATTTAAATCCAAATAGAGCAAAAAAAATATAATCTTTTTATGATATAAATTCTTATCCACATCTTGAGGATCACTTTACTCCATCCATGTCTCCCCCAATCAACACCTTATCTCTCCATCTCTAAACTAAACCCATCTACCCAACCCCCCTATCTTCCATTCCTTTCCAAAAATGTCTGCAATCTTTTCTTGCTCTTCCCTCTACACCACCTCCAAATCATCCCTCTTCAAGAACCTTAACCAACCCATTAATTACCTCCCCCGGTTCAGACCCATTTGCTCTTCACAAAACCCGGTTCAATCCACCCACAAACAGGTAACTAACTTAATCATTACATTACTGAATCTTTTTTATAATGTCAGCCCTTATACTGTTAAAAAATGCAAACTTGATATGTATGTTATGTGAAAAATGCAAACTTGATATGTTTTTTTATGTTGAAAATGCAAACTTGATATGTATGTTATGTTAAAAATGCAAACTTGATATGTATGGTATGTTAAAAATGCAAACTTGATATTAATGGTATGTTAAAAATGCAAACTTGATATTAATGGTATGTTAAAAATTCAAACTTGATATGTATGGCATGTTAAAAATGCAAACTTGATATGTATTTTATGTTAAAGATGAGGTTTTGAGGTTGTGTTTATATGTTTTTGTGCAGAAAGATAAGTTTGGTAGGGTTAAAGAATGTGTGTTGTCTGTTGCTTTGGCTATTGGTTTGGTAACTGGTGTGCCAGCAATAGGGAATCTTGGTAATGCGGGTGCGGTTACGCCTCCGGCATTGTCGGATTTAGCTGTGCTTATATCCGGCCCGCCGATTAAGGATCCGGAAGCGTTGTTGAGGTATGCTTTGCCTATCGATAATAAAGCTATCAGGGAAGTGCAGAAGCCGTTGGAAGATATTACTGAGAGTCTTAAGGTGTCGGGAGTAAAGGCGCTTGATTCGGTCGAACGAGTGAGAATTATGTCCCTCTTTTATGGTTGCTTTTAAATTGTGAAATGATTAATGAGAATAGTTGGGAAAATATTTATAAGATTGGTGGTGTTGTGAATTTGTAGAATTTGAAGCAAGCTTCTAGAGCTCTTAAGCAGGGGAAGAGTATGATTATAGCGGGGTTAGCTGAATCGAAGAAAGACCATGCGATCGAATTGCTTGGAAAGCTAGAAGTTGGGATGGAAGAGCTTCAGAAAATTGCGGAGGATAAGAAACGTGATGCTGTAGCACCTAAACAGAAGGAGCTTCTGCAGTATGTTGGAGGGTGAGTATCAATACATTATGTTTTTTTTGGTTTTGCTAATATAAACTGTAAGCATGCATGAAACACGATCGTTGTCAACCTTGGTATGATACCTTAGTTTTCTTTTGATAAAGGTTGCCTGATGATAATGTGCTTTCTTAGTGCAAGTTACAAGGATAGCTGACAAACGGTTGTATATAGTTAATGAATGAAATGATAATATGGTCTTTTTATACAACGGATTTAGGAGTTTGTAAGTGCTTGAATACACTGTAGGCTACCGTTGACCCATTTGATCGTCTTCTTTTTAGCTAAGTTTGGAAATTTGTTTTCATTTGACCCTTGGAGAATTGATGAAGTATGCCCCACGTAGGCCGATTTTGAGGTGAATAGGTCAAAATTGCTACCTCAATTAGGAAAGACCCTGCCTCTTAAAGATAGTTTTTTTCTCATTTATACCCTTGTCATTGACTGCAGCTGAGATCTTCGTGGGGCATTGGGTTTCTGCAGTGTTGAAGAGGATATGGTTGATGGCTTTCCGTATGAAGTTCCAGAAGAATATCAAAACATGCCTCTTTTGAAAGGGCGAGCAACAGTGGATATGAAAGTTAAAGTCAAAGACAACCCTAACATTGAGGAATGTGTGTTCAGAATCGTTCTTGATGGTTACAATGCTCCTGTAACTGCCGGAAATTTTATAGATTTGGTGGAAAGACATTTCTATGATGGCATGGAAATCCAAAGATGTAAAAGAATATTTTTTTTTTTAAACATTTTATATATAACTTTTATGATGTTGATATAAGTTCTAAATCTAATGACTTGATTGTTTTGTGTTTACTTTCGTTAGCTGATGGCTTTGTTGTTCAAACCGGAGATCCTGAAGGCCCTGCAGAGGGTTTTATTGACCCAAGTACAGAGAAAACGCGCACTATACCGTTGGAAATCATGGTGGAAGGTGAAAAGATACCTGTATATGGATCAACCTTGGAAGTAAGTTAAAGTTGGGTTGACTTTCTTTTCAGTGGCGGATCTAGAAAATAAAACAAGGGGTAACATTTTATAAAAATTATTTTAAGGGGTAACAAAAAAATTGTTTTAGGGGTAACATTTTATAAAAATACCTTAAAAAACAATTTTTTTCCACTTCGCCAGGAAAATCGAGGTGTAGCAGCAGATGCCCCCCTGCTTCTATCTACATCTGCCACTGCTTCTTTTGTTCGTATTTACTTAAAAAAAATAACTAATATGTTAAATATGATACAAGAACTATTATTACGATTTACGATAATGCTCCAAAAGAACGTTATTTAAACACCTTTTCATTTGTTAGAAATAAAACACAGCCCAAGTTGACCCGTTTGTATATGCAGGACATCGGTTTGTACAAGGCTCAAACTAAGCTACCTTTCAATGCATTTGGAACCATGGCTATGGCAAGAGAGGTAAGACTATAAATCATTAACCATATAATCAAAGGAAGTTTTTTCTCATAAAAGAAAAAAAAGTTTCATACTGAGTTTATATATTTACAGGAATTTGAAAACAACTCAGCCTCAAGCCAGGTGTTTTGGCTTTTAAAAGAAAGTGAGTTAACCCCTAGTAACGCAAACATTTTGGACGGGCGCTATGCGGTGTTTGGATATGTAACCCAAAACGAGGACTTTTTGGCTGATCTGAAGGTTGGGGATGTAATCGAGTCGGTCCAAGTAGTTGCAGGGTTGGATAATCTTGTTAATCCAAGCTACAAGATTGCTGGCTAAGTTGTCAATTTTCATTACTATATGAGGATTGGTTGGAGAACAGTGGATCATATTATGAGGGAATTATTGTAATGTACAATACTTATATTTATGTTTTTGTATCTTTTGTATGGCTTATTCATAATAATGATGATTCAAGGTTTATAACATTTTTCTGCTATGAAGTGTTTTCCTCCTTGGCATGTGACGTCGTCGTTAGTTAAGATCGAATGTAGTGATAGGATCAATATGCAATCAAAAATAGGACTGTGTAATCGATATGGAAATTCTCTTGACATTTAAATTTGTATAATTGATACTATCCCTTTACAAAGTCGAAGTTTGCTTTGCAAAAATATGGATACATAAGGTATAAGCTTGATGACAATATGTCATTTACATCAAACAAATCATCTGTTTTGCCTTTATCCCATTCATACCAACATACCAAATTCAAAAATAGCAATATTATACAATAATAACCAGCCGTACCCAGTAAATCACACAAATAGCAAAACCACCCAGTAAAACACACAAATAGCAAAGCCATCGGTATGATCTGAGAAGAGTGAGACGTACGCAAACCGTACCTCTGTCCTTAGGAATGAAGAGGTTGCTTCGAGAGAGTTCCCCAACTCCAAAACAAACACAACTAAACATATAGAAACAAAAGCTACCACTAACAAAAATGTGGTTTAAAGTAACATAATAAACAAGAAACACATATCATACAGCAAAAACATGTAGACATAGAAGGATAATCACATGCAAAGCTAAGACAATCACATCACTAGAACAACAATGTAGAAAATCTACATTACATTATCATGCAGTCGGTGAACAATTTACGCAACATAAGTATCAACATTCATCTTCTGCTCGATTTATAATTCCAATAAAACACATTAGAAAATGTTCAGGTCTTAGTATTAAAACGCAACCAACCAAACCAAACCAAACACTTGTTTTATCTCTCAATTGGTTATCCCGGTTCTTATCATCGGGTTTTCCTCTTGGCTCTTGTATTCCATATTCTTCACCTAGATAATTTTTTTCCAAACTTTTTTCCCAGTAAATATAAGAGATCACCATAAACCAATGGAACTCTATTCGGGTTCTTTTTTTGCTTGACTCAATTCTTATAACACCATAAATAGCACAAATTATAAGCTGTCACTCTTCCACAACGTTGACAAGCTCATATTCAACGAGTGACAAATTGTTGTGTTCTTTTACGATGAAATTGGCAGGTTCGGTCAACTCAACACGACCCCACTTGTCAACTGCAAGCCTCATTGATCCCTTGAACATGTCGATTTTTGCATTGCGCAATATTACAGTGCTATCAGCTTTCATCAGGTCCACTGCATCATCATCATTATGCATATAATATAGGGTAAAAAAGGTAATTAACCACAGTGAAACATGTTTCCAAAAATTAAGATCCCACTGCACTTGTTTTAACTAGAGTTGGCATTTCAACCCGCTTATTAATCAGTCAATTTGGGTATATTTAATCTCAAATAAACAAGATTAATCATTAGGGAATGAATAAATTACGTCAAAAGTCATCCAAAGCTTATTTTTAATGCATACAACGATCTGTATCCTTATCTTCAAAGATTTACATATAGATTACTATTGTGATACTACTAGTCTATTGACCTGCGTGTCACACAAGCTTCCATGACCAATAATTGCATTATACAGGCAAAATGCAGCTTAGCTAAACCTCGTATAGTTCGCTCCTTTATGGAGCACAAGTTATGATGATGCGAAATGGGAACAAATATCTCCTAAAAGTCCACAAATGAAAGATAATGTGAACGGCCTACAATCAAATTACAGCGGTGGGGGTACTATAGTAAACTACCAATCACCAGATTTTACTACATAAATCTGAAGCAAATATTTGTGATCCAAACCCTAGCTTTTACAAGTTTCACATTTCACTATCGCAGGCCAAACAAATTATGTTACATCCTAGATAAATTAATAACAAATTCACATCAAATTTGATTTTTGTAGTGTTCAAACTTCAAAACATCACGAGTTGGCAAATAAGATATTACTATAATTATGAATGTAACAATGCATGCAAGATGCGCGCATAATGCGTGATGCGCACGATGCACTGATGAGATCGCATCAGGTGATGCGATGCGCAACTATTAGTGATGCAAGGATGATGCACTCTAAATTGTATAATGTGCATCTGTTGCGCTCGCATAATGCACCCTGATGCGTGCATTTTTGTAAAACCGACAATTATATAGTAAAATTGTAAAATGAACTAGTAGAATGTGCTTAATAAGCTTGAACAATGAGCTGATGAAGTTGTTAAGTGAGTTCCTACATAGATTACTTGTACCTTTTGCATAGGCTACTTGTACACATTAGGGTTCAAGGGTTATTTTGGTTATATTGAACTTTTTTCATGGTACTAAAGCTATTTTCTTGCATTTATTTATTTTAATATCTAAATTTTTAGTGTTGAAAGTCAACAAGTTAAAATGTTATCTATATATAATTTTTTAAATTACATATCTATATATGTAATTTATCCTTTATTTTTAATGAAATTACGGAGAATAGAGCAAAAAAAAAAGCGTTGTATACGTGATGCGCGGGCATCACACATTACGCATCATGCATCGGCTTTTGGGATCAAAACACATCAGATCGCATCGCGCATTTTAAAACCAAGGGGCCTATGCCATTACCTATCTGTCAAATTATAATGATTAACGGTGATTGTTCGCAAATTCAAATACCTCATACTTACTTCCAATTTTAGTGATTCACAACTATTTAACTAATAACAAGCTGTTACACAACACAAAATTACCAATAACTCAATAAGCTAAACAAAACTACCTTGATCATTCCTTGCAGTGAACAATATAGTCCCGGTCTCGTCCCCTACCAAACACTCAGCAATCCGCATTTGGCGGTCATCAGGCCGGCCCTTCTGCAACACCAGCTTTGAACTAACAACTTTGACAGTCAAATTATGACCACTCGTACCCGGACGAAGGTTATCCACATTGGTGAACACAGGCTTCCTCTTAGTAGACTTTGTATCAGCCATTTTTTTTAACAGTTTCTACAATCATCAACACATCATTTATATTTATAAACAGTTTCCAGTAAACTCTTAATTTCATAACTAGAATCAATCTCACAAATATTAATAAAGCAAAACAACAATCAGGGATAAAACATTAAATAAAAAAAACTAACGATCTAAATAATCAATCAATTAATGTGTTTGAAATTCGATTACATCGATAAACGATGATGGATCGAACATTACCTGTTTCCGATTGGGTGATATGTGAGATGAGGAGGATGAGTCGATTTGTTTGTTTGTTGTTCTGGTTCGTTTTAGTTTTACCGTGTCAATCGCCGTTACAATGGATGCTTTTTAATGGTACTCGATTGATTTCCAGAAAGCATCTACACCGTCCACGTTGATTGTCACAATGAGTTGCAAGTATTTGTTTTTTTCCAGGTTGTTTGGAATTGTGTTTTGAATCTGATTTTTATATTATTGTGTTTAGAAAACATAGATAATCAGTTTTTAGTGTTTGGATTGCGTTTTGAAAACGCAGATAATCAGTTTTTTAAGCTACCAAAACGCAATAATCTATAAGCAGATCCACTCCTGCCTTTTCAAAACGCATAATCTGTTTTGAGTAATCAATCCCAAACACCCCCTAAGTTGATCGTCACAATGAGTCGATGACTTGTAAGTATTTTTTTTTTTTTTTTTTTAAAATTTAACTCTGAAATGCAACTAAGTTTCTTTTTCCTGCAATTTTTTTTTCTTTTTCGCGATTTTAACAAACGAAGGAAAAGAAGAGAAAGTGAACTAACGAGAGAAAAGAAAGAAAGTGCAAAGAAAAAATTTAATTAACAACTGTAATCTCGAGTTTGAAGGAAATAAAAAAAAGTAAAAATTTTATGTTTAAAAAACTTTCTCATCTTACAACACTGTGAAACACAATTTTTCCTAAACATCCTTTCACAGCTTTTAAACACACATATTTAAAAGAACCACACATATTTAAAAGGGGATCGGGGCACCCTTCGTTTGTGATGTTAGGCTTGTGTAGCCTCTTGGCTACCCCCCCCCCCCCCCCAAAAAAATAAAAAATTAGGCTAACATTTTGGGCTTAAAGAATGGTTTCTGCAAGCCGAAGAGAGAAAGGAAAAAGTGGGTTTTTTTTCGGGTGGGGACTATCTCATGGGTGTGTGTGATTGGTGGATATAGTAAAATGGTGGGATCCTTGGTTCGAGGTTACTTAAGGCTTGGCGTTTTCGATGTTTAGGCTAGTTTGAGGTTGAAATGATGTGACGCGAGGAGATCGGTGTCAGCGTCTTTCTTTACTATTGCTCACCACTATTAAGATTAGTGGGTATGGGGACAATTCAAATGGGATGTCCTTCATGCCACATAAAAAAAAAACGCATCAATTGCCATGCCAGAAGATAGGGATGCCGAATTCGGTGCCGTTGGACTGCCGTTTGTTAGGTAATACCAGGGTGCGCTTCTATCGTGGCTTGAAATAGGGTGTTCCATCTCGTACACCTTCCGTATAGCTCCCGTCACTTATAAACGAGCTGATCCACGTTGCGGTGATTTGTTTGGCTTAATCGATTGAATTCCTCCAAAGCATTGATCCAAAAAAGAAGACATTTGTATTTTCGGCCATTGTTAGGTTCACATTGATCAGGCCGTTAGCAACTTGATCTTCTTATTTGAATCGCTGGCCATTTTTTAGAGAAGAGGGTGAAGTTTTTGGGTGGTTTTTATAAAAAAAAAAAAAGAGATGGAGATTATAGAGAAAATGGTATAATAATGTGAAACATTCGTTTGGTTTTTATAGTTTGTAAAATGAGTTTTTTTTTAAACAAGTAACCGTTGG